>JAESIW010000065.1:705309-1129314 GCA_016802295.1 Brachionus rotundiformis
ACCTTTGTGCAGCTTAACACTCAGACTACCACTTCGTCCATTAACTCTTCTTCTAGCGCATCACCCTCTGGTACTAATCAAACCAACTCTTCTAATTTAGCTATAAACAACGGTGCTCAAAACTTATTTCCTGCTGCTTGCTCCTCTTCAACTAATAGTCAAATTTTTGACTGTAAATCGGAGCCTAATCCTGAGAATGTAAGGCCTAATGCAAGCATTTATTTATATATTAATTATTAAAAAAATAAAACTCATATTAAAACAAAATTATTTATTTTAAAATTATATTTTTAGATGATTACAAAGACAAAGAAAATATTTGTTGGAGGCCTATCGGCGGAGACCAGTGCCGAAGATGTAAAGAGCTATTTCAGTCAATATGGAAAAGTAGACGACGCTATGCTCATGTTTGACAAATCTACCAAACGTCATCGAGGTTTTGGCTTTGTTACGTTTGAGAATGAGGAAATAGTTGACAAAGTATGTGATATTCACTATCATGAAATAAATAAAAAAAGAGTTGAATGCAAAAAAGCACAACCCAAGGAGGTTATGTACGCGCAGCAAATGGCCAAAGGTAGAGCAGTGTTGGCTAAAGGCGTCTATGGCGACATACTAAACGCTTATGTGTATGGAATTGGTCGAACTATACCAGCCGCATATCCTTCGCCTGGCTTCTTTCAAGTGCCCTGTAATTATCATTTTAATTAATAAGAAACGATTTATATAAAGAGAACAATCGAAAAGTTAAGGTATTCATTTAGGGGTTTAATTAGAGTCTAGAATAGATATAGTTTAAGTATGCTAGTTTAGAGGTTTTGACTTGGAATAGCCTTCCAGGCCGAACATGTATAGATAACTTATATCAAGGATATTGAATAATTTTTTTTTATTAAGCTGGACTACAGGGGTACAGTTTTGTGCCCACTCTACAAGCTCCTGGTGAACGACCTTTCTTCGACTACAGTCAATTGGGTTTGGCAGCTGCTGGTGTTCAAATGAACGGTACGCCACAGCAACGTCATGCTGATCCAAACTACAACATTGGTCAATTTGGTAGAGAACCTGTCGTACAACGAAACAACTTGCAACCATATTTAAGTTAGACACTTTATTTGGCAATGTTCACGTCAATTCCACTAAATATCTATGCCGGAATTCTAATTCTGATTCTCAAAAATAAAAAAAAATCTTTTTTTTTTTCATTAATTTTTTTAAATTATTCAACATCAAATCGAAATACGAGAGAAGTTTATTTTTTTAAAAGTTTCTTATAACTCTTTTGAATGTTTGAATTTTTTTAATTATATTTGTTGTTATTTATGAGCAAAAATTAATTGAAAGGTGATATTTGAGAAGTGGTGTTTTTACTGGAGTTTGTGCGTGCAAGCCCCAATTAGAAAAAATAATCTCTTGTATATCATTACTTTTATTTAACGTGTCTAACCTTTCATTATGTTGTATATTTTAATTGGCGAATTAATGCACTTTTAAATGCATGAGGGTTCTAGCAGCTAAAATTTTTATATCTGACATAATTTTGCTTTCTCTCTTAAACCCTCGATTTTTTCATTTAATTCATTTTGACTGAAATTATTAAAATATGAATTAAGAGATCGTTTTTTAAAGAAAAATTGTATTTTTTTTAAATGGATTAATTTTTTAAATAAAATCAAACAAGCTATTTGTGAACTTGCTATTCATTTTTGAAAAACTAAAATAATTTTTGAATTTGTTGCTTTTTATTAAATTATTTTTTTTTTGCTTTTTAAAGACGATATTAAAACAAAAAACAATTCACTTCTTCCTTGTTTCTACTAATATTTAATAAAAAATATCAAACGATTCATTATTTTTTTAAATTTCATTTTAATCAATAAGAATTCCCATAACATAATTTTCTCATCAAAAATTACAAACTATTAAATAATTTTCTTAATACTGCTTATTATTATGTACTTAGTTCATTCATTCGATTAATCTTTATATTTAAAAAAAAAATCAACAGTTTTTAATTATTATGAGAAAAAGTGCACAAAACTGAATTTTATATCTAAATTAAATTAAAAGAAGTTAAAAAAAATTAATAAAAAACTTTAATGGACTAATGACAAACTGAATCCATTGCAAAAGTTTCTTTTGTTTTAGAATGTAAATCATTAATTAATTTTTGAAATTTACTATATTATATTTTTTGATAATTTTTAGGAAATTATCTCCTATTAAATAGAATCTGTATTGTTTAATTTAAAATAATATAAGAGAATAAGTTTTTTTTTTAATTAAGAAAAAAATTTGAATACTAACATTTTAAAACTTTAAAAATTTAATTAGACTAATCAAATTTTATAGATTAATTGATTGATTGACTTTTTCTTAATAAAATAAAAACATGAATTTAATTGTGATAAAAATTAATTGCTAATAATTATTCTTATTCTGGTATTATTCTTATTCTTAAATTTCATAAATCAATAAATGAAATGATTTGGTTTAGAATCAAAAAATAGATAAAATTTTTTTATTAATTTGTACAAATAGAAAAATATATTTAGTAAAAATCGAAAAAAAATCCGGGATCATACTTTGACAATTTCTTTTATGTTACAATACTTCTAAAGTTAAATATAATAAAAATATTAATCTACTTGAAAAAAATAAAATATCACTTGTAAAAGTTTAATTCGTGAATCTAAAAGTTTAATCTTTGCGTCTTTCTGTTCGATCAAATTGTGTAAATATTTAAATTTGGCATCCTTAGTTTCAAACACATGATTCTATTATTTTTAATAATTTAGTTTATTTTTAATTTTGTTTTTAAAATGTACCCTCAATTCTTGTATTAGGCTCTCAATTATTTCAATTTTATTTACCAATCCTTCATTTTTGCAAATTTCCAAAATCTTGCTTAGACTTTCAATAATCATTTGGTTATCAAAACTTTTCGATTCAAGCACTTTGACAAATTCTTTTTCTATTATTTCTTCAGTATGGGAAATATTTTCAATTTCTGGTAAACTTGACAGAATCAATTCTGTTGGTGTCTTGTTAACTGCTGGAAAACCAAGCATATCAGTAGATAGGCCACGATTTTCTTCGTTGACTATATTATTTAAATCATTATCCGAATCAAGATGCTTTATATTCTTTAATTTTGTCTGATCTGGTTTAATATCATTCTTTGCATTTATCACGACACTATCTTCATTCAGATATAAAGATGGTTTATTTTCATTAACTATAAGTTCTTTGATATTTGTTTTTGAGGTACTGATAGACGACGAATTTTGATTCTGGTTCAATCTTCGTTTTCCATAATCAATTAATATTTTCTTAAATTTTAAACTAATTAAATAATAAAAAATTTATCAAAAATTTACCTCAGCATCTGGATAGTCTTTTACAGCAGATAAAACATCCTCTTTTGAGAGAGAAAATAATTCGGCATAGCCGACCGATCTAACATCAGCAGTTCGACGGTTCGAGGCACCTTCAATATTCAATATTCCAATCTCTCCAAAAAAATCTCCTGAATACATTTTGGTCAGGACTTGACCATTTTCTCTTTTATTTAAATTAATAAACAATTCAAATTAAAAAAAAAATTACCCTATAACTTCTAAAACCCCATCTGCAATGATAAACATTTCTCTCGCTACTTCTCCCTTTCGGCAAATCATATCACCTGGTGTAAAAATAAAAGCACGCATTTTTAGCACTAAATCATGTAAAAATTCCGGCTGACATTCTTGAAATATTGTAACTTTGCGCAATGTTTCCAAATTTACATGGAGTGCCAGTTCAGTTTTCAATTTGTCTGGAAGCAAACCGATTGAATGAATATCGCCAGCGCCATTCATTCGACCTCTTTTAATATATATGAATATGTGACTTATAAAAATTAAATAGAAATTATATCTGTTATTTGAAAACTTATAATATTTAGTTTCAAAAATTGAAATCTATTTTATTAATAAATTTTTTTAAAAAGAATAAGAAATATTATAGATATGCTTTGGGAAGAAGATAGGATCATAATTTTCTACTATCTTTTGAGCTTTTTTATTAATTAGTTTAACAAATTTAGAAAATTTAATATTAGCATTTTCAACCATAGAAATTTTTAGAATATTTTTTATCGTAAAATATTTTTCTCTTTAATGATAATTAAAGTGAAAACCTAATTCAAATGTTATAAAGAGATAGTTCTGTAAATAATTTCTTATATTTTCTTCTTCTTAAATAATATTAAAAAAATAAATAGAACTTTTTCAAAATTAAGAAATCTGGAAGCTTTTTTGTTATGTTTTAAACTAAATGGTTTCAAAAAAATCACCTAGACCAAGAATAATCGTACCAACGCTGAACTCTTTTTTGCATTTCAGTTGGTACATTATGATTTCTCATATATTGTTTTGCGCCATCCTTTTAAAATTTAATTATATTTCAGGATAATAAGTAAAATAATTTAAAATAAAACCAGTAATCGTTCGAATTCAACTCTGTTAGCATTCCGATTAGTTATCACATTGCCAACTTGTCCTGAAAGTATTGAATGTTTAATGATTTTTAAAATACAAATTATAAGTCTTACCCACTATTAAAGCGATCACAAAAACTGCCAAGTAGTGAACCGCAATTGAAAACAAATACCTTTTTATATTAAACTTGTAAATTGATGATAAAACAAATTTTTATTTTAAAAATTTTTGGCCTAAGATAAGCCAATAAAATCCTTTCAACTGGAACAAAAAAAAGAATTTGTTTTATCAACAACTTACCGATAATTGCTCATTTCTCTCAGCCACCTAAAAAAGAAAATAAAAACTATAAGAATAATATTTAGAAGGAAAGCTAAGGATTTTATTGAAATATCAAAACCCAAATAAAAAAAAAATTCAAAACTTACTGCCAATTGGTTTCTGGTGGAGGTAAGTCTCCGATAGTAGTTAATGTCAATGTGCTCCAGTACAAACATCTAAGATACATTCGTGGTAAAAGCGCAAACTCATCTACTGGTTCTGGATAAGACCAATGACCTTTGAATCCTTCTGCTTTGGAAATGAGAAAATAAAATCCGGCAAACCAATGTCCGAGAAGAAATAGTATGTGAGTTAAATTGGCCACTCTCCAAACATTGGGATACAAAGTCCTGCTCTCAGTCATGTAATATAATTCAGATGAACGATAAAGCTTGAAAAACCTGGGAAAACGTAAAATTGGCATACTTCCATACCAAATCTGAATTATTTCCAATGGCAACAGTGAAAAAATGTCCAAATAAAACTTACTCGATTTGAGATAATTCAAAGCGAGCTTTTTTGAGTCATAGACTAGAAGTCCTTGTTCTAAATAGCCTGTTCGAAAATGGACAAAAATATCTAGCAAATAGATAGTATCTGTTACCAAGTCGGTTATTTTCCAGTAAGAATTAAACATAATCTGCAATTTTTCAAATGATTGACGAGCTATTACCAGCCACATATTGTACAATATACAAATATTTAAAACAAAAAGCCAAATAAACATACAGTTGTCGTCAGGACTAAGAACAAAATAATTGCATTTGTGCAATATTTTTTGAAGATAAAACTTTTTAAGTGATGATTGTTTAGACGATGATTGAGAACTTGAAGAGAAAGTTGACATGGAGTTTTTTTTTTTCCTATTAAAGTAGTCTTTAAAGTCTTGGCTATCTTTGTTTTCTGTAGATGAATTTTTATTTAATAAATAATTTAGTTCACTGGTGTTTTTTGCTTTTGTCAAATTCATTGGACCATTTGATTTTTTTGAGCGCCTACTGGAAATTGGTGTCGGATTGTCACACGAAACTTCATTTATCTGAGGACTTCGAGTCGAAAATTTTTTTAAAAAAGAGTCTTGTCTGTAAAATTCATTTTCACTCTGTTGTCTTTTCATATGTATCTCTAGTTCATCATTGTGCATTTTAATCTGTTTGTATTTGGATATTGAATTAGTTTGATTAATTGAGGAAAAAGTTTCATTTTTTTTCAGTTTTCTATCATCCGGAATCTCGTTTTGATCTCTAGGAGTCGCCAATGTGGTATTTTTAATGGTGTTGTTGCTCGACTCATTAATTGAAATAATTGACGATAATTCCATTATTTTAATAAAATTAAAATTAAATTTTTTCAATTAATTATTCACTTAATTTTATCATTAGTAAAATCTAAATATTATTAAATTTGTTTAACTAAAATTTAATCAATATATTTAAGATTAAATACCTGAAAAAATTCATTTAAAAATATTATGATTTAAATAAAACACTAACCTTAATTTTACCACAATTGTTAATAAACGGAATTCTATAAGTGAATGCGGTTTTTGTTATTGATAATTTCAAAAAAAAAATTCCTTAATTAAAAAATTCTAGTAACTATTTTTCTAAATTAAAATGCCTCAGTATCAATTTCCTCTTATTTCAGTCGGCTACGAGGAAATTAGAGTTAAATCTGAAATCTGAAAAAAAAAGATTATGTATATAATATCAATTCTTTGTTCAATAAATTCTTTATTTTAAAGTATCTATTCTTAAAGATGTATAATAAAGGGATTTTAGGAACATTCTTTAGAAATTTTAGTTTTTTTAAAATATATTTATTGCACTAATCGCTCTATTAAGCAATAAGAAAATAATTTAAATAGAATGAAAAAATAGTAAATCGATTTGAGGCATTGCCTCATATAATATTTTATTTTTTTCTTCAACAATAGAATAAAAAAATCCTCTTGGAAGGATTTTGAAATTTTAATCAGATCAATTAGACTTAAGATTCCATTCCTTGGTATTTAATTTAATAATTGCATTTACTGAAAAATTAGACACTGATTTATTTTAAAGTTAAATTTTCAAAATAAAAAAAAACTTGTTGGCAAATTTCACCGAATAATTGCATCACAATTTTAGGAAATCCTAACGGAATCATAATACAAATGATCATTTATCCATGGTCTAATAAAGCTGGTTAATCTCTACATTCCAAAATGCATGTTATTTTGTTAGCTTTTGGGTACAGAAAATCAAATTTCAAATTTAATTGATAAACAATGTCAATATTGTATTTTGACTAAGAAATATGATTGAATGTTAATTGAAAATTGAAGCTCATTTTTGTGATACCTCAGGAGCGCATTTTTTTGCTTCATAACAATATTGATTTATTTAAAAAATAGAATTATCAATAAAACTTAATTGAAAATTATTTAATTTTGTAAAATGCTAAATCCCTATAGAATAAACAATTATTCGATGAGTTAACTGTAATGGAAAACCATTTCTATAAAATGAAATACATAGTTCTTATCATTTCGATTGATTAGTTATCATGCAAAAGGATACAGAATAATTTTCCCTCAAAGATAAAATCTAAAATTTTCTCTTGAAAAATCAAGTTCAGCAAAATTTGATTTTTTGAAGGCTTCTGATTTTAATTGAGGACGAGGCCTTTGACGAGCGGAATTTGTGCAGAATCTTTTTGTCAATTCACTTAAGATTTGATTTATTTGACATTTTGCTGATTTCTTAAATTTACATTATTTTCATGACATCTTATCTAGTATTAGTTACAAGCTCAAGAGGAGATAGAAGAATGTAAAAGTTGGATAGTGATAAATTATTGATAAATAATTAAATAAGTATTTTGTAATTTGAATATAATCCATTAAATTTAACAAAAAAAAACATTAAGATTTTTCTTAAAAACAAGTCTTAAAATACTGAAAAGAAAAAATCTTGTTCTCGAAGCATTTGACAGTAGTTATAATCAGTAAAAACAATTTCCACAAACTCGAAATGAAATTTTGTAGAATAAAAATTAAAAGTTATTGTTTGACAGTGTCTAGGGAGTCCTTTAATTTAGATAACTTTGAATCATTAATTTTTTTGTTCAATCTATTTATACGAAAATAAAATTTAAACAAATCAATTTTAACGAGCTATTCAAACAGTAATCACTTATGAAAGATCTGAAAGCCTCTAAATTTTTAAACTATGAATAGAAATTCAAAATATTCCAATTGCAAATTTTTTCAAAAATTAATTTATGAGTCTTTTAATTGATTTAATATATATACTTTGAAATAATCTATACAAATTATTTTGATAAATTAAATAATTTTAATAAAAAGTGAGACGCCAATAAATCAAAGATACTTACCCAGAAATAAATTAAATAAATAAAAGCTTAATGGATTCATTTAAGACTTAAAAAAACTCCAACAATATTAAAAATCATTTTTGTACGATATAATATAACTTAAAACTATTAAATTTAGTGCAAAAAGAACAAATTTAACTGACATTATGATTAAAAAATCAAAAGAATATTTAGAGAAATTCGAAAGATGCATTAGAAAGATCCAATTTTGATCAATCAAATTTTAGCAGCACAATTCTAAGTACAAGTGAACCAAACGAGTTTCTAATTTTCTTTTTTTAGAAAATGTTATTAAAATAGGTGATAAAAATAAAATAAAAAAGTCTGTTATTAATTATTGCTTTATTTAAACCCTCGAGTATTTATTAATAAAGCACTTAATACAAAATGGTATATAAAAAATGTGAATTCATTTCTGTTAAATATAATGAACAAATTTTGAAAAAAAAACTGAGCTAATGATTACGCCAATTTTGTCTTGTTCCAAATATTTACTTGAAAAGCAAACCTAATTAAGGCAGATGTCTCATAAAGAACATATTGTTTGAGATATATTTAATTCCATAAAATCTGTTCTTATAAATTAAAATAATCATATTTTATTTAAATTTTGTTTACAACAAGTAATCCAGAAAAAAATTGTTTTATTAAAAGTAATCAAATTTCTTTACATTAAGTGCTTTTTTTAAATTTGATACTTCATTTACTAAATTATTTAAAGATTACTTCAAAGTCAATCAAACATTGCCAAAATTGAATTTTACACTTGGATTATTAACTGACTTAAAATCTTATTTATTAAGAAATTTTGGTAATCTTAGTTGACGAGACTGATGATTCTTAATCAACTTATAATAATAAATCTGCATTCAATTATCATGAGTTGAACGTAACACTACTTTACTACATTTTTAACTCCGGAAAAAAGGAATTTGGAATTATTTCATAATCGGACCATTTTTAATCTCGAATTTTTATCAATTACCGGAATTAAAATGATAATTATTATTTATTCAAACAAAAAAAAACATTACAAGATGAGAATGATTGATTAATTAAATCGAACCATGAAAATTATTTCAAATTTCTGCCTCATCAAAATACTAAATGAAAAGAGCATTTATCTTAAAGGACAAATTCTAAATTAAAATAATTTTTCTTTAAGTTAAGATTATCATCTTTGGTTTATACAGTTGTCTAAATTGCCCATATACCATTTATTAACTTAATCTAAAAAAATTAACAAGTTACTATTTAAATAAATAATATAAAATTTTAAGGAAAATTATTTAGAGGAATAATTTTGATGAAAACTTAAATTAATTTAAAGCTTCTCGTAATAAATAATTTGTATTTCATGGAGTAAGAATTTTGAATGTATATGATTTTTTTTAATGTCTAAGACTATTATTTTTTAAAAAATACTTTTGTTTATAATATCTAACTTAAAAGCATTTTATGAAAATAAACCTTCTTATTACGTTGAATTTTTATTTTCTAATTATCTTTTTGATCAAATACGTAATTAATCATTTGATAATGCTTAAAAATTACTCATCTAAGCATTATAAATTTATCAAGGGTTTAATGGTATGAAACCACCAAACAATGATTACAGTGCTGAATTTGAAAATCATTAACTTACTGAAAAATGAAATTTTGTTTAAAAAGTATCCTAAATTTAGTTTTTAAATTAAGATTTAGTTTTTAAGCTTTTAAAAGTAGAATTAGCTACATATTAAAAAGAAATTCTTTTTCTATTAATTGTATCAATAATGAATTTTATTTTTTAAAATTATCTTACCAAAAGATTTTATATATAAACGCAAAATTTCACTCTAAAAAGAACAAACAAAATTTATTTTTGCTTCAATTCATAATGTCATTTAATCGAAAAAATATAGCTCTCAGCTAGTTAAAATAAGAATTGAAATTCGAAAAAGTTGAACGAAAATCATCATATGGAAGAACTGAAGTTATATATAAATTTTAACTTTTTTTAATTCATTTATTTACATTGCCAAATGCTTAGTATTCAATAAATAATTGAATGATTTAAAATTCTTTTAAAAGAAAATCTTGAAAAATGATATTTTATAAACTAATGCCTTCATTATGTACGGACCAGTTAATTGTCATAGATGATATTTATGGCATTAGATCTGTAAGTTCATAGATAATTTTTACCATCGTAATTGAAAGTATTTTAATCAACTGAATGCAAATTAATTATACCAAATATTTTCTGGAAAAAGGAACCTTAAATTAAAAAATCAGACAAGGTTTTTGCCTCATATCAGAAACATTTCTATTATTTATTTTTTAATAGCAACAAAAATGCATAAATTCCCTATTAGCAGCAGAGAGCTAACCGATCTTATGCAAGTCCAGCTTAAGTCAGAAGAACAATATGAAAATCTAGATAAAATTGGTAATATCCAAGTTTTATGTTCAAAGCTAAATGTTGACATTCAAACTGGTCTAAATTCAGAAGATACAGCTGATTTGAATTCAAGAATGGTTCAATTTGGTAAAAATGATATTCCTAATATTCAGTCCAAATCATTTTTGCAATTAGTATGGGAAGGCCTACATGATAAAACTCTCATAATTCTAATGTTTAGTGCATTAGTCTCACTGACCTTATCGTTTTATCAAATAATTTTTCAATCTAATTATCAAGATAATAAAGAAGGAAATGTCAACTTGGATTGGATAGAAGGTTTAGCAATTTTATTCACAGTTATGGCAATAGTTTTAGTGGTCGCATTTAATGATTGGAGCAAGGAAAGACAATTTAGGGGACTACAATCAAAGATTGACTCGGATCAGAGAATAAGTGTTCTTCGAAGTGGAGAAATTATTCAACTTCCGGTCAAAGACATTCTTGTCGGTGATATTTGTCAAATATTCTACGGCCATTTGATACCAGCTGATGGTCTGGTAGTTGAATCAAATGACTTAAAAGTAGACGAGTCCAGTTTGACTGGCGAGACTAATTTGATCAAAAAAAGTGTCGAAAGACCAATGTTGTTCTCTGGAACTCATGTAATGGAAGGTAGTGCCAAAATGTTGGTAACTGCAGTTGGTATTCATTCACAAACTGGCATAATCATGTCTTTGTTGGGTGCTACTAAAAATAAAAAACTCACAAAAGAAGGTCTTTTTTATTTATTTTTAATTGATCATCATCAACATCATTTTATGATGGTCATTTATGAGACAGTTAAAATAAAATTATATTAGATAAAAAGATCAAAGATAATGAGATTGAAATTGAACTAAAAGACAAATTAAAGAGTGATGATATGACGAATGAGATTATTTCTGAGAAGACTGAAAACTCAAATATACAAAAAAAAATGAAAAAATTAATTTTAGGCTTAGGGTACATAGGAACATTCATATCAATTATCACGATAATTATTTTGACGATTCATTTTTTTATAAATCAAAAGAATCATGCAAAAAATTTAACTACTCCGGTAATTATTTCTGCTGTAAGTAAATTTTTTATAATTGGAATTACAATTTTGGTTGTGGCCGTTCCGGAAGGCTTGCCATTGGCTGTGACTATTTCTTTAGCTTATGCTGTTAAAAAAATGATGAAAGACAACAATTTGGTGAGACATTTGGATGCATGCGAGACAATGGGCAATGCAACTGCCATCTGCTCCGATAAAACTGGCACATTGACTACCAATAGAATGACTGTTGTTCAGTGTTATATAAATGGAAAGTATTATCAAAATTTGCCCAATCCTGATGAAGTACCAGTTCAGATTAGAAAAATGGTCGATGCTGGAATATCAATCAACTCGAATTATGCTAGCAAATTGGAAAAACCAGACAAGCCGAATCAATTGCCCACTCAACTAGGAAACAAGACAGAGTGTGGTCTTCTTGGGTTTGTAGAACATTTGGGAGGCAACTATGCTTCAACAAGAGACAGTCATCCAACAAACACATTTGTCCATGTTTACACCTTTAACTCAAGTAGAAAGAGCATGTCGACTTGCATTCGACATCCGTCTATTCCGGGAGCACTACGCCTATTCACCAAAGGAGCTTCGGAAATGGTACTCAATAAGTGCAAATATATTATGGTTGGCGACAAAGTAAAAGAATTCACTCATGCTGATTTTAATGATATAAACAAAAATGTCATAGAACCGATGGCTTGCGAAGGCTTGAGAACAATCTGTGTTGCTTACAAAGACTTTGTTCCAGCTGAACATAGAAAGAATGATTGTGAACAAGTTCTCAAAGGTGAGCTAAACTGGGATGAAGACGAGACTAATTTGAACAATGGACTGACCTGTGTTTGCATTTGTGGTATTCAAGATCCTGTTAGACCAGAAGTACCCGAAGCTATTCGCAAGTGTAAAAGTGCGGGTATTGTTGTTCGAATGGTCACTGGTGACAATGTCAACACAGCTCGTTCGATTGCCAGATCATGTGGCATTATTGGAGTAAATGATGATTTTTTGGTCTTGGAAGGAAAAGAATTCAATCAAAGAATTAAAGATGAGCATGGACAAATTTCCCAAGAGAGAGTTGATCAAATATGGCCTAAATTAAGAGTTTTGGCTAGATCGTCCCCACAAGATAAATATGTTTTGGTCAAGAATATAATTTCGTCTAAATTGAATCCGAATCGTGAAGTAGTGGCTGTAACTGGTGATGGAACCAATGATGGTCCTGCGTTGAAAAAGGCAGACGTTGGCTTTGCAATGGGTATCCAAGGAACCGATGTGGCCAAAGAAGCATCTGACATTATTCTTACAGATGATAATTTTAACTCTATCGTAAAAGCTGTTATGTGGGGTAGAAATGTTTATGATTCGATTGCCAAATTTTTGCAATTTCAGCTGACTGTAAATGTTGTCGCTGTCATTTGCGCTTTCTTCGGAGCCTGTATTGTTGGAGAAAGTCCACTTAGAGCTGTTCAAATGTTGTGGGTCAATTTGATTATGGACACATTAGCTTCTCTTGCTTTGGCAACAGAGCCTCCAACTGAAGATTTACTGAACAGAAAACCTTATGGCAGAACTAAAGCTTTAATTTCAAGAACTATGATGAAAAACATCATCGGTCATGCTGTCTATCAGTTGATTATCATTTTTACAATTTTGTTCTTTGGACCACAATTATTCGATATGGATAATGGAATACCAGAAGATGCGACACATTTCAAGCCAACTCAACATTTCACAATGATCTTCAATAGCTTTGTTTTAATGACTTTATTTAATGAAATAAACTCAAGAAAGATTCACGGCGAGGGAAATGTTTTCAAAGGACTATTTTGTAATTTCAAATTTTGCATTATTTGGATTTTAAGTCTTCTTTTGCAAGTAATTTTTTTCCAAATTAAGTAAGAATTTGAAAATGGTTTCAGATTTTAGTGATTAATTTTGGAAGTGTTGCTTTTTCTTGTAAAAAATTGAGTTTAAAACAATGGGTTTTCAGCATGTTATTTGGGTTTGGAACCCTTATTTGGAATCAAGTAAATTCATGAATTATTTTTATCTTAATCTAATCTTTTTATAAAGGTCGTCCAATTCAGATTTGAAATATTAAAATTGATTTAAAAAAATTCTCATTAATTAAACAGAATTTGGCTATAAAATCATTTATTTCAATCATTTCTAAAATAGCTCCATTTATCTGACAATTTGACGAACAAGTAAATGTTTTTTTTACTTAATTAATTCAATATAATAAAACAAGAATTTAAATTATTTTTATTCCTTTTTTCTAATTCTAAATTCAGTGACTTTCTCTTCAGAAAGATTAAACAACTTTTTAAAGTTAATATTAATCTACCATTAACTACTCTTATAATTTTTTGACATATTTAGATCAATAAATTTCTCCTAACATTCAATTTTAGTACAATTATTTTAATTGTCAAGATTCGTCTTAAAAAGCCCATGAATAATTTTGGGATCATAAGTTTTTTAACTAAAACTAGAATATAACTAGTGCATTGATCCTTTCACTACTTGATTTTTAAATTCAATAAAAAACATAGTTCAGATAGTTCAAAAAGTTTTTTTAAGATACTTTTTTTCAAAATTAAAAAGCCCTAAATTAGTTAGAATAGTATGATTACTTATCAAGATATCTAAAAAAATTCTAAAACAAAATTAAACTGTTATGGAATAATTAATTTGTTAAATTGAATACTTTGTTCATCGAACGAATGAGAAGTATAATGTAACTCAAATAGACCAAACTCATGCAAATCAATTTTTTTTCCTTTATTAAGGCCAAAAATTTTTAGAGCCGTGACCGTGTACGCTTAGCCAGTCAACCAGTAAGGGGCGGTCATTTTGAAGGTCCAATTTTTGAAATGATTGAAATGTCAAGCTAGATGCTTGATGAATTACGAAAATTTTACGAAATTTTTAAAAATAAATATTATTGATTAAATTAAATTTAAATATTAAAAATAAATCATTAAATTAAGATTTTGATAAAAAATTTGTTTTAAAAAAGAATTAATTATAATCATATTAAATAATCGAATTAAGTTTCCTTATCTTGTAAAGCTATAAAAAATCGAAGTCATTCATCTTTGACAATTATTCTCTGTTCGATTAGTAGTCTCTTACCTCATATTCATCATATAGTTGGTTATTAGTAATATAATGAGTATACCGTAAACTCTTGTTTACTACCCCGGGGTACAAGTATGGTTTTAGCTATTTCCCCACCACCTTAATAAATACTAGAAGCTCTGGGTTTTTCAAAAAAAGTTTCATTATAAACCCGGGATTTTTTAATTTAAAAAACTCTGAAATACTTATATGAAGTTTAGCTGAATTTCATCATAGCGCCAATGTGTATTATAAAAAAATTTTTTATAGTCTCATGGGATTGAAATTTTCAAAATAATACACACCCGTGATCATTATTTCATCATTCTTATATTATTTTAAAGACTTAAAAACAGATCATTTGTATAAGAAATTGGTTTAATTCGTATTGTAAAGTCCTGATCTTGACTTTAGGGATTTAAGCCAGGAAATAAGTAAAACTATTAGATTTAGTTAAAGTTTATTAAATGGAATCCGAAGTTATAACAAATAGTTGGTGGTCTATATAGTAGCTAGAACGTGTGTTTTAGCTGCAGTTAATCTTAGAACATGCAACTCTAAGTAACATATAAAGACATGTCAAGACTTGGGTCTTTACATACCTCCCCTTTTAATAACAAGGGGCTCCAGCCTCTCAATTGTCGACCTTACTAATGAAACACCTAAAAAAAACAAAACAAACAAAAGAAACACAAAAAAACAAAAGGAGACTCACACTAGTTATAAAGGACTCTGTGGTAGTAGTTGTGGGCTAACTTCGAATGGCAAACTGGGCAACGTTCCCGGACGTCTCGATCGCAGTTGCGGACGTACGAGAACTTACAATTTTCGCAAATGAGGTGCCCGCATTGCGTTGAGGCTATTGAAGGGCATTTCTTGAACTGATCCAGGCACACTGGGCATGGTCCACCCTAAATCGGTTGTTTTTGGTTGTTGGTGGCATGGCAAGTTGTTGAATGGCCATAAATTCAGATGTTGTTGTTGGTTGCCTTTGTCGTTCGTTTCTAAGGTACCTCCCTTGTGGAACCCATGTTCGGGGTTCTTGATATCTAGTTGAGTCTGGGTTTGTTGTTGGATGATTCGCAGTTGGCTCACTTGATTTTGCAAGTCATCCACAAGTTCGCGGCTCTCTACCAACTGGACTTCGGCAGTTGTTGCTCACTGGTTCGAAGGTTCCACTTTTTGTCTTTGTGGTTCAAATTGATGGGTTTTCTGTTCGAGCTTACGTTTCTCTTCGCAAAGCTCTTCCATCAACCGAGACACCTTTGGGGTCACTGACTCCTCCTGTCGGAGGTTGTTTGTTGTGGTCGGTCGCGGATTAATTTCAAACCAGATTCGCGTTTCTGGAGTTCCGGCTCTATTGAAGAACGCTACTGCTTCTTGATGCACTGAAGCGTTCTCGAATCGAAGGAAAGCGTAATAGGTCTTGTGAAAACCCCGATTTGAACCCATTCTTCAGCCATCTAATCGCATCGAATCTATTTTTGTACTGGTCTAGCTCTTCACGGAGTATTGAGTTTGCGTTCGGTACGTTCGGGATTCCATGGACCATTATGTGGTGCTCGGCTTGCATTTTTCGATTTAAATAATTTTATTTTTTATTTTAGGATTAATTTTGAGTTTAAAATTTTAAATTTTTTAAAATTTATAATTTTTAATTTTTCAATTTTGAATTTTAAATTTTTTTTGGTAATGGATGAGCGTCTTTGAGTGTTCGTTCGTTTAGCGAACGATAATCAATTGTGACTCTTATTGAATCATCCGGCTTCGAGACTAGCATGAGCGGTGAAGCCCATGAAGAGTTGCTAGGCTGGATCAAATTCGCAGCTAACATTTCGTCTAGCATTGCTTTGAATTCTTCCCTTTTACTGTAGGGTATACGTCTCATCTTTTGTCTTATTGGTGGTAAACTTGGGTCGATCAGTTTAATTTCGTGTTCGAAGCAAGGTGATTGTATTAATTCTTTAAGTGATGATGCTGGAATTGACCTGATAAGTGTGTTGATTTGCTCAAGATAGTGGTTGAAGTTGATGTCAGAGATGTTGTTGATCAAGCATGATTTACTAAGTGCATTTTGTAGATAGTATTTTGGTTCGTTGACGAAGTCTTTGCTTAATTTCTTCACGGTTTCTCGAAGTTTATCGAAAGGTTGAGATAAATATGGAAACTGCTCTAGGAGATCGATGCCTAAAAGACAGTCTGAGACCAAGTCTTTAATGACCACTAGGAATGTAAATATAGCGGTTTCGCCTATTCTATATTCTGCATATGTTCTACCTTAAAGTTGCAAGGCCTGCACAACCAGCGCCAGCGATCACATTCGGCACTGTTTCCAAAGGTGATGGATTCTTGAGTTGACTGTACACTCTGTCACTGATTACACTTATTGCTTAGTGCTTGAACATTCTCGCCTTGGTGTTCGATTGTATTGTGTTCAACGCGTACCGTGTTGTCTTGTTTAATGGTTGGTAATTTCCTCTTCTTTGGATTACGTATTGCCCGAACTTGATTTTCCGAATTTTTTCTGTTTCTTAGATTGCTTGGGTTTTTAAAGCAATTTTTGGCTAGATGTTTGTGGTGTGTACACAGGGTACAAAAATCATGATTAGCTCCAATCTCGATGCTTCGTGGTTTCTCCTCGAAAGTCACTCGATTGAGCATTTGTTTTGGCGTCTGATATTTTATAAATGCCTCCTCTAGCTGGAAGGCTTTATTCAAGACGTCTGATAATTTGTTACACCTTGGGGGTCTGCACAACTCCTGTTTGATCTTGATATCGTAGATTTCACGAATAAAACGATCAACAATTAGTGGTTCAAGCGTAGGCTCATTCTGACCTAGGTAAGCGGCTTCTGCTAAATGCTCCACTTCACACAAATAATTGTTAATGTTCTCTTGTGGTTGCTGTCTTCGTGAAGCAAATTCAATGAGAGGATCATTGTATCTGTACTCATTACCATGCAATTTTTTCAAAACCTCTTAGATTTCCTCATAAGTGGCGTTTGGTGTTCGATTCAGGATGCGTTGTTCAAGCCTGTTTAGGCGTCTGTCTTCAATCAAAGTTAATAATGCACCTGTCTTGTCTTGTAACCTCATTGCATACCTCTCGAAACTCTGAACCCACGAATTGAAGTCTTTGTCCTCAGTAAAACGACTAACCGTGTATGTAGGGACATTCAATACTGGTAGCGGATATTGTGTGTTGGATTTGTTAAACCAACTAATAGGGGAATTGATAAGAGTCCACGTGTTTCTTAATCCAGAATCATTAAACCACTTGATCCCTATTAGTATGAAGACAAAAACCACAATCGAAACAACGAGTAAAACCGATTGGTTTAATTGGCAGTACTGTAAGAATTGGTACTCTACCTTATCAGCCAAAATGGACAAAATAATCTGATATGTTAAATCTTTAGCATGTGGCATTGGGTTCCTTTGGGTCTGTATTGGTTCGTATCGGAAAATGTATCCGATAAAATTAGATTCTGTTGCCTCATCATTTGATCAAATTTTGATTCCATGATGGGTTTTTGTTTGCTTCAATCTTGTATTTAAATGTTTTATATATTGTCTTTGTTTTTAATCGTATCGCAACACATTTTTCAATCTTAAAATACCTATACTAGAAATTTACTTTTTAAATTACAACCTTAACCAATAGCGAAAATTATTGGTATCATAGTCAGATTTTTTTATTACTAAATCTGTTTCATTCATTTGATTTAATGAATTTTCAAAAATAGTCCAATCCATTTTCTCATTATGCTTATCAAGAATCATTTTTTCGGGATTCTGTGTTTATCGTTTTCAATATCATTTATTTCATAAAATGATTGACTAAATTCTTTTACTTGACCAAATTGGTGTTCAAAATCCCTTGCTGGTTCAAAAATTGAGATTTTATTCATAAAAAATATGAAAACTTCTTTCATTTTTTCGTTTACTAGATTTTGCGATTGGACAAATGCGTCCACTGCAATATTTAATCAGAAAGAGCCATGGTTTCACACTTTTTGACCAATTGTTCGGCTCAGGCGAATAGATTTTCATTATTGCAAAATACATTTAAGCAAGGTTGAGCGCTTTAAATTTGATAAAAAATTATAATTTAAATTTGAGACCAATTGGTTTTGTGAAGTTCAGTACAAAAGAACAGAGCAAAGTGTAAAAAAATTAAATAACTTTTCTTATAAAAGTTTAAAATTAATTCTGTGGATGCAGAATGGTGCAACATTCAAAGTTGCATCAACTGTAAAAGTCTGCTAATGATGGGCATAATCTCTGCAAAATGCACTACACTCGATTATATTGAAATTTAATTTCTGCTGAACTCTGCAAAATTAGCAGACATAGATATTTGATGCAACTTTGAATGTTGCACCATTCTGCATTTACAGAATTAGGTTTAAACCTTTAGAAAAAAAGTTATTTAATTTTTTTACATTTTTTTCTGTTCTTTTTGCCATTTTGTACTGAATTTCACAAAACCGACCAATTCAACAATAATGAATCTGATTAAAGTGGAAAGAAACAGAGGAAGGCCAAATTTTAAAAAAATATATTTATTTATTTCATTTAAAAACTAAACATTAAAATAAAAATTGTTACCATTTAAGTCTTTTCGTAGCTCTTATTTAGTAATTTTAGAGGCCAAAAATAATTAATAGAAGAGTCCAAAGTAGTAATTATATATCCGATCAGTTAAAAAATGAGCCCATTTAAATCTTTCCTTTTAATTAATGTCGTATTTTTGACCGCCGTATTTTCATTCGGTCTAAAGATTAGATCGTCAAGCTGACGGGCCAAGTGGCCCCCTAAAACCATCCGCCAAATGAACCGGACTCGTCTGACCGCATCCAACACTATTACAAAACAAGAAAAATTCATGTTTAACATTATATGATAGATGAATGATTGATTAACATGATTCATGAATTTTCTTTAAAACAATTTTGTAAAAAAGATACAAGTTCAAAAATTTTATGACATTTTTTGTAAAAAAAATAATTAGAATAAGGGATAATTTTTGATTGAAATAGAAGCAATTTTCTTCTATTTGTGGTTACTTCTTTTTGAGGAAATACGGACTTTTTGAGGAACAAGATAAGAGTATACAAAACCTAAAAAATATCTTTCTTAAAAATACAGCTAATATTCAATCTATCAATCAATAAAGTTGATTTTTAATTTTGGAACCTACATCAATATTTTAAATAATAAGTCGAAGGTTTACAAGTCCATGATTACTTAACAAATTTTTGAATAGCCAAATTTAATTTAATAGCTTCAAGAGCTTTACCTAAAATTGACTTTTTTTACTGATACATCAATTTTTAGGATCTAAAGTATGAAAGTTTAAATAAACAAGGAAAATTTTTCTCTTAGGTTAAAAAATGATTTGGAAACTGCTATGAGAGTATAAAAATATCTTCCTTACAAATATTAATCCATTATTCAATATATCAATCAATAAAAACGTTTGTACGCATTTATAGA
This sequence comes from Brachionus rotundiformis, assembly GCA_016802295.1. Lineage (NCBI taxonomy): Eukaryota > Metazoa > Rotifera > Eurotatoria > Ploima > Brachionidae > Brachionus > Brachionus rotundiformis. Next base: position 725,594 of record JAESIW010000065.1, read on the forward strand.
TTTAAAACTAAGTTTGAATTTTTTTGGTTTTAATTTTATTCCATATCACCCTAATTTTAAAATGTATTATTCGTAATCGTGTTAAATTTATGAGTCTTATGTCATTTTCCCAGTAAAAGATTTTATTTTTTAAAATAAATCTTGAATTAGATGCGAATAGTTTTAATAAAACATCATCTGATCAATAGTTATAAAAATTTGAATATAAAAATAACTACAAAAAAAATTTTATTTAACATTTTAAAAAGTATGAGAGGTCTAGTTATCGTTTTGCTTATAGTCAATCTGAGTGAGATAAATTTATTTTCCTAATAGTTATCTTATTATTAATCTAGCTAATTGCGTTCTTTCGCAAACCATCCAAACTGTTTTGAATAATGCTGGCTGTAACACAGGTGTAACTGCTGGATTAGGTAAATGGTCTTTTTTCCTCTTAATTTACCAACAACTACTAATGACTAAAATTTTATGTTCTTAAAGCTGCTCAATTAGTAGCCAAAATGAATCAATTAAGACCTGGCTTCATGTCAAGGTTTGTTGATACAAAATTTGTAAATACTAATTTAATAAAATTTATTTGTAGTTTGAGTGGTTTAACCAGAATTAGTCTTGGTCCCGCAGTTGTTGCAGTTCCCTACGCTCAAACTCAAACAATTTCAGCCATTAAGAAAGCTGTAGCAGCCAGAGCTGGAGTTACATTGACAATTAATTCTGCTTTAAGAACTCTCCCACAGCAGTAAATTTAAAGAATATTTTATCAAATGAATAACTTACTGATAATATCAAAAAAGATTATTATTATATAAGTGGTACCAGCAGGGTAAATGTGGAATTACTTTAGCTGCATCTCCAGGTTCATCTCCTCATGAGAGTGGATACGGAGTAGATATTAGTGATTATTCCGGATGGATGAGTTATATGCAAACATACGGTTGTTCATGGCAAGGAGTTTCAGACGTAATTAAGTTCTAATTAATTTCTATTAATTAACATATGTTATAATTAAAGGTGGTTCATTTCAATTGTCCTGGAGTATCACTTGGAAATACTTCAGTACTTGCTTTCCAAAGATTATGGAATTGCAATAATCCAACTGATACCATAGCAGAAGATGGTTTATATGGTCCTCAAACTGAAGCAAGAGTTTTGAAATCACCTGCCGGCGGGTTTTCGAAAACATGTTAATCATTATGAAACTCGATATAAATATTTCCAATTACTTTTTGAATTTAAATAAATAGGTATAAATATTATTCTAATTTTGAGAATCTTTGATCAAAGTGTTTTTATAGATAAATTATCTTTTGATTCTTAAAAATTATCCTAAAAGTTATTGAAAAAGAATATAAAAAAATTTAATTTTAAAAAGAAATTAGGGAAGCTTTTATCGATTTTCCTGAAGAAAAAATAGAAACTAGAATTTGTAAAACACTTCCTGAAAATTTACTTAATTTACAAGTAAAAATTACTATGTCTTTTTAAGTTTCAAAAGTCAGGATTTGGTGAATTTTCAGAATATTTTTGAGGTCAAAACTCATACAAGCATAATCAATTATTCTTTTAAACAAACTTAATAAATTTAAATATTAGTATATTTGATTAATTTTTTTCGAATAAAATATTTCAAATTTTTTGAATGATTATTTAATTAAACTCGTAGTGTTTAAATTGAAAAAGATATCTAATAAAATCCAATTTTAGTATTTAAAAAGTGTTTATCTTTTTAAATTAAGTTAGAGTTGAACAATATTTTACCATAATGGCTTGAAAAGAAACTTTAAAGCATCCCAGCAATCTTGAACAATGATGTTGCGCTACTTTAGATGAATCAGCTACACAAAATACAGCATGGTCATAATAAAGTATCATTCATAAATGGTAACAAAAACTGGCATCGGATGGTATTGATAGCCCAGCAAGGAATAGCAGAACTTGTCGTAATGCAATCGAGCGACAGCTGGTTCGCAATTGAGGAGTACGACAATTTTTTCACCAATCGAACAGCTGTATACTGGAACGCTTTGGATAAGGAGACTAAAAGGGTGAAAAATACAAACATCTTCAAAAAATAATTACAAGATGCTACAATAAAAATTTTGTCGCAGGCTCTTAAAGTGGGATGTTTATATGCGCCAGCGCTTGGAGACTCGCGTTTCCCACAGCATTCTAAACTACTACTACTACAATAGTAAAAACCAGTATACGGAAAATCTTATTTACTTAACAAAACTTTATTGTTCTTTATTCTGTTTTTGGCTAGATCCCTCACTTTCATGTACTTTATGCACTCAACGCCATATGTTTCTATGGAAAATCTAATTTACAAGGAATACTTTATTGTTTAATTAATTTAAAAAGGAATATAATTCAAAATTACAAGAACAAAAATGAAAACTCCCAGCAAGAAACCTGAAACCTACCTGCAACCTATATGACATAAAATACATATAAGTTCCAATATGGACATAGATTTATTAATTTTCAGTTTTTTATTATTGAATTAAAATCAATTTTTTTTCCGTATTTTGTAAAAATTACTACATGAATGACATAATGTTGTAAATGTTGTAACATGGAACTATACATATCATTATGCATTTTCTATAAATTGATCATTAAGTATCTTTTTTTGAAAAGAATTTTTAAATTCTAACATACTTGTTTTTTATGGTTCGAGCAATCTATTAAAAAGCGATATATCCCTAGAATAAGAACAGTTGGCTTTTTGATTAAAGAAAATATGTATCATGTTTTGAAAAATTTTTCTAATTCCATTTTCTTTATTTCTGGGTTGTTAAAAGCTAGATTCGATTTCTTACTTTTGGTCAATTATGTTCAGCTTATAAAATTAATTATCAAATATCAATGTTGAAATTAAATGTTGAAAAAAAATTATCGTAAATATTTTATTAGTGTATAAAAAAATAAATTTGAGAAACAAATTAAGGAAAATATAAGTATGACATTTTAATATATTGCATTAAAAAAATAGTCTTAAAATTTGATTTTATAATTTTAAAATAATTAATTAAAAACATTCATTAACTCGTGAAAAAAAAACACAATTTTATAAATATTAATTATTCTATAGTGAAAAAAATTATCCCTAGATAAAAAAAAGCTTCTAATCTTATATCAATTTGTTGCATAACAAATATGGCTCATATCACAGAAAGATTTTTCAAAAATTTTATAAAAGATTGCTATTCTAACTGGATTGAACCTTTGTGAAGCTAATCTAAATTTTAATAAACTTTAAATGTTGTGTTTAAATGTTCAAAGCTACCAAAAAATTATAAATAAGATATATATTCGATGCTTTAAATCATCAATTAAGTAAGAAGATCGCAAAAAACCTAAATTTACAACTTTTAGAGTATCTCTGCAGAAGACAATGCAAAAAAATTTGAAATTTAAACACTTAAAGACAATCTAAGGTTGAATGGGTATCAAAACATTAAATTTAACTTTATAATCACCAAAAAAAATAAATCAATAACAATATTATCACATTACGAAACATTTTTGTGATAAATCTTCAAATTGAAAATTTTCACTTTCGACTCAAATTTGGCGAGTCTTGGTTGACGAGGAATTGTCGTCTCGTTATTGGTGAATAATTGCCCATTGATTCATGAAATGCGTTTATCACACGAAGCTATTAATAAGTAGAAAAAAAATTAATAAATATAATTTTTAATTTTCTAATAATCAAATAAGTTTTGTGTTCAAAAAAATTAGCTGGACATCAACTCATTCAATTTGAATAATAAAGCTTGCATTAGACAAAAGTTAATTTAAACCAAGAATTTTGCTGAATAAGCGGGATTTATTAATAAACTATTTGAACACTTACATCTTTAAAAATTAGTTAAAAATGCGGAATTAAAAATATGTTTTTAGATAGTTGTTTTTATTTTAAAATGTATTAGTTTGGTGTTCAAACATTTAACTAAAGTTTAAAAGCAAGATTTTTTTGTTAAAAAAAGGAAATATTGAATTGGATTTAAAAGCGGATTAAAGAGTTAGAAAACAGAATTATTAGAAATTCTTAATTAAAAATCTAAAATAGCAGAAATTTTTAGTCTAATTTTAGTTCTTGGTTAAATGAGTTTGGACATAGAAATTAAATAATTAAGTTGGTATTTTTCGAACACATTTACATGCTGTTTTTCTTTATTTAACAAAGACAACATCAATGTAATTTGGTTTTAAAAATGCGTTGTTAGATAAGTTTTGTAATTTTTTGTCTTGAGGTCAGATAATTAGAACATAGATCATTCAACTATTATTTTTTAAATGGAACATACGTGCTGAATAATAACAATTTTTATTTAAAAGTTCTTAAAAGTATAATCTATAAGAAAAAATAAATTTCATATTTTAATAACATAAAATTAATTAAACAATTAAAAGGTAATTTTAAGACCAAAATTTGAGCCACCGTTCAAAGTAGAAAACAGTTAAACGGTGCAAATTTTAGCAGCAAGCAAATCATGGAATTGTTATTGGTATTTGGTACAATCAAACATTAAGTATGTTCAATAGAAAAATCAAGATGCTATATATAATATACATAATATCAAAAATGCCTATAAAATCGATTTATCATACGTTTTTTAAATTCTATGCTTATCTTTTATCTTTAGGTTTACCATTGTTGTGATGGAGATTTGCTAACATGTTCTTGAAACGTCTTCACAACTTGTACCTGATTAGTATTATAAATTAGTAATTTTAATTAACCGAATTTAATTAGGTTTTAATATGGGAACATGTTTTAAATGGAGAATTAAACTCAAAATGGATTAAAACAAAGATTTGTCTCAGAGAGATTATTTACCTGAGTGTGAAGACGAGCAATGCCGCGAAGCCACAAAACTTGTCCTTTTCTCAAGTCACTGCCGTCTGATGAACCATCAAATCCAGTAAAATTACTTATATTCGGAACTTCGTTTCCGATTTCTATTTTTTTTGGTAAAGAACGTGTTGGAATTGTGGTTACAATCTAAAATAATGATAATTTAAGATAAAACAAAACACTTCTTTTTTCTGTTTTTTATACTTGTCCCCAAAGAAGTGTACCAACTCCGAATAGAATACACCATGCCCATTGCTCTAAAGTTAGCCAATGACAAGCAAATGCATAGCTTCCAAATTGAACAATAACAAACTTAAATAAAAAAGTATAAAAACAAAAAATTAAATTTATTTTTAGATTGTACTTGTAAGCATAAAGTGACAATCCAAATACAATAAAAAATAGGATTGGAAAAAAATCCTTTGAAAACATTTCTCTCGCCGTGAATCTTTCTTGAGTTTATTTCATTAAATAAAGTCATTAAAACAAAGCTATTGAAGATCATTGTGAAATGTTGAGTTGGCTTGAAATGTGTCGCATCTTCTGGTATTCCATTATCCATATCGAATAATTGTGGTCCAAAGAACAAAATTGTAAAAATGATAATCAACTGATAGACAGCATGACCGATGATGTTTTTCATCATAGTTCTTGAAATTAAAGCTTTAGTTCTGCCATAAGGTTTTCTGTTCAGTAAATCTTCAGTTGGAGGCTCTGTTGCCAAAGCAAGAGAAGCTAATGTGTCCATAATCAAATTGACCCACAACATTTGAACAGCTCTAAGTGGACTTTCTCCAACAATACAGGCGCCTAAAAATGAAGTAATTACTGAAACTAAATTGACAGTCATTTGAAACTGCAAAAATTTGGCAATCGAATCATAAACATTTCTACCCCACATAACAGCTTTCACAATAGAGTTAAAATTATCATCTGTAAGAATAATGTCAGATGCTTCTTTGGCCACATCGGTTCCTTGGATACCCATTGCAAAGCCAACGTCTGCCTTTTTCAACGCAGGACCATCATTGGTTCCATCACCAGTTACAGCCACTACTTCACGATTCGGATTCAATTTAGACGAAATTATATTCTTGACCAAAACATATTTATCTTGTGGGGACGATCTAGCCAAAACTCTTAATTTAGGCCATATTTGATCAACTCTCTCTTGGGAAATTTGTCCATGCTCATCTTTAATTCTTTGATTGAATTCTTTTCCTTCCAAGACCAAAAAATCATCATTTACTCCAATAATGCCACATGATCTGGCAATCGAACGAGCTGTGTTGACATTGTCACCAGTGACCATTCGAACAACAATACCCGCACTTTTACACTTGCGAATAGCTTCGGGTACTTCTGGTCTAACAGGATCTTGAATACCACAAATGCAAACACAGGTCAGTCCATTGTTCAAATTAGTCTCGTCTTCATCCCAGTTTAGCTCACCTTTGAGAACTTGTTCACAATCATTCTTTCTATGTTCAGCTGGAACAAAGTCTTTGTAAGCAACACAGATTGTTCTCAAGCCTTCGCAAGCCATCGGTTCTATGACATTTTTGTTTATATCATTAAAATCAGCATGAGTGAATTCTTTTACTTTGTCGCCAACCATAATATATTTGCACTTATTGAGTACCATTTCCGAAGCTCCTTTGGTGAATAGGCGTAGTGCTCCCGGAATAGACGGATGTCGAATGCAAGTCGACATGCTCTTTCTACTTGAGTTAAAGGTGTAAACATGGACAAATGTGTTTGTTGGATGACTGTCTCTTGTTGAAGCATAGTTGCCTCCCAAATGTTCTACAAACCCAAGAAGACCACACTCTGTCTTGTTTCCTAGTTGAGTGGGCAATTGATTCGGCTTGTCTGGTTTTTCCAATTTGCTAGCATAATTCGAGTTGATTGATATTCCAGCATCGACCATTTTTCTAATCTGAACTGGTACTTCATCAGGATTGGGCAAATTTTGATAATACTTTCCATTTATATAACACTGAACAACAGTCATTCTATTGGTAGTCAATGTACCAGTTTTATCGGAGCAGATGGCAGTTGCATTGCCCATTGTCTCGCATGCATCCAAATGTCTCACCAAATTGTTGTCTTTCATCATTTTTTTAACAGCATAAGCCAAAGAAATAGTCACAGCCAATGGCAAGCCTTCCGGAACGGCCACAACCAACACAGTTATACCAGTGATTAAAAATTTAATCAATGGATTGAAAATACTTGCATTTAAAGGTTTTTTTTCTTGAGCATATTCCTTGATACAAAATCTAATAATTAATACTATGACCGTACAGATAGCAATTGTCATGCCAGCATATCCAATTTGAATGGCCAATTTGGTTAATTTTGCTTGCAACACAGACTGTTCTTTTTTCTTCATCTTTGACTCTCCTTTTTCATCTTCATCTGTTTTTTTAGTAGTTAGTTCCATCTCTTCACCATCTTCATCTTTTAATTAGAATGTTTTAAAATTTAAATTTTCTCTCTAAAATCGGCTTCTGTTTTTTAAAACATTTTACATATTTAATTAAAACAAAAACCATGCAATTTATAAAACAAGTTATTACCATTCGTGCTAACACCTTTATACACTGTTAAATATTAAAACAAGGATAAAAATAAAAACTTTAATAAAACAGCAATAATTCTTTAAAATTTAAAAAACCTTTATTATTATCTTTCTTAGTGGTTGTATCATTTTTCTTCTCATCCGAATCAGTAGCACCCAACAAAGACATGATTATGCCAGTTTGTGAATGAATACCAACTGCAGTTACCAACATTTTGGCACTACCTTCCATTACATGAGTTCCAGAGAACAACATTGGTCTTTCGACACTTTTTTTGATCAAATTAGTCTCGCCAGTCAAACTGGACTCGTCTACTTTTAAGTCATTTGATTCAACTACCAGACCATCAGCTGGTATCAAATGGCCGTAGAATATTTGACAAATATCACCGACAAGAATGTCTTTGACCGGAAGTTGAATAATTTCTCCATTTCGAAGAACACTTATTCTCTGATCCGAGTCAATCTTCGATTGTAGTCCCCTAAATTGTCTTTCCTTGCTCCAATCATTAAACGAAGTTACTAATACTACTACTAAAACAGCAATCAATATAGCTGCACCTTCGATCCATTCCACGTTTGGTTCCTCAATTTGCGAGAACTCTTCGTCAGCTTTCTGAGACGGATCGTGGTAAAAAGACAGAGCCAAAGATATAACAGCACTTATTATTAAAATGATTAATGTTGTATCTTGAACAGCCTCCCACATCAAGTGAAAAAATGACTTTGGTGGCTTTGGTGGAATTTCGTTACGGTCAAATTGGGCCGCGCGCGACTCTAAATCGTTTTTATCATTGGGATTTAGACCGGTTTGAGTATCGACATTAAGTTTCTTGCACAAGCCCTCTATATGACCATGTCGGTTCAGATACTCTTGCTGTTCATCTGGCTTGAGCTGAACTTGCATCAAATCAGTCAGCTCTTTGATGGTAATGGGAAATTTTGACTCCATAATTTAAGCACTAATTTGTGTATCTCCTCAACAAATATAGCTAAAGTTTATTTGAAATAATGAAGCGCAAATTTTTTTCTTCACTCTATTTTGATTAAAAATTAACCAAATTTTAACTAGTCTCACAAGTTAGTGTCTTAAAACTCAATTGTTTTTGATGTTTTATCTGAACGATTCATACAGATGAGTCTCGTATAAATAATTGAAAAAAATATTTTAACAAACTATCTAATCTATAGGTCAAGCTTTTTAAAACGCGAGTTGTTTTTTCTTACCAATTTACGTTCAACAATCTAAAGATAAATTAAAAAAATTAAGTTTAAGAAAGAAAACTGTCGTCTTGGAAACTTGTGGCAAAAAATTTAATTCTCTATTTTCAATTTGATTCCCTTCTTCCCCCCACCCTATAATTATTTTTTGAAACCTTAAATTACATTTAAAATTAATCACAAATTCTTTTATAGTTGAAATTAAATTGAAATATTTTACGTCAGTAGCTTGCGTCAAAAAAAAAGAAATCTTATCTTTTTTATATTTTGATTATTCAAATGAAGCATGAATAGTTTTTATCTAGAATAATTTTTATTTTATTTTATCATAAAATTAAAAAAAACTCTATCTTAATAAAAAGTTTAATTTTTATATAATCGATGGATTGATATTCTTTTTTAAAAATTTTAATTTCAAAAATTTAAATGTTTGATTATTAGTAAAAATATAAGCTGATGCTAAAAATTGTTTAGAAAAGAATAATTTTTGAATAAAGACTGATTATTCTTTTAATGAACTACTTGATTGAAATCATATATTTATTTAGTACTGGCGCATTATCAAACGGCCTCAGGAGGTGAATGAATTCAAGAGGGGTCTGAGCTAAAAATACAACCATGATATTTAAAGGTCAATTATTTGCAGCTAAATTCATTCAATAAATTTTTTATTCCTTATAGAACATAATTTAAAAAGCCAAAATAATAAAAACTAAAAATTAACTACAGATCTTATCCTCCTTAAAAAAGAATCATGTAAAAATACTTACATTACCTTAGACTTAATTTAAATTCCAAATAATTAAACTTTGAAAAAAAATCGATCTAATTTAGGACACAAATAAGCTCTCACATGAATGAACTAATAAAGAGCCTTTTTTTATAAAATTTAATTTAAATGACAAATATAATTGCAATTGAACTTAAGGCTCTTGTTTTTAATGCATGGCCAGTTGACAACTAAAAACCATTTATAGCTTTTAGGGAAAAAATTTTAGGTTAATCGAATTTTAAGTCGAATCCATTTAAAAGATTATTGAAAATAATTATAAAATCTGTCAAAAAAAAATTAGTATCTTTAAGTCGTAAATCTATAAGTTAAAATCTTGTCAGAAAATACTCAAAAAAGATGCACTTTTTTAAACTGATTAATAAATAATTTATTAAAATTTTCTTTAAGATATATTAGAATGATTTTTTTACTAATAATTTCAAGAGAACTGCTATTATGATATTTGTCCTGATAAATTTTCGGAAGTAAGTTCATAATAATTTTTAATAAAAAATGAAAAAAAACTTTATAATACTGATGTTATTTGCTTCTAAAAGCTTAAAAAACCTTTTCCTAAATTAGACTATCATTAAGTAATTTAAGCGCCTTGGTTAAAATATGAACCAAAACTCATCGAGCTTTAAGAAAAGCTGGCGTTTAACAGCAAGAAAAATGCTGATTTTAATACCTATTAAAACAATTTAGCTATGATTGTTAAATCAACTATTTTATTTGAAAAAAGATAAAAAAAGAAGAAAGAAAAGGAATTCCATTCTCAGTGAGTTGTATTTCCATGCATAGAAAGCGCTATTGATCATGTTCTTGATCAAATTTTTTTCTTACAATAATCTTTATTTTGCTTTAAAAGCATGTTAGCTATCATAATATGGTTTGCATCGATTATGTTTTTTTCATTAAATAAAAAAACATATTTGCATGTTTTTATTCTATGAAGGTTACTCTAGGATAATGCAGATAATCAAATAAACCACAAAGATAACGTCGATTATTCAGGCTGACATTAAAGCTTATAAAATTATAATATATTAAACTTTTCAGATGCATAGATTAGAAATACCTTGTAGTCGAATTGGAAAATCTTTAAAAAAAATAATATACAGATTTAAGCTAAACATCTTAAATTATGATAATCAAAATTTTTCGCCATATATTATAAACACTTGGTATAGAACAAAAATGCAAATTTGCAATTTGGATTATAAAAAGGATGCTATCCTTACAAAGGATATCCTAGTTAATGTGTTTTCATGCCAAAAATACACTTCTAATCAAACTAATAAATTCATATTGCTATCTAGTCTCTAAAATCTCATTCAGCTATTATATTATCTACTTACAAAACGCTTAAATTTTACAGTTTTAAATCAGACAATTTATTAAAATTCTTGGCACCCTTGAGAACTATTTATGTTCTCACATTTAACATAATTTTTTTATTAAGATCTATAATCGAAAAAACATCCTTCATCACTTCCTAGAACAAGAGTATTTGTGTACTTAAAAATTTATAAAATTTAAAATTTATTAAAAAAAAGAAGATTTAATAATTATTATAATTAGATGTATTATTTTAATGATTTATTTGGATATATGAGCCTGTTTTATGTGTTATTTTTTCTAACAAGAAAGTTAGCTGGATCGTGGGTTATGAGTGCGCATTCCTTATAAACTAATATATTGATTTTTTTTTAATTTTTCATAGCAAACAGAAAAATTTGTTTTATTTAGTAAATAAAATATTAAAATTTTGATTAGGATTTATTTAGGTTTAATTTAAGAATTCAAATTTAATTCTCATGGCTTCACTCCATTATTATTTTTAATTATTTTGAAAAAATATAAATCCAAAACTAATCAAATACAATTGACCCAAGGATATTTTAAAAATTTTTGATTTCGATGAAAAAAAATATCTTGGAACTGATAACCAAAAAAATTTACATCTTTCTTAATTTTAGTAACCTTTATTTTTAAACTTAATTAACGATATATTTAAATATAAATAAAATTGGTAATTCTTTATTGATTGCTGATTAAATTTTGATTTAATTCCTTACTTTTTAATTTTGTTTGATGTATAACAAAATTTTTCTAATTAGCTATTACTTAGGAAAAAAACTTAAATTAATGTTATAATAAATAATTAGCAAAAATAGAAAATTTAAGCTGAAAATTTTTTTTTTATTAAACTAATATTTACAGTTGATAAATGAATAAAACAAAGCCTCTTTTAAATAATAAAAAAAATAATTTTGCTTATCTTGAAAATTAAGGTAAAAACTAATTTTCTTCCAAAATTATCCCCTAATACTATTCGTATAATGTAGTCTACTTTGCACTTAAAAAGACTAACATGAAAACAAAACTGCAAAAACAAATTTTTTTCTTATAAAACAAATATTGAAAAATTAATAGACACGGGTAGCATTTTGAGACAGGAAATTAATTTATATGAATTTTATGCCTATTGATAAACAGACAAAAATCAAATATAATTATTCAAATTTTTTCTTATAAAAAGAGCTGTATTAAATTTTTTCTTTTGAAATATTGAATTCTTTATAAGACTATTTGATTTTTAATTTTTAATTAAGTCGTAGGGATAAAATATGAATTTTTTGCCGCATTTGTTGAATGCTGTTTTCCTACTATGACATAGTTTATTAATAATTTAAATATTCACTATAAATACTTTTAAAAATAGTATTTTATTTGAAAAATATTAAATTGATTCTTTTCTAAACGATTATGAATTCATTCGTTCTCTAAAGACAAATCTTATCTATTTTTTAATTTAAAATATGCTAAACTTAAACAAAAAAGTAAGTACAAACTGAATTCATTACAAAAGCTAGATCAATCAAACAAAATCAATATATGAAGTCTAAATCGCTTAAGTATGTTTTCTTTTACTAAAAAAACAAAATAAATTATACATAAAAATTAAATGACGCTTGTTCTAAAATGGAAGTTCCATATTTGTTTATATTTTTTTGCACTATCTATTTATCAATTGAAATAGGAAAGGTTTTTTCTTATAAAAAACGCAATCCTAATTAAAAAAATTTTACCACAAATACTTATTTTTTAAGCTTAACTTCCAATTTTATCAACCAATTTATCAAAAATTCTCGTATATTCCATGTTTTGAAAAAAATGTTTGTCTAAATATAGATAGCTAGAATGTTATCCTTGAATATACGAATATTAATGTTATATCCATAAATATTCGTTCTTTGCTAAAATTAGGTTTTGTTCAGTTAATAAATCAAATATTCCATAAATAAATAATTAAACCAAAACATTCTCAGATTAAAAACTCAATTTCGATAAATTAATTGAACAGGAACTATTATTAATCCAAAAAAAAATTTTTCTATTGAATAAAATTTTTAAAACTCTAACTTAAATAAATATTCTTTTTGCCTAGAAAAAAATAGATAAAACTTTTCCTTTGATTCGAAAAATAATCAATTATAAATAAGATAAGATTTTCGACATGGAAAAGAAATTGAAAAATTTCAAATTTGCTAAAAACAGTCGCATTTATTTTGTAAAATAATTTACTTGTTTTTTTTTCTTTAATTTATTAATACATTTTATCTTTTAAACAACTTATTTGGGCAGATAAGTGATGCACTTACAACATTAAGACAATTGTTCAAGAGTCTGATAAATAAAGAGCTAATTTTTTGAAAAATTACTAAAACCAAATTTGTTTTCGTATATTAATCATATTTCTTCGAGAATATAAACTAAATTATCTGTCTAATTTATTCGATAATTAGAGATTTCGTATTCTAAGTAATTTATCTATTAAAGGCGCTTATATAACAAGAAGCTATGGATCTGTAGCTCTTAATCAAAGTAGCTGAAACCCTAACTAAACAAAAAACTAATATTCATATATTCAAGATTTTTCTTCATTTGTTTTAATCAACAAACTTCGAGAATTTCTCTAAGCGCAAGCTTAAAGCTTCCATCTTCCAATAGCAATTACCATCAATGAACACTTGTAATATATTAGCAAAATTCATGCAAAAATTATGGCATTTTATTTTGTAACATTGAAAAAACATAAAATTTAAAAATCGATTTTTCTTTTATATACCCATTTTTTTAATAAATAGCTTCTTTTCAATTTCTTCTATGTTGCAAAAATCAATTTTCTAATAAATTAAATTAACAAAAATAAAAAGTTCAAAAGTATCGAATTTAAATTTTCATGTGGTCCAATTTTGCGCTTAATTTGGTTGAGAGAACCACTATTGGTTAATGCATATGGAATGATCTAAATTCTTAATAAAACCTAGCCAAATATTTGCATTCATCTGCCAAAAAATGCGACTGATAATACCAATGAAAGAAAATTATCCTTTTTAACATTTTTTTCTAATAGCAATCATTCAAATTAAATGAGTCGTAATGATTTTAGTTTAGGATAAAAATGAGAGATTTTTCTTTATTATTTATGTTTTATGTCTTACTGTAATTTGGTTAAAATTTTTCATTCTACGCACGAAATACTTTTGGGAGTAAATTTAAGAAAAGATCTCAAATAAATTAAATAGATACAAAATAAATTAATTAAATAAACAAGCTAAATGCTTCTAAACTTGACTTTTTTAATTAATTAATGAAATTCGAAAAATAAAATCATTTTTAGCATATTAATTTTCATATTTTTAATTTATTGTAACAATTTTGATATTGATAAACTTTAAAATCTGTTTAAAACAATCTGAAAGAGAATTTTTAGCCTCTACGAAATTTTGGTTTAATTAAAATTAGAACTAATTAAAACTGAAAGAAATATTAAATCCAAAAAAATGTTGAATCGTTCAACTCAAAAAAAGCTTTTAAAATAATAATAGAAAAACTACGAAAAGTTTATTTCCAAATCAACTAATTTTAACTATTTTTAAGTAATCTAAAATTTGATTTCAAGCATCATAGAATATTCCTTCTCATCGGCAAGAGCTATTTTCGAAAGCAATTGGCATTTAAAAAAAAGAAAACTATTGAGATAGTAATGAACCAATTCATTTATCTTATGTAATTAAGATCTAATTAGAATTATCTAATCATTTCATTCGGTAAATAAGGAAGTGCTTGAATTTAACAGAAGCTAGCGAAACAAATAAATCAAATGTCGTAAAAAAACACGAAGATTTCTCCCTTTGGCATTTTCAAACATTAAAATAAAAAAATTTTTATTTGAAAAAAAAATTAACCAAAAATGCTAACAAATTTAATGTTTTAGTATCTAAATATAAAATCGTTTTAATCAGCTACATAAAAATTGTTTAGCTCTTACTAATTGCTCCTAGGCTTAATTATTTTTTAGCCTTGATTTTGATAAATTATTCCATTTTGTTCTAGAATATGCCCATTTTGAGAGTAACTGGCATCAGGGCAATATTCATTTTATTTGAAATACTAATACAAACAACAAATATCAGTCATTATTAATCAATATTGTTTATTTCTTTGTAAATATCATGAATCAATTAGAAATGATCAAAATTTTACGAAGCTTTTCAGTACATGATATTCATGATCAATTTAGTCTAATAATTTAAGCTCGATTTAGCTAAAATTTAAGGCTACTATTGATAAAAAAAAATATTCTTTAATTTAGTTAGTAGAAGGCTTAGCTAAATATTTAATTAAAAATCGGCTAGAAAATCTTGATTACGGGCCTAACTTATTAATTTTTTTTTTGAATTAAAACAATAATGAGCTCATATTTGAAAAATTTAACTCATTTGAATTGTAAAGAATTTGAAAAAAGCTTGATTCCATTTCACAAATAAAATGAGTTTTTTTGTAATTATTTTTTTAAAAGACGAAAAGAATTAGTATAAGAAATCAATAAAACATTCTGAAAATAAATTAATTGGGGAATTTTAATTTGCTGTATAATAGAAACTGAAAAAGAACGCGTTTTTTTTCAAACAAGAATATAATTTTTATCCTATATCAATAGCAATAGCCGAAAATACGATCAACCATATTTTTTAATTACTATGTAGAGGTGAAAATATTAAATTTCAATTGTATGCAGACATAAAGTTATAATTTGATATTAGAGATTTTGTTTACCTTAAATGACAAAAATATTAAAAATAAATTCTAATTTTAAAAAAGTATACTTTAGTTAATTTTGTGTATATGGAACTCATCATTTAATTGACATTTTTTTGTTAAATTTTATTAGATCTTTTCGACTAAATGACTAAATGACAAGCTTTGTTTTTGATTAGAAAAATAAATTTAAACATCTTTTTAAATGAATTCTTATTTTTTAAAAAAGCAATTTATTTTGAATATTTAAATTAAAAAACATTTAATTTGATCCTGATATATCACATTATAAACTATAATTTATAAAGTCATTTCGTATTGACGTCATCAAGGTGAATCTTGAGAGAAAATAAATCAGTTGAGCATTAATTTGCTTTTATTAATCTAATGAAGATATACTTACAAAACTTTTATTAATTATTTTGTTATCTTTTTAACTATTAAATGCCAGATTTAATGTCTTTAAATAAATCTTTAAATTTGAATAAAGCAATCATTGATTTTCGATTTCTGAATATCATTTATGTTAGTTAAAAAATTTCATATTTTCCTAATTTATCTTTAATAATAAATTTTTATTGAAACAATCAGCAGTAAAAAAATATAATTTTCTAATTTATCAATACAAAAAATTATGATTGAATATAATAATTTACGTATATTGACTTATCAAAAGGTCTTATGAAATTTGAAAAGATCGAGAGTAAAAGGTTTCTTTTTTAATTAAATAAAATACATGGGAAAAAATTCTTATGACAAAAATTAAGTGACTAATCACATAAATATTAAACTCTTGCTATAGTTTTTCTATTAATAAAAAGAGTTTTTCATTTTATCGATTTAATAATTTTCCTAAAAGAAGAAGCTTAACTTGAGAAAAATATCATGGTTTAATTAGACCAAAATTTAATCTTTCAATTAAGCTCAATTATGATTTGGAAATGATTAATCAATATTTAATAAAATATTTGAATTTTTTCTATGTTTATTTTAGAAAAGAAAGAAATTTCAAAATTTAATTGATATCCTATTTGTAGCATTACTGTCTAATAAGCTTAAACAGTAAACATTATGGATAAAATTATAAGAGATTTTACAATAATAAGCGTTGTTGATGAATAGAAAAAGAGATAATTAACCGTTAAATTTTCTGAAAATAGTTTTAACTGTTGTTAATCAAAAAATAATTATTTGATTGATTCCTAATTTTCTTTAAAAAAGAAAGCTAAAAAGAAAATAAGCCAATTTTATAATATTTAAACTTATTTTAGTTAAACGAGTTAATGATAAATTGGATTTTTATTTTGAAATTGAAAATTTTTTTATATTCTTATTTTTTTATATTTTTTATATTCTTAAGGCCCAATTATGATTTATGAATTTAATAATGAATTTTAAGTAAATTTTTATGTTAAAATTGAATTTATTTTAATTCAACCTGGCAAGAAATTTATTCTGGATAATATTTTAAAATTTTTAAGCTCATAAAAAAGTCTTCTTTTAAATCAGGTACAAAGATTTTTGTTCTTATTCAATCTTTACCTAATATTTTCAATATATAATGACAATTTTAAAACTTTTATATAAATTAATTTAAACACACACGTAAAAAAATAAAATATTTTAGAAAATTATATTTAATTTAATTAAAATTGAAGAAAAAAATTAAATGAAATTAATTGTAATTTTTTTAAAATAATTAAAAATCGAAAAAAATAGATTAAACAAATTTATTCGTTTATAAATTTGCATTAAAAATAAATAAAACAATAGAATGGATAAAACGATTTGCTTGAGCTATACCCAAATTAAAGAATTATCCTATTTATTTAAAGCCGAGGACCCAGTCATTTGAGCTTTTTCATTATTATTTTTATCTACATTTTGTTTTTTATCTGCTTCAATTGAATACCATTCTCTATTTTTTTCCAGCGTGTCTAAAATATCCTGCGCGTCCGGATACACCAAATCGGACCATGATTCCCATAATGGATGAACTATAAAGTCTATGAAACTAACCTTTGATTTAGAGAAACAAAATAAAATTAAATATTTTTCAAAATAAATTTATTTAATTAAAAATCAATTACCTGCGTTTTCTCAATGCATGCCTTGTGGCGATCGCACATCGCACTTATTTCCAATCCTTGGGACGATTCCCGATCACCTTGTATAAACAACTCGTTCATTACTCTATCGGTCCAGTTGCGGTAAATTTCCAAAGGTTTGGTTGGATTGCTTAAATCAGCACAATGAAGCATGTTCTTAAGAACTCGTATTCTGTCTTGATAAGAATCTAACTCAATGATTTCCGAGCCGGCCACCTTTTTCGTTTCAACCATGGTCTTTAATTCACCCAAAAGACTCATATGTTTGGACATATCAGTTGCTCGTACCATATCTATAACCATGTTTCTTATCGACCGACGTTGATACTTTGATATATTGTAAAAAATATCTAGTTTTTCATTTTGCAAGAGTTTAAATGCCACAGCTAGATGGTGATTTTCCAGAACTGAATCGTCATTATACATCACTGCTAGTTCCGATGCTGTGTTTATCAAATATTGATTTGTAAGACCAGGATGGTCTACGTCATGAATTGCGGCAGAAAATATGGCCGCGAAAATTTCAGCTTCGTTAAAAACAGACTTTAAAAAAAAATTATTTAATTAATAAAATTTAAATGATAATTTTCATTTTGTTTACTTCAAGAGCTTTGCTGTTTAGTAAAACATGCATTGATTGAGTTACATCAGCAGCGTGAATTTTATTATGATATGGCACAGTTTGATAGTGATTCTCCAATTCAATTAAATAATTAAGCAACGTAGATGGACATATTTGGAAAATGTTCATCAAATCTCTTTGCTGCAAAAGTTAAAAAACTTTAGAATATGATTTTTAAGCTTATTAAATAATCTATACTTTAAATATGGTGTAGGCAACAGCGGTAAGGGGCCGGTGTTCGGTCAGCTCATCCAGCAGAAAAACATTCAGTCCCCACACATCTAAATCTTTCATCAAATTGTCCAGCTCATCTGGCTTTGAAGTTTTTACACCATACGTGTATGATTCGCTTATATCATACACTTTGGGCTTATCTGATTCCGACGATTGAGTTAAAAATATGCTGCTCATAGTTGATTTTGACTCATGAAAATTTCTATTTGGCGTTTTATTAGGCTCATTTTGGCTAATTGTAGCAGCAAGTGAAGACTTTTGAAAAGTTGATGAGCTATTTTGAGCGAGTCTTATGGAATCATTGGATATATTTGGATTTTCCGGTTTTAAATTGAATACATTTTTATTTTCATCATTCTATACAATAAAAATTATTAAGCATTATTATTATTATTATTATTATTCATTTTAAAAGAGCATACATGAGTAGGTAGAGCATTTGTTTTGGAAAGTATACCACGATTTGCTTTCTGGTTGATTTTAATGTTCACTTCATCAATGGATTTTAGTCGTTCACTTAAGCGACCATGGTTGCATAGATCACTGGTATTTAGATCATCTTTTTTCAAATTAACAAAACTATCACTTCTCTGGGAACCCAGACACCGGTTTGATCCATCATTTTTTTCAATTTCTTCTTTGTTATCTTCAAATATTAAATCATTAATTTTCTCGAACAAAATTGCATCAGGTCCCATTATCATTATTTACATATTACTTAACAATTAGCAAAATATCTAAGAATTGATAACATCTTAACAGTCTTGTCCCAATTTATTTTATCCAAATTATATTTATTGGAAGCGTGGTAATGCCTCGCCTTATTTTTATTTTCAATAATAACGCCTTTAATTTACAAGAAATTTATTTCGTATACAAAATTTCTATTCAAAACAAACTAAGTTTGTTATCTATCAGATAAAATTTCTATGCTGATTTTTTCAAGAAAATGATAAAAATTTGGAAGATATTTTATTTGTTTAGCATTCAACTGATACTTCATTTTTAATCAAAAATTTCTTATGATTTACTTAACTACTCAAAATCATTTTTTTTTTTCAAATTCAATTTAGGTACCAAGAATCAACTTACCAAAATAATTTTGATTAATAAATTGTTTGATTTGATCAGTTTCTTCATTTTGCGTAAGTTCTTTATTTAATAATTGACGGAACTAAAATTTAATTTAAAGCAAACGTAAAATTTCGGGTCTTTCCGCTAATACATGATTCCATAATGAAGCTTTGGAATGTTTATTTATTTTAGAATTAACCATCTAACTTATTTATCTTTTTATTGTAAACAAATTTACTTAGAAAGAAGTATATTCTTTAATAATTTATTCAAGACATCAGCAATTATACCTAAAATTAGTTCATTAATAAAATTTAAGATTGCTCTTAATAGTATAATTTTTGGGGGATAATTTTTAAGATATAATAATTTATCAAAAGTTTAGAAAATGAATCAAAATAATGGAATAGAATCAAATATTCGGATAGACCCGTATAAAGAGGGTAGAAGGATACTTTTGATGTGGCAAGATCAGATATCCTGTTGAATGATTGCATATGCTCCAGTTGCTGTAGACACCAGTCCATTTCTTCCAAAGTTTCTTTTGTCAAATTCGTTGTTTCATCTTAAAAAATAAACAACCATTGATAAAATGTCACTAATTATTTAAAATACTCTTATTACCATTTTCTGATAAATTTTCGTTTTGAGTAACAGATTTTACTATGGGAATAATTTTATTTATCCTTTTTAATATCATTTAAAAATAAAAACTTCACAAAATAAAAGATTACCTTTCTGAGCGTGAGTTATTTATTTTGACAAAATTTTGACGCACTGTTTTTAAACTAGCCAAAATTTGGGCAAATGGAGTCACTATTAACTCATCCTGGTGTCTAATAAAAAATCATTAATAATAAAACAGTTTATCTTTATATATTTTATGAGGATTTAAACCCGTTCAAATAAATCGTATGATGAAGTTGGGAAAACTGTGGAGAGTTAATGGAATCAATGTCGACTGAGTCAAATTTAAAATAGCTCGATCGTGAACTATTTTGCTTGTTGGTAATGTGGGCTGCTTTATTCATTATCTAACACTTTAGGTAATAAATAAATGATATAACAACGAAATAAATGAAAATTGAAATTATAAGAATTATAATTTAAAAATTAGTAAGAGTTCAGCTATTTTAGAATTTTCAACAGTATCAGAACTACCGAGAGAGAGCGAACGAGTTTAAGTTTTGATAATTTTGCTTTTTTATAATAATTTATAATAAAATATTTTATAATTGTTAGCCTAAAACAAAATATCTACTTAGCTCAATGCTTTATTTAATTTATCCACTTTTTTAAGTCAAACAATTAAAAATTTGAAAAAAAAATTCTGAATGAAGAATTAATTATTTAGTAAATATTCGTCTAAAGTAAGTAAATTTTCATTTTTTTGATGGGCTTTTCCTTTTAAATAGAAAATATCGATCGGAGATTTCAGCAAAAACTAAAAGGAAGTGGATATGAATTATGTGTGCGTGTGTGTGATAAAAATCCTGAAATACTTTTTAAAAAAAATTTTTTCTTATTTTTTCTTATATATGCTCTTTATGCTTATTAACAAAAAGATTTAAATTGAATTACATCTAATTTATATTGATTAAAAATTTCAGCTTAAATTATTAAACTATCGGATAGGCTCGAGCAATTATTTCCCAGCTCATTTTTCAGGGCCAATTTCGATTTTTTGCCAAAATCGGTTTTGGCTTAATAAAATAAATACAAGCTCCCGATTTCATTAAATAACAAAATAAAATATTTATCTATCAATACATTCAAATTAAAGAGACGAGTATAAATTCAATGATCTAGAGGCTTCTGTAATTTCATATTTTATTCCTTAATATTTTTTTGCAAAGCAATCTTCATTAGTAAATCCCAAGTCAACTGAAGCTCATTTTTCGATTTAGCTAAAAGCCTAAGAAAATTACATTTTATTTTAGTTTAATTTTTTTTGTTAAAAAAAAATCTAAAACTTTTCAAATGTCTAAAATTTTATTATGTGATAATATAATCAATTCTAATTAGGATTTATGTTCTCTAAAATAGGATAATAGGGTAAAAATGCTGCTAGCTAATTTAAAAGTCGTGAATATTAGATTAAAACTGTTTGAAAAGTTTGGCACTTAAAAGCTTTTTATAAAAAGCAAGATGCACCGGTTTTAGAAGCCGGTTCTCTCAATAATTAGAATAATTCATTGTCAACCTGAATTTGATTGCAGTCACCTGATGGATCTAGTTTTAAAAGGCTGATCTATTTTAAACAAGTTATGTGAGTAAATTTATTTTTAATAAAAAAATTAAGTTCTCAAACAAAGCTTCCTTAAAATAAAAAATTCAATTACTGATCAAGCTCATTGACTAATTAGGCTCGAAAAATGAAAACAATCTAATCATTTAGGCACAGCAGAAAATTTTTTTTGTTGTTCTTAGAATTTTAAAATAAATAAATGTGTTAATATTTTTCAATGCAAAATAAGGCACTGTTGCTATGTTCAAACCAAATCAGTGGAATCTGTGTCGTTGTCTCCTAAAGCATAAAAATCGGATATCCTATTTTATCAGAAATTTTTGTTCTGATGATTATATTTAAATAAATCTTTATTAAGGATTTATCAAGAAAAGAATAGAAAATCTTAAATTTGGAATTTAATTATAAAGCTAGTTTAATTTGATGAAACAAACAAGAAAAAATTTAATTTTACGATCGATTTGAATGCTGAATTGAAAAATGAAAAACAGATTGGCAAAATGTAACAAAGTGTTAAAGCTAAAACAAAGTGCTAAATTGCTGATTTAAATTCGATTTACCAACAGCAGACATGTTGGGTATAATTTACAGTACATTTATCATTTTGGGGCAAAATTAAACAGTCGAGTTATTTTATTAGATATTTTAGCTCTCTATCATGTAATTTAATTAAAAATATCTTTATATATGTATTTTTTTATCTTCACCAAGTGTTCACTCAAATTGGAAACGTCTGTCAATTGTTCAAAATTGAATTGTTAACATAAAATTAAATTATTTTTTGTATTAATTCTAAATAATCTATAACATTGTAAACTAAAAATTTATCATACTTTTTTTTATGTTGTATTTAAAATCTAACCTTGAATTATTCTTTAGAATAATAAAAAATATAAAGATTAAAAATTAAACTCCAATTAATCTTCTTTACAGTAGAACAAAAAACAAAAATTAAAAAGTGCATTTATTTCATAAGAGTTATTTGAATGAACCTTTTTTTTATACAAAGCTTTTTCTTTAACCTTAATTAAAGATAATAGATATTTTAATTTCATTAGATTAAATTTAACTTAAAATAAGCTGAAATTATCCAAATTTCGATTCATTTATTTCTTATTTCAAATGTTCAACCAGTCGACAGAGATTGTTGGGTTGGTGGATTGAGAGTTAAGAGATAGGTTAATGGTGGCTTACCCTTCGCTAGTGCTGGCAATAGAGGCGCTTCTCATTGGCAACTTAACATGGTTATCTGTATCAGTATCCCCACGATACAAAAAAGATTCTCGTCGGTGCGAGTGACCGGAGTGGAATCCTGATGGTACGGCCAAACTGTTGTTGCTGGTAGACAATTTACCACTTTTTTTGTTGATATAGCGTTTTGAAGATGTATTCAAATTTATTAATTGGCTATGCTCAAAATCTGGGCTCGAATTTGTCACATTTATTTGAATGTTGCTTTTCTCACTGGGATTATGAAAATTGTCTCTCTTAAATTTAGTAAAGCTTGATCTCAAATTTCCAAACTTTGTCTTAGACAGTTGACTTTCACCAATCTCTTTGCTTTTTTTCTGATTTTTGTCCGCGTTCATTTTGGTATCGTCGCTAATTATAATTATTTCTTGTTTAGCTCGCTTAGGCTTGCTTTTTCGAATAAAAAAATCATTAGAAAATTTATTACTACTTTTTATCAAATGTAATAAAAATTAATTAACAATTAAAAGAAATCATAAAAAAATAAATAACAAGACAATTTTATTTTATTGCTTACCAAATGCAAAAAGCAATTGAGTTAGAGCTGGATTCAATTGAACTATTTGATGTTGATTTCTTTAGATCTGATGCGCTCAGACAATCTCCATTAATGTTTTGTGAATTAGAGTCGGCTCGAAATTGTCTGAACATTTTAAAAAAGTTTCTTATCAAACCAGGGTGTTGGGGCACGCTAGAATTATTATTTTGAGATATTTTTTTATATTCCATTGTATTTTTTTCATTTATATCATTTTTATAATTTTTTGTATTATTTTTTAAGATTATATTGCCATTATCTTCTTCTTCGCCCTCGCTTAGATCAGTTTTATTATTATCATTTAAATGAGTTCTATTCTTTTTGTTTAATTTTTCGTCAAAACGTACTGATTTCTTGTTACCTAGCTTATTCTCTAATGCATCCTCTTTGAAAGTATTTATGAGATTGGGCATTTTCGTTCGCCGACGCTGAGTATCTCTTTTTAGAGATCATTTATTAAACATTTCATTCTTTGAATCAGAACAGAAAAGTTTTTAATTAAATAAATAAAAATAATAAATATAAATAAAAATATGAAAGTTTAGAATGGCTTAAATAGCGTCAAAAAGACATCAGAAAGCACCCACACAACAAATTCTTAGCAAAACTTTTAAGAATATGACCCCAGGCCACGATATAATCAACTGAGAGTATTAGTCAGAATAAATAACTATATTAGGATTAATTAAATTTAATTAGAAAAAAATTATGAAAAATAACTGCGAAATAGTGAACAAACTCTTTAAATTCATTCAATTTACACTTTTAAAGATATTTAACTCTTGAAAATTTAGCTTTTTTCCAGGGTTTAGTAATGTTTATGCTGCAAATGATGGAAAATTAATTAATTCAGACTATGAGAGATAAATTAGTTACTGTTGCTGATTAGCCCTGAGGATGTAAATCGATTCTATCGAAAGAAATTGATCGTATTTTTAATCAATTGATTTTGAAAAATTAATTGGAATATTATAGGCAACTTTACCATACACTATTTCTTAATTTGATTCTTATCCTTATTTTTTAGAAGACGGATCATCAAAATTTTTTTTTGTTTTGCTTAATTTAAAAGCAAAGATTTAAACTATTTTTTGCTAGGTAATAGGAAACTATCGTAAGAAAAGAAAAACTAAAATAAGATAAATACTTTTTTAGTTGTTTTTTTTGTTGTATAATAGAAACATATTAATCATGAGAATTCAATTTCTGTTTTAAATTATGTGCAAATAGATAGATTTTTGAGTATTCTTCTCTTGGTATACAAAATTTTTAAGCAAAGATTTTTTACTGAGTTGTTCTCATTTCAAAATTTAAGTTTCAGTTAAAAATCTAACTTTCAAATGACTAAAATACTCAAAATAGCTTGAGAAATAAAAAACTCAACCAATTTTTGATAAGCAATTTTTAGCTCATAATTTTCATAGATTTTTTTACCTGTAAAAAAAGTTGATTGTTTTTAGGGTTGATTCGATTATTTTATTAATTTTAAAATGTCGCTGAATTGAAGCTAAATTTTCCTTGATTTGAATTCGGACAAAAATCGAACTTGTCTGTGCTTTTAACCAGATAATAACCTAACAATAATCATTTAATTTAAGTAAATATTTGCCTTATTGAAAATACATTTAAATCAACAATTTTCTTGCATCAGCAGATCGGATTACAGCTTACCTTGAACAATTAGATTCCTGATGAATTAATTTAAAAAGAAAGATAATTTCAAATTAAATTTTCTTTTTTTTTTAAGAATCAAAGCTAATAGAAATGTAAAAGAAAATTTTGAAATTTAAAAAAAAAAATTTTTAATTTTTACCTAGAAGTTGTTTATGTTTAGAATTGAAAAATTTACGAAATTAATAAATTTATTTTTAAAAGAGCCTTGAGATCACTTTTAACTCTAGTTAAAGTAGATTTTTTTCTTTAATCGAGTTTATTAGATAAAATTTCGTCATTCTAGTTTTTATTATAAGATTTAAATGAAGTAGAAAAAAGATCGTGATTAACTTTTTCCAATGCAGATTAAAATCTGGTTCATGCAAGCCAAATTATATAAACAAAAAAAATAAACTTCTTGAACAATTTTCGACATTCGACATTGCATAAAATTTTGATTTACCTAATTTAAATAAACAAATTTAATAAAAGAAATTTGATTAAATTTATCGATTTTTGAATTTTGACTAGAAAAATAACCTTATAAAAACCTTAAAAAAATAGTTAAATTAATGAAGAATAAACAAAGAAATTATTTCTATTTAATGAAAACTAGAAAGCATTTTTAGTTTCTTTTAAGCGAAAATACTTAAGGCTAAGCCTCTAAGCTTGGGCGAATGCTGATTTCTATGCTGATTCGCCATATTTATCTTAAATATATTTACCTTTGTGATACGATTTTGTAATTTTCAATAGAGCGAAATAAAATCCGATTATTTAGCCATAAAAATAAATAAAAAGTTCTTAGAAAGAATTTATCTTCTTTTCCAAATCATTTACATCAGAAATTATTTTCAACGCCTACTATCATTAATTTGATATCTTAATTTGAATCGATCTTTATTTTAAAATAAAATTTCGATTATGAAGATCTCAACTCGAAAAGAGAAATACACTTTTAAAAATGATTAAAAAGGCTCAAAACTAACAATGGTGACATTTTTTGAAAAAACTCTTGAATCTTTTAAATTTTTCTCTTTAAATTGCTTTTAATTTTTATCTTTTTTTCTAAGCACTCCAGCGCTATGAATTTTTAATCAAATTAGCTATGTGAAACATCAGGAGTTAATCTTGATTTTAATTGTGAATTACAAGCTAATTATTTCAAATTGTCAAATTGTAGGTGCTCTTATTAAATTTTTCCTAACTGAGAATAAAATATAATTAAATTACGAACAAGAAATTCGGGAAAATAATACATCAAGCATCAAAAATTTTACCAGAAAATTGATCCAGATCAATAGGAAAAAAGTATTTTCCGCAAACCTAAGATAAAATGAACGAGTATTTCCTGAAATATATGCACACAATTTAATTATAATAATTCCTAGTTTCTTATTGTTGAAACTTGATAATTGATATTAAGAGAATTTCTTTTTTTTGAATAAGAATTTTAAAAATCAATAAACTTTTAAAAAATATTATCAAGGAGTGCGATAAATAACTCATATCAAAAACTGACGATAAAAAGCCAAAAAGATGAAAATTGGAGAATTTTTTTAAAATCAAATACATTAAAGATATATTTGAATATGATATTGATATTTGCTAATTAAATTTTTTGAATAAGATTGCTTATATAATATAGCTGTCAAAATCACAGAATTGCATAAGTAAAGAGAAATGAACTAATTTAAAAAATAGCCCTCATTTCTAAAAAAATAAGCTAATTACTCAGAAAAAAAATCGTAATGTCGACATAGCATTTAAAAAATATAATTGTTCTGTATTATTTAATAATTTAGAATTTGATATTCATTTCTAATGAATTTTAAATTAAAGATCGTTTACAAAAATTTATATCCTTGTTTTTGGCAAACAATTGATAAAAGAATTCGTTTACTGCTGATTTTTGAAAAAATATCAATCCAAAATAGACTGGTAATTTGAGACAAAAAAATAACTAAATTTTAAATGGAATAAAAGAGTAAATACCATAAAACGACATTGATATTATTTTTATTTTTTTAAAGCTTAATTTAAATTCAATGTCAATTTTTCAATAAGCCAATATTAAAGTTTATTTTCTACCTGTCATGACAAAACGGATTTTTTTCTTGACAATTTACTAAGAACTTATTTTAACCAAATTTTAAAATGGTTTTGGAAATCAAAAATAGAAAGATTTAGTGACACTTTTCGAATAAATATTTGGAATAAAATCTTTTTTATGTCATAAATATATTATCTGAAATAAATCAATAAAAAAATGTTTGACAAATAAGATACTTAACGATTTTAATACTTCTATTTGAAAGCCTTAAAAAAATTAAAATATCTAGCCTTAAATTGAAGCAAAAATGACGCTTAAAAAATAAGAAGATAAACTAAAAGTATTTTTAAATATTTAAGTTTGATACTGTATGAAAAAAAATGTTATTGGAAATTTTTCAAAATAATATATTAAATGACAAGCTTCAATTGATTAAAAAATTTCTCTTAAAATGTTTTAAAACAAATAAAAAAGAGCAAATAACAACGATAGAAACAAAAAACAATAGAAACATAAAATAAAAACAAATCCTTTGTTATAATTTATATAAAATTAAAATTTCACCCAAAAATTAAATATTTAATAAATATTTCCAGATAATTACTTTATTATTTATTTTAAAAAGATTCAACTAGAAAAATCCCAGATTTTCAGATATCTGGATTGTCTATTAAAATAGTATGTTACCTATTTTTCTAAATTAAAAATACTTATGGGTAAATAACTAAAGATTTATTAGCTTGAAAATAAATCTATCTTACTATTGAAATTATCAATTTGTGTTATCTTCAAATAAACGACAAATGAATAAAAATAGCTTACATGCATTACTTTTCAGAAACTTTTTAATTTGTTAAAAT
This sequence comes from Brachionus rotundiformis, assembly GCA_016802295.1. NCBI lineage: Eukaryota > Metazoa > Rotifera > Eurotatoria > Ploima > Brachionidae > Brachionus > Brachionus rotundiformis. The sequence goes on from JAESIW010000065.1 coordinate 753,781, forward strand.
TTTTAAATTGGTATAATAAACTTTTAAATTGAAACAGTAAAAAAGAAATTATTCCAAAGAATCAATTAGTCCCTAAAAGCTTTTAGATATATTTTTAATTTAGTTTCGAAAATTGTTTGGTAGTTTTTGCTCTGTTAATCAAGCTTTTTATTCAACTTCTCTTCACTCTATTAGATATTAGCTTTTTTAAAACAGAAATTAAAATTATTCAACAATTATTGATTATTGATTTTAGCAAATATTTAGCAAATTTTAAAAATCTACCGATTATCATATACAATTTATTAAATTAAACTTTTTTACAAAAAAACGATAAAATTAAAAAGTCAATCATAAATTAGACAACGATAACATTAATTATTGTCAGAATTTAGTTACAAACACTTAATAGACTAATAAGCTATTTTAAATTAAAATTAGCATAGAATTTCGCTAAATTTAAAAAAAAACATAATTAACTAGAATGTCTTGTAAATTAAAGCTTTAAAAATATTATCAAAATAAACATTAGAGTGTGCTATAGAAAGCTAAACTTGGTACTGGATCCTAGACAAGTGTTAATTTGAGGATTTTGGTTCATTTTTTGCCCGTGGAATTCAGTCTTATAACCAAGCAATATAAATTTTGTGTTGCTGACGCAAATATTAACATTCATTTAGCGAATCCAGTTACAAAGTAAGCTGGCTGAAAAGACAACTTTAAACAATTAAATATTTAATAAATGATATTTTGGAAATGAAGTAAAATCTCTTGTCGAGTTGAAATAAGGAAAAATTATTATGAAATGTAATTGTACGGAAATTTATTTATTGATGAAAAATTCTAATGAATTTAAGAAAAAAGAAGGAAATATAACTCTTTTCTCAAATTGATTTCAAAATTTTTGAATTGTTTTTATTTCTTCAAAAACAAATATTGAAAATTTTGTCACTATAATATGAAGTTTCATAATATTTGCAGAGAATAAGAGAATGCTAATAAAGAAAAGCTTTACTAGTAGCAATAAATCTTCTTGATTGCATTTTGCTTTATTAAGTCAAAAGCTGATTAAGTTTTAGATGAAATTAGATTATTTGTTTCATCTAAAAGCATGGGTACGATTGATTGGAATTAATTTTCACCTAATAGACAATAGTTATTTAATTTTATCGACAAGATTCCCAATGCTAATCTTCTAATTAAATTTTACTTATATTTATTTTTTGACAAAATACTCTTTTAAACCGTAGCTTAAATTACACAACTATCGAAAAGACAATAAATTATTATTTTTAATTAATTAGAGAAATATTAAATTATGATTATTTAAAAAATGATTTTTTTCGTCATACTTTGATTAAAAGTAAAATTTGTTTAATAAAATAAGTACCCATAAAATGTTAAAATATATATTAAAATATCTGCTATTCTAAATCAAAAATAAATAAAAAATAGAAAGTAAAATAATATGAGCATTTTTTTTCGCTTGACTGTTTGAATTAAATTCCTTAGAAAAATATCTAATAATTTTTGACAATTATTATCTAGATTTTAATTTATAGTTGCCTTTATTTTGGTTGAAACCACTAATTTTGATGAAATCAAGCTTAAATTAAACAAGTCTCAAATCGTTAAATATTGATTAGTAACCCAATTTAAATGACAAATTCAATTCCATTGCTCAAATTAGAATTTCGAAAAAAACTAATAATTCATTGATTAGCAAGTTTGACATGCAGTTTTGCACAAATTTTATGTCAATTTTTAAATTAAACTTTAATTTCCTTATAAATACCGCTTAATTGATTTTCTTTAAAAAATTTAAAAACGGATTTCCAATTTTTAAAATGTAAAAAGTTTTCAAGTTTAAAATCGAAAACTCCAAATTTTTTATAAAAAAATTCAATTACTTTTTTGACATACATTTAAAAATCTTATCTAGCTAAAATTATCTTTTTTGAATATCAAAATGTTTCTTTTTAAAATACCATTTTTCTATGAAAATTACAATACTTGATATTTAAAAATCTTCACTGTTTAAAAAAACTAATTTTATTAAACTTAGATTAATTTTAAAAAATTTCTAAATTTCTAAATTACATTTTGGAAACAAAAACAAACAAACTCTTTATAATTTATTACTTGGCAAAAATATTCGAAATTTTCTAAGGCATTTCTGAAGCATCATCGCAAAAAAAAAACCCATAAATTATGAATTTTGAATTAACTTAAGCCTTTTTTTTTGCACCAATTTATCATGAATTGTTTTCCTTATTTTAAGAATCAAACATTAAATTTGCATATTTCTTTTATTGAATTGAAAAATATGGTCGATTTATTGTGTAAATAAGTAAAAAAAATATTTGATTTAAAAATTTTAGAAAGATTGGATATAAATGTGTTTAAAGATGCGAGATTTTTACCAAAATACTTCATTGTTGTAATATATTAAATAAAGCCCAAAGGAAATAGCAGTTCTTAGATTCTTAATTAAGGTTAAGGCGCTTGATTTCTAATTAAAATAAATGAAAAAAAGCAAATTAATCTAATAGAGTTAACTACATTGAAAAAACTTATTGATTTTTAAGCTTTCAATGTATTCAATTGTATTTGGAACTCTATTGCTCAGAAGTAGATTCAAACAAGATTTATCAAACATTATAGCCCAAGAAAAAATAGATCAAACTTATTTAAATTCCAAATTAACTATTTATTATAATCCGAGATTTATTTATGCTAAAAAATTAATACCATTCATGATTTTAATAAATCCTGAGACGTGAAACAAGATAAATCTAAATTAATAATTAATTAATATTTTACAGACAGATATTACCAATAAATACATTATTAAGAAATTTTTAAAAATGAAATTATTATTAATTATTCTAATTGAAATCTTATAATTTCAAATAGAAATTCATCATTATCAATAAGAAAATTATTAGAATTAAAATCGAAAAGTTTTTTTTATTCAATATGAAAGAATGATTGAGAGAATAAATATTTAAGAAAATACGATTAAACGGCTTTATAATAAGCCAATTTATTTATTCATAGTATTTAAAAATTTTAAAAAAATTCTGCACGAAAATTGTAATCTATTCCGTAGAGAATTTATTTAAATTGAAGCTTAAAAATGCTCTTAAGACCCTCACTGTTGCAATTCAGGCCCAAATATGGAAAACTTAATGAAAATGATTACCTAAAATTTTCATAATTTTTATATTGGTCATGTTAAAATAGATTATAAAATTCAATGGTTTTACATCAGAAAAAATTTTCATAGTTTTACTATCATTAATTAGATTATAATTTTTTTTAATTAAAAAGCTTTAATTTTCAGTGAACAAAAGGAACTCGTGAATGGTACTGAATTGAACTTTTAAAAGGAATTGTTAATTATATATTTTTTTTAAATAACAATTTCTGTCTGATATTCTTTTTATTTGAAGCATGTAAAAACCATTCTAGGAATTTTTAGTGTCGGGTCTGTTTAAGATTACTTGATATTTTAAAAGATTATAGAAAAATATTTTTATTTATTTTCAAATACATAAAAATATCAGAAAATTTATAAACAAAGCTAACTTAATTTGTATTATTGAGAAAAAAAAAAATTTATTTAATATCTGTTTTATTCAATCAATATTATCATATCTTAAGTAAAAAATAAAAATACTTTTAATAAAAAAAAGATAAAAATAACAGCAACAACAACAATTGAAAATCTAGTTAAAAGTATCAATTTAAATTCTTGCTTTTAAATGCCCATTTTCTAATTTTCTGTTTTGTTTTTATTTAGGTACAAGTACAAAATAAAACTTATAAATTAAAATCTTTTTTTTTTTGGGAAAAAGAAAGACATTTATAATAAATAAAATTACGGTAAAAAGAAAAATATTAATAAAAGCCCAAAGAAAAGTTGAATTTAAATTAAAAAAAGAAATTTCATTCGAAATGTTGAAGCTTTCGATTTAGTTGATGTTTTTTAGTTGACTAATTTAAAAGCTTCAACATTCAATTTCAATTTTTTGTTTATCTAAAATTAAAAAAAAGATCGTTCTTCACTTTAAGGGAATGCTTTTTAGTTAAAATAAATATTCAAACAATAAAATTTAAATAAATTTTTCTTTTTCATTTGAAATTCAAATCAGCAATTTGTTTATCTAAAAAGATCGAGTATAGACGACGAAGAGAATATTGATGTGTTTGAGCTTGACTTGGAAGCAGGTGCTTGTGTTTTAGCAGGGCTATCATTTGAAGGCTTTTTTTTGGAAAAAAAACCGGCCGAATTCTGTTGACTAGGCGCTTGTTTAGGTGAATTGAGAGACGTATTGGAAGATGAAATTACTGACGAGGCCTTTTGAGAAATTGCGGAAAAAGCTGCTGCGGCACTTTGTTGAGCTTTGGTCGCAATAGTTTTTGTCTGATTGAAAGTGTAGAATGGGGAAGACGCTGGGTTTGATGAAATGTTGACCGAGCCCTGGCTGGCAGTAGACGATGCCGATGATGAAGAAATGCTCGCTTTGGAAGTCATGGCAATACTTGGCTTGTTCTTAATGTCATTTAAATTGTCATTATTCGAATCCATTACTTTAATAGAATCATTGGAATTTTTTTCGTTTTCAATGGAGTTAGATGGGCCGATTGAAGCTGATTTCTGTGCCGGTTGTACCTGAGTATTGGTAAGCGAGAGAAGTTGATTGGCAATGTCATTAGTTAATTGGTTAAAGGATTCGTTCAAGTCTATATTTGTCTCTTTGGATGAACATATTGCTGATTCATGGCTGCTTCTGGTACAAGAAGAAGTTTGATTTGTTGCTGTGCTTTGAGCTTGAATGGGCTGAGAGTGTGGCGGCGAGTTTTGTTTTGATGCTTGGGCAGATTTGATTACTAAAAATTAAAAATATTTTCTCATTTAATGTGACATTAAAACTACATTGATACATGCTTTTGTGTCAATACAACATAAAAAAGAGCTCATACCTAATCTTTGTTACAGGTAGCAGCGGTGAAATTGTATATTTCTTGAAATAAGTCCTGACCGAATATAAAATCTAAAACATATAAAGCAGAATTACAACATCAAACATCAATATAAAGTCTTTATGTTGACTATAAGCGTGCAAATTTTTTTATACATCACAATCAACTAGCTTAATTAAAATTTATACTTCCTGATTAAAAGTAATTATCTACAAATTATTTTAATAAAATATTTGAGGAAAAAATTATCCATTTATTTTCAAATTTTATTTAGATAATAAGAGAACAAAATAACCATACTATATAAACATCATAGCTTTTTGAAAATTAAAAATACTTAGTTTTAAAAAATTAAAATTAAAATTTTTGAAAAGCTAGTTTTATTTTATTCTTTTTTTTTTTTAATTTTTTTTAATTTTTTCATCTTAATTATTTTAAAAGTGTTTCATTAGTGTGTATAAAAAAATTCATAAATTAAAAATGGATATAAATATTTATATATTGAATAAATAACATATAAAAACATAAAGATATTAAATTTTTTTACCATTTTGCTGTAATGGAGTGGCCGACTGGTACTGGAAGTGATTATTCGGATTCGTGTTAATAAGCGGTGAATTGCTTAGAGAGGTGTTTGAGTTTTTCCTTGATTTATTTGTGCCATTTATTTGTATTGGAGTAGTGGTAGTGTTAGTGCCGGATGATGAGGACGAAGAACCTGACGATGACGAAAGAAGCAAAGCGGTCAAGTTTTGGTTTACTGGCGTATTTTGAGCTACTGGTACATAATTATTAATCAAATGACTAGCCGAGTTAAGACTCGATCCCAATGAAGATTGATTAATGTATGAATTTTTGCTAGTGTTGTCATTCGAAATTTGGATTGAGGAGACTAGATTACCAATGACTGAGTTTATTGATGGAGAGCCTGATTGAGGTGTTTGCAGTGTATTCGAATTTTTCCTCGAAGATACTTGATTAGGAGATGACTGATAGCTCAAAGGCTGATGATGCGTAGTAATACCACTTGTAGTCGATGTCGGAGTATTTAAATTAATCAAAGCTTGATTAATGCGCTGATTTAATACTGGCGATTGTTGCTGTATATGATGCTGCATTGACGAGCTTAAATTTGGAGTATTCGGAGCAGTACATCGTTGGTATGTGCGATTTGTTTGGTAACCTGGAGTGTAAACATTGGTATTCTGGACCTTTTGGGCATTTCTTTGTCTGCTTTGATTATTAGTATTTGAATAATTCATACTAATCAAAGTACGTATGTGCTTGCATAATTGGTGAAATTGTTTGGTGGAACCATTGATAAGAGTAAACAAAATTTTGAATCTGGTCGGAGCTGGAGGCGTAGTTTCCGGCTTTTTCGCTTGATTGTTTATGTTTATGTTATTAGTTAGGACTGCACTGGATTGAGTTGAAGCGGATGAAGCTGACGATGTCGAAGATGTCGACGTCGAAGCGTTCGTGTTTTGAGTATTGGGGTCAATTACTATCTCGACTTTGAATCTGACATTACGAGCCAAGAATTTGTCTGGAGATCTGTACTCACATCGAAATAACAGTGGATTATTGATGTTATGGATTAAATCTTGGGTCTTAAAATTCAAAATATTTAAAATCTCATTCTAATTAGAAATTATTATTCTTAATTTATTATAAAAATTTTATTGAATTATTTATTTTATAACATGTTTTCTTTAAATAACTAAAAGTAATTATAAATAAAAAAGACCTCCTGGAAAATTATTTTGAAGTGATCGATCGATTTGTATATTTTATAAATATTATTTAAAAAGGTTAAGAAAATTTACGAAAGCCAGAGCTTTCTTTTCTTAAGTTTAAGAGGATAACAACTTAAAGTTTTGAAAAGTTCTTAAGTTTTAGTTGTTTATTCTTTTTTTTTGAATTTTTCCTATGCCCAATATTATGAAGAGTGTTGGTGGGTATTCATCTAAACATGTTGTCATCTAATAAATTTTTCTAAAATTTTTTAATAACTATTTTTTTTTAATTTTTTTTAATATTAATGCCTTGATATTTTCTAAATTTTAAATAATATTTTCATTTTATCTCTTAGTTCACTTGACCATAATTTTTTTGACCATATTTGATAAATAATAAAATTTTTTTTCTAAATTAAAAATATAGTCAAAATTTAATTACCGATAAAAAAGCGTGTATTAGATCGGCTTTAACACTATTCAATGGCCGATCATCAATTATAAACGAAAATTCTTTCTCCTTTTCTTGTTCATTTTGGCTGCTAATATTTTCTTGTTTGAAATTCCATCGCTGGAACCAAGACTTAGAGTCCATATTAGGTGAGTCGTTTACTTTATCCGGTGCTAGAAAATCAACAATAAAGATCAATTAATAAATGACCAAAAAAATTACTCAAAATTTTACGCTTATTAAATTTGGGTGTATTGAACATGGATATTTTGAACGAGTTTATCCTTGAGCGTATTTGTTGATTAATATTGGTTGAATTATTTGAACCAATGCTGATATTGTCATTTTCGGACTGGTTTTGGTTGGATTCGCAGTGACGGATGAAACCTTTGTTGGTAACAATTGGACTTGTACAAGGAGATTGCAGTGGCGTGGTGTGACAGCTTTGGTGTCTAGGACCGTGCGCGACAACTATACCACGGCGACCTACGACTGGTGATCCCACAGTCAATTGGTTGTAGTAACCATTAGACGATTTAAATTTATCGATGCGTTTCCTAGGGGCGTCAACGCTTCGATTCCAACCTACCATTTCATCCACCTCATCGTTGCAAGGATTCTTGAGTTTACGTTCAAGTAATAGGAAGTAAATAACTTTTTCAGTATTGTGGCTAAATAATAACATTGAATAGATAATTTGGTTTTAAGTTTAATTTACTGTTCATTTAGAAGACACTCGACTAATTTGTCTTGCTCCTTGAAACATCCTAGAGAAGTCATGTTGGCCAATACATCTGTGTCCAAATGCTCAATCGTCGGAATGATTGCAGTCTTAAAAAGAATAAAATTTAATCAAATTATCAGGAAAAATTTTAGTTTTATTGTTTTACTTGAACTACTTGACACATTGGAAGTTCCAGTTCCACTTCTTCTTTTGACCCTCTGCCAAAATTAAAATATTGAATTAATGCAAATAAAAAAAATAATCATGCAAATTAGGTATGATAATTAATAAATATTAAGGTAAGTAAACACATAACACTATTTAAATGTTAAATAAACTTACGCCAAAACCCATGGATGTTTGTTTACTTCTTCAAGCTGATAAAAAAATAATTAAGCTTTTGAATTAATAGTTTAACAAATAGAATTTTTAACTAAAAGCTAAATATCAAAAAAAAAATGAATTTTTACTGAAAATCTTTTATTTGGATCAACTTCGATCATTTTTCTTAATAATTCTTGGCATTCTTGCGGCACGTACGAAGGTATTGTGAAATAACCTTTTTTTATCTTTTCTAATAATTGTTTTAGATTGTCATCATCGAACGGAAGAGCACCGACTAAAAGAGCGTAAAGTATGACACCACAAGACCATACGTCTGCCTTACGTCCATCATATTTTTCTCCCTTTAGATTAAAATTGTATATTTAAAATAATAATAAGCTGATTTATTTGTTACCCGAATAACTTCAGGACAAGCATAATGAGGTGACCCACAGCTGGTTTCAAGCATGGAGCCATCTACTTGTAAAGAAGCCATACCGAAATCGGCTATTTTTATATTCAATTTATCGTCTAACAAAAGATTTTCCGGTTTTAAGTCTCGGTGACTAAGCAAAATTAGAAAAACTTTCACCAATAGTAATAAGCATTTAATTTACCATATCAAATGACTGTGACAAAAGTCCAATGCGGAAATTATTTGCTTAAAAAATCTTCGTGCTTCTTTAATGGTTAATCGTGACTTTTTTACCAAATAGTCAAACAATTCCCCACCAGATACATGTTCCAAGATCAAATACCTTTCAATATTTTTTTCACATTTTTTTACTCAAATATTTTAAAGCTCAACCAAATTTTCGAAATATTTTAATGAAAAATTTATCTCAAAATTTAAAAAATTTTTTTTTGTAGAGGATTTTATTTTTGCTGAGTATCAAGTTGAGCTTTTATATTTTATTTATAATTTTGTATTTTATAAGCTTACAAGTATTTTTTATTTTCGTATACATTATACAACCTTAAAACATTAGGGTGCTCGATCAGCTTCATAATTGTAATTTCTCTTTCAACCTAATTTTGAGCATTATCAGTAAGTCAATCAAAAAAAAATTATAAATTAAAAAAATTTTGATTTTGCTTTAATCTCGGCTCAGATGCATGCAAATTTTAAAATTTAAAAATAAAAGCACAGATTAAACTTTTTTAAAATTTGTCTATTCATTTCATACAGATTGTCTCGTTTTGAAAGCACGCTTAAATATAAATCATCATTCAAAATTGTTTTCAATTATTTTCACTCTTTTCTAGTTTAAAGATTAAATTGGAACTATTAGTAGTTAAGAAACGTTTAAGCCTAAGTAACATCCTTGCCTAATATAAATAGAATTCTCAAACTAAGATTTGAATCACAATTTTGGCCGACCGATTTAATTGAAATGTTATTCTTTATTATAAGTTTTTTTGGACTTGGAATAAATGGAGTAGAGCCGAGCGTGTTGAGCCAGGCTTTGAGAGGCATACCTGGTGTTTCGGAGTTTAATTACTATCCATCTCAAAATTACTTTTTTGATAGACCTCAATACCGATCGAGGCCCTACTCCAATTTTAACCCGGCACCTCCTTTTATTCATTCTCCACCTTCGCCGCCTTCGCCGCCAATGAACTTCTATGCCAAGCCACCTTCTTTTTATGATGTTTATGAACCATCATTGCAGTCAGTTTTTAGAGAACGCGAGGATGGTTTTGGCGAATGTGGATATGTGCCTCCTAGAGTGACCCAATATGTTGCCAATGGACAAGACACCGACCATAAACAGTGGCCATGGTATGTTCAGATAGTAATTGCCGGAAATAACAGATCTGAGTCCGAGACTTATTGTGGAGGAACGATCATACATAAAAATTATGTTTTGACCGCAGCTCATTGTTATGATGATTTAAATCCTGCAAAATTGTCTCGAAACACAATTGTCCTAGTCAGAGGAGTAGAGCAAACATTTCGATTCAGAAATGGCAAAAAAATGGACAATTTAGTAAAAATTCGAGCCAGAAGAGTAATAATTCATCCATCTTATGTTCCTGCCATGTTGGAATCTGACGCTAGGAGAAGAGGTTTAACTCCAGGACCGCTGAATGATCTCGCTTTGATAGAGCTCAGACACGATAATCCAGAAATCAGGGAAAAATTAATTCCAGCATGTTTACCTAGTGAAAATGTAGAAGTGCAGCCAGGTACACAATGCAAGATAATGGGACATGGATTTATGAGCGCAGCTGATGAAGATGAGTTCATAATGCCTAATGTTCTACAAATGGCTGATGTTTTTTTGAGCAACCTTCAAGAATGCAAAGATGAAGTTGAATCGCCATCCATTAAATCTAAAATAAATATGAACACTGTTTGTATCCGAGGACCGGTTCATCCATGTGTCGGTGACTCGGGTGGCCCACTAATCTGTAGTGGAGAGTCAAGCAAAAACATCCAAGGCGTTGATCTTGAAAAAGAATACGAAAATGAAATGAATGGTGAATTTTATGAGCCTATAAACAAAAGATGGTACTTATGCGGTGTGACCAGTTTTGCAGTTAGTACCGATGATTATGACAGATGCGGAAGCTACAAATCGGCCGTTTTTGGAAAAGTTTCTAATTATGTAAATTGGATAAGGAGTGTAATTAGTGAATAATTTTTAAATTTTTATATCTAATAGTATTTTTGTAAACAATTGTAAATTTTTTAGTAATTTATTTTTATTCTACCAAGCGGACCTAGTAAATTTTTAATCGAATCTATTTATCTGAATAAAATTTTATTTAATATTCTAAATTATTATTTTTTTTCTTACTATAAATACTAACTCTATAGAGTATTAAAAATTGAATAAAATTTGATCAAGACATTCTGTAAGCACACAAACTGTCCGATGATAAATCAGCTTTTAGTTGTGGAATTAATTATACTTATCGATGATTTATTAATAGTTAAAGAATGATTGATTTGAGTTCATTCTCAAATAAGTTATTCATTAAATATTTTCTTATTAATAAAATTAAATGAAAATATTTTATCTTATTTGAAAAAAAAGCAAATGTTCTTCAATCAAATATATATTTCTTAATAAAAAACCAAATTCCCCCGGCACGTTTTCAGTCCAATTACAAAACAAATTGTTCTATCAATAGCATATGATTTTTGCAAAAAAATAAATATCTATCAAATACTAGAAGCACTATTTTTTAATTAATTTTTCAGATAAATCGATAGCTACCAAACTTGAATAAAATAAAGCCTGTAATAAAAAAAATATTGAAAAAATCTCGTTTCAAGGAAGTTGGTTAGGCCTTTGTAGCTTTAAACAATAAATAAAAGACATAAAATTAAACAAATTCATTAAACTGATACTCCGGGATAAGTTAGAAAAGACAAAATTAATAAATGAATTGACAAATTGGCCAAAAGTAAATATAACAACAAAAAATAATTCCTTTTTAATTATATCCGAATATATTTGCTTTTGATTGACGGCTTTTACAATCTTCAAATCTATTTTTCTCGAATCTAGTCTTGAATTTGTGAATAATAATTATCAATGAGTCTTGACAGTTCTCTAAAGTAAACTTATTTCAAGTATTTTTCCAATATTTGTCACAAAATTAACAAATTATAGTTTTCCAAAGCAAACAAGCCTCAAAAACGCACATTACTTTTTTTTTAGATCTTTTTGATAAAAAACATTTAAATAAAATTTAAAAATTACTTTTTTCCAACTAATCAATATAATAATCAAATAACACCTAAAAAACCTTTATTTCTCAAATGTTAAATCAACAATCTTTCGGAAGTATAAATTAATAAATAGCTTTTTTATTTTTAAAAAGAAATTCTATTTTAAAATAAAGACAAAATTAGCAATAGCAAAAAAAATCCGATTTTAGATTGATCAATAAAGCAAGCTCATTAATTAGGTTATTTAATTATTTAGTGCTTTTTAGCCGAGCAGCAAAATCAAAATTCTTTTTAATTTAAAAAAAAAACAAACCAACCTTCATTAGCACCGATTCGTTTAGCTTCTCGCGATTGACTATTTTTATAGCGACTTTTTTACCAGTCTTGTGATGTACGCCTAGTTTAACTAAACCGGTCTGGCCTTTACCAAGTGTCTTCTCCAAACGATATGGACCAACATATGAATTTTGACCCGAATTACCCAGTTGGGGCGTTTGGTTTGACACTGATTGGATCATTACTGACCTAAATCTAAAAAATGTTTCTAATTAGATCAATTCAAAAGCACTGTCTGATTTTGGTGCCAAATTTGGCGCAAGTCTAGCTGTAAACAAATCAAAAAATAAAATATTATTTTACCTTTTTAGTCGGCTAAATCAAAATTGTATTATTTGCTAATTCATAAGCTCCAAATATACGGCACCAAACAGTATTGTCCAATTTAATTCAAATTATACTAAATATTTGTCTATTATCTAAACAAATAAAAAAAGAAAAATTAGATATTTATTTTGAAAGAGGATAACAAAAAGGAGCCAAGCTCTGAACACGAATTGTGAACCATTAATTTAAGTAAATTGTCAAGAAATTACAGAAAATAGAACTAGCTAGAAATCGAGAATTTTTCAGGATTGAAATATGATTTCAAATTTTGCTGCAACCAAACGAAAAAAGAAACAAAAAATCGATAAATTCTAATTCATCGTTCATTTTCTTTGATCAATAAGGGATGAAAATAAATTATTATAATCCTGGGTACACATATATGCGCACACATACACACTTCTGATTGGAACACATTTGCTCAAAACAAATCAATACCCAATTTGAGTGTCCATTAATCGGAAAAAAGCGGCAAGAATTTATTTATTAAATAAAATGGGTGAAAATAAAATATTGTGTACAACAACATAAAAAAAAGCATAAGAACAAAAAAGCTTGAATTTAAAATTTTTTTGCATGACTTGGAACTATTAATTTAAATCCCAATAATATAAAAATGCAGCTACACTAATACTGCTCGATCTTTGTGCTTCTCTTTCTCTCTCTCTCTCTATTTTAAATTTTGCAACAAATAGAACATAAAAATAATACTAATTCAAATCTTCTTGTTTATTCTTCTAATATGTTTTATTATAATAATTTATAGTTTATGCTCGGATCTGACTGATTTTGTGCCTAGCTTCGCATCGCTTAGTTCGAGCGATTAAGCCACATAGATAAGATAAGATATGATTAATTATTCCATTGACTAGTTTTAAATTTGAGCCTACTCTATTTCAGCGTTACATGTACTGTCTCAGACGCATGTAACATACAAATTAAACAGCTTGTCTCTCGTCTAGTTAAGACTGTCGAAGCTGCACCAACATAGTCATAATTGGCTTGCACGCGTTCAGCAAATCGCCCCATGCGTTTGCTATTTTCCTCACTCAGACACATTAAATACTTCACAAAAAATGCATTAATCTCGCACCAGGGACTTTATGCCAATTGTTTAATTACTTCCTAGGATTGTGCTAAATTAATAAAATATAAATATTCCGGTGTTTTACTTTAGGCGCTTTGATCAACTTTTGCTTACATCATTTCTTGATTTAGTTGCTAATTTAGAAGCTAAAAAATATCAGATAATTAATCAAAAGCAGTATACGCAAACGAGAGCGCATCGGGGCATGTTTTTTTAGCTGAAAATATTTCCAGATTTTTGTTTTTGTCCTAAATTTTGAATAAAATTTTGCTATTTTTTTCTACCACTTTTTTGCTATATATATTTTCACTTATAGTTATACTCACTATTATACAAATCTTTTCCGAAAGGTGCCACTAAACTTCGACTATAAGAAATAGAGCTTGTTTTTGAGCCAATTTAAATCGTGGCTTTAATTTGGCCGCATCAAGAACTATATTTTTTAACTAAATTAAAGTTAACTTCGTAGAGGGTTTTTGAAAGTTTGAAGAGAAAAAGCCGATGATTGAGTCGATCCTCAGCCATTAAGCAAATAATTCAAATAAAAATGAGTTCGATGATTTCACAGCCTTAGCTTAAACCAGGTTTTGGGTTAACGCTTATTGATAAAATCTTTCTTTTTGTGAAAAATGTTTTTTTTTCAATAAGCATGTTATCAATCTAGATATTATAATTGAAAAATGATGCTCCAAGCTAACCAAAATTTACAGATATTTTTTGCCAGTAAACTTACTTAAGAAATCACGACTGATAATAATGTTTAAATTACATTTTCAAGTCTAAATACAAAAATAGATCTATTCGATTAAATATATTAAATATATTAGGCCTAATAATAAAATTAAATAATGAATCAACGAATTAAGATTATAAATTGGTGTAAAGTAGCATTTGGTTCTGGAGCAAAATAGGCATTTAAATTTTAATTTCTTTCCAATTTGACTTTGAAATATAAATTGCTCTCTTGATGACAAATGTCCCTAATAAACCTAAGCTGACCCTAACCATTTCATTTTCTTTTTATTTATTTTTTTAATTGATGTTGTTAATTTATTTAAATATGTGAAAACTGATGAGAAATTTTGCATGACCGTAGAGTTTTTCGGAACGAATTAGGAACGTGATGATACCACATAATTAACGTCTTAGACATATTATTTAGAATTTTTGCTTTTAAATTATTTATTTTTTTGATTCATCAATAAATTAGTTTCTAGACTTTTTTACCCTCATTAATTTATTTTCAACAATTCGATCAATAAGCAATTCGAATGTCTTTGGCACGGAAAACTTCTAGTTTTTAATATAAAGTTGGTAAGATACGAAAAAAAGAATAATAAATAAAAAAAAAATTTCTTTCTTTTTGTTAATCAAGCAAAATTGGATTTTGATTAAATCCAGTTATTGCTTATTAAGTTCTTTATCACGTTTTGAAAATTCTTCCAAATTATTTTCTTTGAGAGTCATTGAAATTAAAAGCTATTTCACTACAACACGTGATCAAATAGATACTTTTAAACTATTTCTGATGACTCAATTTATTAAGTAGAAAGTTGTATAAACATAAACAATACAAAAACATTAATTATTTTGAAAACAAATTTTTGGTAGTGAAAAATTTTTATAAATATCTCAGACAAAGCAAATACAAAAGTTCTTAAAGTTCGTATGCAATTATAAACATAATATATAAAAAATTAAAAATAGATAACCTTTATTAATAAAAACTAACATTTTATTAATTGTTTTAAAAATTAAAAATCAATAATTGAATTAAATATATTCACCAATAATTTCTTCTTAAGTATTAGCAAAATTAACCAAATTTAATCAATTCAAATAGGTCAGATACATCCTTCCGTAAATTAGTTGCATAAGAAATTTAAAATTTTGATTCAATCGAGCGAAATGCATGATTAAGGAAGCATTAGGAAGAATATAAACAATAAAAGCTTTCAGTTATCAATAGAAAAACTCAAATTTTTTACATAATAGATTTTTTATTAAAAAATAGATTATCTAACATCTTTAGAATTTATGTTATTTCCTAAGGCTTTTTTTTGGCTATGAAAAAGTTGAATTCATAAAAATTAAAATCTTAAACATGTAATAGAAATTTTTATCGATTTAAAGTTTTACATCAAAAAATCAGTGTATTAATTATCTACTGCCTTAAAGATTGGATGATTAAAAAGGCACTAAATTTAAAAGCATTTAACTAAAGATTGAAAATAAAATTTTGCCAAAATAGAAATGAAACTGCTTTTGTTTATTGTTTATTAATTCATAAAATAGTAATTTTTTAAAACAAATTTTAAAAAATTGATTTTTAGGATCATTACTCTGTACTTTTTGCTTATCACTTATTCAAAATCATCTAAAACTAAAGCTTTGCTTTATATAACTTTTTGATTAGATTCTTTTATTTAGATCTGAATTCGATTTTCAAAAATCACTCTAGCTCGTTTTATAGCAATTCGCATTTGTTGTAGCTTTTATATTTACACTTAGTGTTTATCTATCCAAATTGAAAAACCACTTTTTTATATCTGATAAATATATCTTCTTAGATCATTATAAATACCTGTTGATTCATAAATGAATCAAAGCCTAAGTATTTTGTAAAAGACTATTAAAATCATCCAAATTATAAGGTTTTAACTAGAAATTTGTTTAAAAAAATCATTAGTTGGTTGGTCAATTTATCTAATTGAAATCTTTAAAAACTTAAATTTAAAATCATTCAAGTAATTATAAACATTTAGAAAAAAATTTTTTATTTAAACGAAAATATTTTCTTAAGACATTATTACTTCTCGTTTTTAACAAATTAGTTTCTAATCTAATTTTTAATCAGAATAAATAAAAGAATGTTATTGACATAAAATAATTTAATAAGCCTAACTTTTTCGTTATTTTATAATGATAATATTTAAAAAAATCAATAAATTAAAATTGAAAAGTATTTATGCTACTTGAGTGTCATTGCAAGATTATTGAAGGAGAAAGCCTATGATCACATTTACAAGTACTCCTGACTTTTAATTTAAATAAAAGTTAAAGTCCAACAAAGAATATTTGAATTTATCTCCTTAAAGTTAATATATTCTCTTAACAATAAACTAAAATGATGAGATTCATTAATGATCTCGCAAAGTAATGCGACACCACATTAGAGAGAAACCAAATTATGTAAAGTAAGTAAAATGAAACTTGCATTTAAAGCTATTTTATAATTTGAATTTTTTATTTATTTAAACATGTTTTTTTATCAATTATGCTGAGCTATATTAATCTACTTATTAAAATGTTGTTCTTGTTCTATAAGGAACTAAAGAAAATTTAATTGTTCTACATGCTTGTTTTATTTAATATTTGTTAATCTGCTTTTAAGTGTTTTTTTTATTAAAATAACATGGAGGCTTCATAAAAGGTTTTATGGCAGTATCGATTGCTAATTAATACAGGAAGTCTTTGAGACTATGGGAATTAATTTTTTTCATTTTTCATTTCTTAAAAGCCATGAAATTAGTCCTAAAATTAAAATAAATAGAATATTTGTCTAACGATAAAAATAATCTTTGGATCATATCAAATTAAAACACTAAATTGTTATTTAATACCTGCAATTCATATAATATCAGAGACTAAAACAATTTAAATATTTAATCCACCATTTGAAAAATTTAGTATTTCAATAATAAATTTTTACTTAATTAAAATTTAAAAAAAAATATGCTGAATCAATTAAAAATGTTAAATTTTATCATTAAACAAAATCAATAGTATTTAAAATATAGGTTTAAAGGAAATTAAATATGCGAATTTGTCTAGATTAAATTTTTTGAACAAATTAAAAACAAATTTTTCTTGATAAGTGAATAAATATTAGAGTTTTAGTATATAATTTAAAGCTATCAACTAGACAAATAATTATTAAGCTTGAAAAATCGATATAACGACCTTGCCCTTTATATTTTATTGATTTAAATGTTTGTTTCCATGGCAACACAAATTTTTTTTATAGCCAGCAAAAAAATGAAATCATCACAAGTTTATAAAATTATGAATAGCCAAAGCATTCTTGAACGAAATATAAAGCATAAATAAAAAAGAATGAATGAAATAAGTTTTAAAGATTTATCATTAATTAATAAATCCTTGAGTTCCAGTAAAACAAATCTTAATTCAAAATCCGAATTTATGACAAAATCAAAATTACTCGACTCTAAAGTAAAAACGTCCAAATCTAATGAGAACAGAGCTCCATTTTATCCGCCTGGAGTGAGCGTTTCTCACAAATCGCTAAAAAAAAATATTGTCGATAATAATTTAGTTCCTTATGAAAATGAAAAAGCTACTTTGTATAGTACATGGACTCCATTGAGTGATGAAAGATCAAATCAAAAACTTTATGAAGAAAGAAAACAATTGTTTTTAAAATGGTTCGAAACTTGGAACGATGGTCAAAGACGTCAAGCTATAGAAGAAATGCTTTTAGTTTGCAAACCTAAGCAATTATTCGCCACCCGAGAAGCATTAAACAAAATTTCTCCAGTTTATCACATTGATTTTACACGCATTTTACCGAGGGTAATTTGTTTGTACATTTTCTCTTATCTGGACCCAAGGAGTTTATCTAGATGTGCTCAAGTATGCTGGTACTGGAAAATGTTGGCAGAAAGCGATCAACTTTGGATGGCCAAATGCCTTAGATTTGGTTGGAATTTGAATTATATTCCAAATTCATTTGAGAGTGGTATATGGAAACAATTTTACATAGAAAATATAAAAGCGCTTCAGTATGTTCCATTAAAGAAATCACCTACTCCTATGGCTACTGAAAGAAGTGAGATTAACTTAGAAGATTTGACTTATGGAAAATTTGGCTTCAATAAATTTATAAAAAGCACTGTAACCAATCCAAAAAGACCACCCAGACCTTCTACTCTAAAACATCCACCTTGGAAAGCTAATAATTCAAATCCGAATCATTTTTATCGGTTTAATTACCTCGACGAAGATGAGAAAAATAAAAAGTAACTTTTAATTGTTTTTTTATCTAATAATTTATTAATCATTGAGTACATATCATATTAGCCTCAAATGATAAATATAAATCATAGAAAATAAATAAATAATTATTTTTTTGTTTCAGAGAAGTTTCCAAGCAATCAGCAACAAATCTTAAGAATAAAAAAAGCGAGACTACCATCATTCAAAGCAAACTCGAACATAATGTTTTGCATAAAAGCATTGAGAATTTAATTTCAGTAAAAAAAATTTTTAGCTTTTATTGAAATTTTAATTTTATTTATATGTTTTTTAGCAAGGTCAAACTTTAATAGATCAATTAAATCGTTCATCAAGTTTCAATGAAATTGAAGTAAGTTAAAAATTTTGATTTTACCAAGCAATTTTAATCTTGTTATAATATTACCAGAAAGTAAATTATTTTAATTAATATTCTAGCATAAGAAAAGAATTTATAAAAAAAAAGTAAACAAAATACCACTAAGATGGAATTTTTGTAATGCGATCAATTTCTTATAAAAAAAATATTTAACAATATGAATAATTGATAAGAAAAAATAAAAGAAAAACTGTTTTAGTTTAATTAAAATCACATTGACTAAAGCCAAATAGTTAGACTATTTTCTTTTAACAATTTTAAATGTCTATTTTTCAATTTTTTTAATTTTTAGGCAAAGAAACAAGAAATGAATGAGTCGGAAGATAATTGAACAAGTTTTATGGATAGAATATCAGTACTGGGAAAATTATAGTTTAATGTTTTTTGTTTTTTTTTAACTAATAAAATTTTATACCCGAATTTGTAAAATTTTTAGATACTAAAATATACATATATGATGATTCCAAATATAAATGAATATAAGATATTCACTTCAGAAGCTTTTAATTAATCTAAATTATATCTGTGTTTGGCATATAAATAAGCATTCATAACATTATTACGCGCA
Source organism: Brachionus rotundiformis (assembly GCA_016802295.1). Taxonomy (NCBI): domain Eukaryota; kingdom Metazoa; phylum Rotifera; class Eurotatoria; order Ploima; family Brachionidae; genus Brachionus; species Brachionus rotundiformis. The sequence goes on from JAESIW010000065.1 coordinate 773,400, forward strand.
TCTTTTACCAATATTTACTTATCTTTCCAAAAACTCTACCACAAGTTAAAAAGATTCTTAAATACGTATCATTTTACATACAAGCTTGGTTATCTCAATTAATTAATTTATATTATTTTTTAAAATTTTTTAAATGTTTTTTGAAACATTTGTTTAACTATTAAAACTTAAAAAAGCGTGAAATGTTTTTTCAGAGTATAAAATTAATTTTATAAAGCGATTTTATTCAAAAATGAATTTCTTATTTTTTTATCTATTTATTGGAGTATCTTTAAGTAATAGAAGATCTTAAGTAATAATAAATTAATGTATTATTCTAAAAGGTGTGCCAAATGATACTCATTGGAACTATGAGTCTGAAGGGCCAGATTATTGGAAAGAGGAGTTTTTAAACTGTAGAGGCCAAAAACAATCTCCAATTGATATTACACCAGATTATTTGCAATTTGATCCCAATCTTAAACCTATAAATTTTATTAACTATGATAAAACTTCTAATTGGAATGTGTCTCATAATGGTCATACTGGTAGATAAAAATATTTTAAAAAAACTTGTCTCAAAATTCGAATTTCAGTAATTCTAAAAAATATCAATGGAGAAAGATTTTCCATCAACGGAAGTGATTTTAAAAAACAGTTTGACCTTCTCCAATTTCATTTTCACTGGGGTTATAATAACTTTCAGGGAAGCGAACATCAGATCGACGGTGAAAAATTTCCTCTGGAGGTATCCAGCAAACATATATTTTTATTATATAAAAAAATGAATTTTTAGATGCATATGGTTCATAGATCAATTGATGGAAAATTGACTGTTCTAGGATTTTTATTCAAGGTAAGGAAATAATTATTTCAAATGCAATTTTTGACCGAATTAATTATAAAGCTGAGCTCTCAACGAAACAGAGCTTTGGACAATCTTTTAAATGGAGTTAATGTTGCTCGAAAAGAAGGCTGTAAAAATTTGATTCTATTTCGGGGAAATATTGATCAATTTTAATTTAGATTGGCAAAATATTTCGTTTAATCCCATTTCTTTCTTACCTGAATCCAAAAAATTAGACTATTATCGTTATATGGGAAGCTTGACAACACCACCATGTACTGAAGGTATAATTTGGAATATATTTACAACTTACATAAATATTTCTTCTGCCCAAGTACAATTTCTAAAAAATTTTTAGCCATAATAATTAAAATCTTTCTTCTAGATGGAAAATTTCAGACATAATCAATTGAGAATTAATTTCAGAGATCCTCAAAAAATTTTTAATCGAGATATCTATTCTAGTTTCAAAGTTGAAACTGGAAAATTGGCCAAATCAAACTCAAACCAACAAAGCATAATGCATAATCAATCGATAAGGCCTAGAAGCGCTTTATTATTAGTTTTTTTTCTATTTTTTCTTTATAATTGTACTACAGATTTGTATTAATTTTTAAAATAAAATTATACTTAATTGTTAGTCAATTACTCATAAAATTCTACAAATTAAATTAAATATTAGATTTTACCAGAAAAAATATCAAAGTCAAAATAAATTTTTTTCACCAAAGTTGTAACATTTTTTTCATGTTTTTATTATTCAAAATATTTAAAATTTAAATAAAAGTGATTTTAAGGATTAACATTTTTTTATAGAAAAAATATAAAATCGGCATAATTCAAAAAAGATTTATTTATTTGTTCTGTCTGCTCAAAAGATTTGAGGATTTAAAATTTGGCAAAATGAGTCAAATGACTCGTTTGGTGCTTCTAGTGTTAAACATTTTTAAATTAGTTTTAGATTCTAAATGTAACAAGCGTTTAGTATAAAATTAAACCTTCAGGCGAAATTTTTATTTCTATTTAATTTTACTTTTATATTTTGTGATATGAAATTCTTTGTTCTATTATACTACTCACAGCATCCAAAAACTATCTAACTATAAATAATCGATTTTAATTTAGATAATTTCAATTTAGTCAACTAAGATACGGCTTTTATTATAATCCAATTTTCAAATTCTATTCCAAGTATTTCGAAAAAATTGAATAAATGATCATATAAAGTATAACCAAGTATTTAGTGTCATAGATTATTTGATTATGAATTTTAATTGTCAAAAATATCTGAAATACAGTCAATTTTCCATCAGCTGGGTAAATGAATTTTCAAGGACTTAACTTCGGTAATATTCCATTATTCATGTTAAACTATTTGATTTTTAAAACTTCAAAAAAATTTAAATTTAGATAAACATATATTTTGAATTTAAATTTTTTCAGAAAAATAAAAAACTGCTGTATTTTAGAAATTGATGTTCCATAGTTTTGAAGACTAAAATAATTTTTTAATTAAAAAAATAGTAATTTTGAATATTTTTTTTGTTCAAAGGAAAGTTTTAAACGAGCATATTTCTTTTTTAGAATAAAATGTGAGATAAAGTTGGGAAAATTTTATGATTTATGCCAAATTTTTCAAACTAAAATTTATAAGTTCATATATTAGTAAAATGAGAAAAAAATTAATAAAATTTTGAAAAATTTCCTAGTCCCACTCTGCGCTTAATTATAAATACAAATGTGAAGGTTTTTAGCTTTTATATGCTAGTCTAAATTCAACGTGATTCTACTCTTTTGAAAATTTTACCAATACATGCATTAATGCAAAATTTTTCTCTCGTTTTTCTTTGCTTTATAATTTTGCTTTCCATGCTAAAGCGTGATTGTTAAAATTTAAAAAAATAAAAAATCAATAGGTCATTTAAAACTAATTTTTTTCATAGATAAATCAGAATGTCTGCTCCAGCTCCTGTAAAAAACCGAGTCCAATGCTTCGGTAGAAAAGTAAGCCAGCTACTTTTTTTGCTATTTCAATCTTTGTCGTGGGCTAAATAATAATTTAGTTTTATATTTAAGAAAAATGCCACCGCTGTATCCTTGTGCACAGAAGGAAAAGGTTTGATCCGAGTCAACGGAAGACCATTACACTTGGTCGAGCCCCAATGCCTTAGATACAAAGTAACATTTGGAAAAAAAATAAAAATCAAAATTCGTTTAATTGGTTAATGTAGTTAGAAGAACCAATTCTTTTATTAGGAAGAGATAAATTCTCTGCTGTTGACATTCGAATCCGAGTCAAAGGTGGTGGTCAAGTCGCCCAAGTATACGCCATCCGTCAAGCCATCGCTAAATCTTTGGTCGCTTACTACCAAAAATGTAAATTTTTAAAATAACTCATCATTAAGAGATAACAATGATGAAATTGCTGGAAGAGCCGTCTGATTACAATTAATGTGTCGATATAACCAGCACTGAATTTACTCTCTTAATTGTTGATTGTCTTATTTTAAATTTATAAAATTAATAAATTTTTATATATAAGTCGTTGATGAGGCATCGAAAAAAGAAATTAAAAGTATGCTGACTCAATACGACAGAACATTGATCGTAGCTGATCCAAGAAGATGTGAGCCAAAGAAATTCGGAGGTCCGGGTGCTCGTGCCAGATACCAAAAGTCTTACAGATGAACGAAAAAAATTATCCTATATTTTTTTGGGATGTGGTTATATACGAAATACATACAATATATTCATAAATTATTATATATATTTCGTTGAATAAAATCACTCTCGAAAGAAATAATTAAATTTTTTAATTGATGATTTTATTTTGTAATTTATCTATTGATGAAACTGCTGGAAGAGCCGTCTGATTACAATTAATGTGTCGATAAAACCAGCACTGAAGATAAATATTTTATACCTTAGAATGTGATAATTAGCATAGTAAAGGTAGTGGCTTTTAGTAGCTTGATTTTTTTGGCTTTTTTATTTAGTTTTGATTTTTTAATTACTTAAAAAATTATTGAATTGTAATTCTATAAGGTGAGATATAATACATAGCTGTCAAAATATTTAAAATTCTATTCAAGAAATTTTAAATCTATAAGTATTAGATATTGTGATTTTTCAATTATTAAATTTGATCTTATTAAAAATTAATTTTTATTAATTAAAATAATTAAAATAATATGATAAAAATAAAACAGATTTAGACAAGCACACTTAAAGATTTAAGATATATTCAGCAATTCGAATTGGCAAAGATTTATTAGCTTTTCTAAAATCCATTTTTGTGTATAAATCGCCATGTCTTGGCAAATGATAGCCATGCGTTCCATCATTCAACCAGTCTAAATTTTCATTGAACTCTTTTAACTTTTCTTGCTCAACATCGATATACCTAGGTATAAAGGCCGACCATCCATTGAAAAATATCATCTGTAATCTATTATCAATAAAAACTTTGTGCGGAAATTTTTCATACAATTTGTAAGGCTCACACATTGACACCGCCACATAATCACCTGGAAATAGATGATACTTCTCTTTGTAGCCATTTAGCCAAAGTTTTAAAAATTCAGACTTTTTCGGCGCCATGAAGGCTCCTATTTGAATATTGAAAGGAAATTCGAAGCAATAGCTTGTCAAATCATTTGAGGCAATTAAATCTACATTCATGTATCTAAACTTATCAAGTGGTTTGACCCATAGAATATCAAAATCACTATAGATACCGCCCTCTTCATACAAAACCTCGAGTCGCGCTATATCAGCTAAATGTTGAATGGGCGATTGACTAAAGTTTTGATTGTATTTGAACAATGGTTTTTCTCTATAAACCCATTCGATTTTGGGATTTTTACTCAGCTCTTTCCAATATTCACAGTTGACCGGCTGATGATCGCCATGTATCCTAATTTTGTCAGGCTTGAGAACTCTTAGAATGCTTTTAAGACATAAATATTCTATAAATTTCATTATTTTCAAAGAATTGGGACTAAACCATATCAGATGAACTATGTTTGGTATGACTGGTTCGCTTGATATCTCATATTTTATGGCCTCTGCTTTTCCAAATAGATGCTTTCGGACAAAATTTTTAAAATAATTTTTTTCATCATTGAATATATCTTGGAATAAAGGCGACTCGTAGACACTTAATTCAAAGCCAAATATACAAAACGAGTCAGAAAATTCATGTTTTTTGCTTTTAATGACATCATTACGGTATGTACATTTATAAAAATTATTAAAATCTGCAAAATCTAATTCAATTTTGCCATTAAACCGATTGTTCCATAAAAAAATTCCACTAAAATCATTCGAATAATGAATATAGTCTAATTTGTACAGGAATGAGTAATAGTTGTTTTTGTTTCGGTTGATGGCTTCGTAGCAGTCCTTTTGTGTTTGAGCTCTAATGTACTCAGTGCTCAATCTATTTGCTGATTCATCACTTGCCAAAGCCAAATCTTCGACAAAACAGGAAAAAATTTTAGGCCCAATAATTACATCACTTGTTAATAGGATATATTTGTCTTTAGGAACATCAAAAAGCCTCGGAGAATCGCTTTTTATTTCATTAACAATGTTTAATATATCAAAATTACTGTTTTCTAATTCGTGGTCGAGTTTAATAAAATTAAATGCTTCAATTGGTAGCTTAGAGTTCCAATATGAGTCGTTCAGCCATTGATTATAATGGTTGTTTCTTGGTTTGCCAGATTCATTGATGTAATAAAACAAAATCCTATTTGTAGAATTTGGTTTAAATAGCTTGCTGAGTGTAAGAAGTGAGTAATAGTGGTTTATTTTAAATGTGAGTCCGTCTTGCAGACTGCCATGATACGGCAGACCTTGCACATTGCGCTGCGGAAGGAACAAAAAAATTAATCCAATTCGTGATGTTTCCAAAGAGGGGCATTGTCCTTTAATTATTGATTCGAATGATTTTTCTATTGTTTGGCTTTAAGTTAATAGATTAATAGGATATTGAAAAAAATTTAAGTCATGCAAAATTAAATACTATTTAACATTTTAAAAACTAATCTATAAATACCTGTCGATTCAAAATTTGACAAAATAATATTTTTTGCTTTTTTAATTAAATTTTCTCTACTTAGACCTTACAATATATAGTAATCTAACTTTGTTCAACTAAGATATAGTTATTTAAAATATATTGGATTGAGTAAAAAAATTACCATTCAATAACCATCAAAATTCCAAGAATTATACATATTCTTCCATGATTCATTTTCTTGTTCTTTGATAAAGATTGTGGTTTTTCTTTTAAAATTTGAATTTCGAAGCTTGAAGCCAAACAAATTTCGTAACCGAATTCATAAATTTAAATTTTTGAAAATAACTTCTCAAAGCAACCACTCTCTATTTTTTCATTTATTCTCGTTTTTTATACAAATATATCCAATATAAACGAGTAAAACTAAAAACCCCACTTAATTTAGGTAAATTTTCTTTTCAGTTTGATATTTATTAATTCAGCAAAAAAAAAACAAAAAAATTAGCTTTAAATTATGTTTGAGTAGAAAGCTCTACTAAGTGGTCAGGTTTTCGTGTTAGCTCTATTGTTCTATTTTGTGTCTAAAAAATTAAGCTTAATAATTTTCGAAGGCTAAACCAGTTGCTAAATTTCGTGATTCATTTGTTTGACTCGCAGGGCGTTCAGAACAAAATGATTTATCACGTTTTAAACACCTATTCTTTATATTTTCTATACTAGAATAATTGACAATTTTTTAAAAATAGTTGTTTAAAATCAGACGCGTACAAAATTCAATAAAAAATTAAGCTAAAAAATGAATTATAATTTTTGAAAATTAAAAAATACTTCATTTAAAATGAATGGATATTTGATACAAAAAATCGATCGGTTAATATGATTGAATAATCAAATAATTAAATATTTAGATACAAATTATTTTTGTATTTGCTATTTGGATATTAATTTTCGTTAAATAAAACCCTATTCATAAGAAAATTTTTATTTGATTTATTCTATTTATTTTGTCATTTAAAACTTATTTTGATTTTCCCATTTAAAATTTAAATCACTCAAATTTTTAATTTTCTCAAAGAAATATACCAATATCTAATTCAGATATTTGATTTGATGGTTTTGTGGAATTTAGTACAATAGAAAAGAACAAAATGTTAAAAATTCTTATAATTTTTTTTTAAAGACCAAAAGCAAACTCTGTAAATGCAACATGGTGCAACATTCTTAGTTGCATCATTAAGAACATTTTGGTAAAATATTAAAAATTTAAATTCATTCATTTTCATGTTTTTACGTTTTTTGTACATTTTTTCAGAAAATTTAATAAAAAAACTTACCAAATAAAAATTTTCTAGAAACATTTTGCTCAAATTTAGCATTATTTAAATATGGACAAATTTGGCTGTAGTGTATTTTGCAGAGATTTTGCACATTATTAGCAGACTTTAGCTTTTGATGCAACTTTGTATGCTGCACTATATTGCATTTACAGAACTAGTAAAAACCTTTGGAAAAAAGTTATTATCTTTGTAAGCATTAATTTTTATTTCTTTATTTTGTAACAGATTCCAAAAAACCTGATTTGGTAAAAATAGTTTTCTATTTAATAAAAAAAATTTCTTAATAATATAAAAGAAAATTGTTAGCTTCAAAAATATCTAAATTTTATCTCAAGTTGGACTTTTACTTGGTCACTTGATCTAAATATCGAAAAATGCTCTGTTTTTAATTTAGATTTGAAAAATCAAAACTATGATTATACTTTTTTAAATAAATGCAGTACTAAGATATTACCTAAGACAACTGTCGAAAAAGATTAAGGTATCTATATTCAAAATGATTTGAAGTGGAAGAATCAAATAAGATAGTAGAATCAAGCCGTGAAAATCGCATTTTAGGAATGATAACAAAGAGCATTAAGAACTTAAGACTAGAAGCGTTAAATGAGTCAAATGAGTCATTTTACAAAATTTTCAATCTTGACACCTTTTAGACAGATTTTACTATAAATCAATCTTCATGAACTATGTAGATTTTAACTTTTTTTAAAAATAAAACTTTATATACAGTAAAATTACTACAAATATTTAAAAAAAATATTTTGGATTATTTAGGCAACTCAGAATGGATCAAAGTCCTTCTTATCAGTCTAGCGATTTAAAAACACATTAAAAATAAAAAAGATAAACAATTGTTAATAAAAAGTGACTAGTTTTTGATTAATTATGAAATAAATAAAAATAATTAATTGAATATTTATCTTCGAACGTCCTATGAAACAAAATTGAATTCCAAAAAGTAAAACTTAAAATTCAAATCTGGTTCAGTGAAAAAGCACTCTTTTAAGTCACTTTTAAATTATTGATCGAAACCTATGTAAAATACGTTCGGATCTTATAGCTAACATATCAAGTTTTAATGGTGGTGAATTTTGGTTATGCTTGTCTTGATCGGAAAATACTTTGGAAAATATTTAGTTCTGTATTTTTTGTAGATCAGAGCTTAGTTTTTGCTTGAATCGAATTTGATACCTGAAAAGGCTGGATAACTGTAACTATGTCGGTAAAAAGATTGAAAAAAGAGTTGGAGACAAACAGCTCCCCTCTGGCACACCAGTTGAAGTACCAAATTCTTGCGTCAGCTTATTGTTAACTGAGGCTTGGACTTCGCAAATACAAGTACAGAAAAAAAGCTTGAGCTTTTCAATCTAACTGATCTAAAAGTGAGGCATCCGAGGGGTGATTTAATTCAGATCATTTAAAGTCACTATGAAATTTCTAACCTTACCTTTGGGATCAATTTTCACCTAATCAGATGTACAATTTGAGGTGGCATACAAAATCTACGGTAATGAAAGAAGTGAAAAGCTATATGCAACGTTTCAATTTCCTTACAAATCGAAAGTATAAAGAAATTAGATACAATGACTTCATTTTACCAAAGTACAGAGAATATTTTAATATTTGAAGTCTTAAAATAAATAAAAACTAATTTAAAAATCATCTTTTATATACTCAATTGTTGTAGTTGTTACTGCGATACGTACCAAATAGATACTAAATTATAAAAAAATTATATAATATTTTTAAGATATAAAAATTTTTTTTTTTTCTTAAATTTAAATATTGTCTATTATTTATTCGAAATTTTTATATATAATTTAATATATTTATTTATATTTATTTTTTATTAATATCGTTTTCCAGACGACCAACGAACAAATGATGCATTTTTTTCAAAATATATCACATTTATTTAATATAAAACAAACATTTTGATTATCTATTTATCAATTATTTTTTATTTACTACAATCAATAATGAATATTAAATTAAATAATCTATTATTGATAATGAATAGTATCAACCAAAAATTGTTATTTTTAAAAATAATCCAAAATATTTTGATACTCTTTTCCATTAATATTTTTTAGAATGAATTCTAAAAATTCATATAAACTTTCTAAAGATTTGAAGATAAAAAAAATTAATTTTATTAAATTTTATTCTTGGAGAAATAAATAAATACTTAAATTTAACATTTACTAGTGTCTTCTCAATTCTTGTATAATCTCTATTTGGTCAGATCTTTTTTTAATATTGTAATCAATTCGCTCTAAATTAAAGTAAGTATTAATACATAAGAAGTTTTCAAGTACAACCATCTAATGGCAGTTTTCTTATGATAAGGATTGGGGTTAAAAATAAAAAATGTTAACAAACGCCTGTTTTAAACCCTGAATTATCTTTTTATAAATTTATATTGTGTTTTAAATGTAGCTCTTTTGTAAAACCATGAGTTTGATTTTTTATCTTAATAATTACATTAAATTATTTTAAAAATTTATTATATTATTTTTAGTACAAAATTTGAATATTGATAAAAATTAAAATTAATGAGTTTAAGTTAACAAAATAATGGTTTTGAAATAAAAATTTCACCATCAGTATACAATAAAACTCAGTTTGTCTAATTTTAATATTTATAAACCCATTTACACTTTTTACAGAGTTAAAAGCAATAAAATAAAATGGAAACTCGTCGGCCCACTCGACCAGTAGTCAGGGGACCACTGACCGGTACGGCAGGAGCTGTACCAGTGCGTAACGAAAAAGGTGAAATTTCCATGCAAAAAGTAAAAGTGAAACGTTATGTAGCTGGAGAACGTCCCAGATATGCTGAGGAGTCTGGTGAATCAGATAGATCAGAGTCCGAAGAAGAACAGGATAATACTGAGCAAAAAGTGCAAGTCATTGAGACACTTGAAAAAGATGACAGACGATTAAGACGCTTGGCGATAGCTGAAAATACTGAGTTTGAATCTACAGAGGCTCGGATTCGTCGCCATCGCCAAATTATTGAGCCTTCAATTATTGAAGAAAATGAGGAAGAAATTACCGAAACAGTTGAAGTTAAAGTTAAGGAAGAATCAGATAAGGAGGATGAAATGGATGAAGAAGAGAGATACAAGCGAAGAATGGAGCTGAAACAAAAGGCTCTTAGACATCAAGAAGAATTGATGAAAATAGAAGAAGAGAAGCAATTACAAGCATCTGAAGAAGAATCTGAAGAAGAGTCTGAATATGATGAAGAGGAGTATACTGACTCGGATGAAGACATGGCGCCAAGACTTAAGCCGATTTTTGTTCGAAAATCGGAAAGAAAAACTATTCAAGAAAGGGAAGAAGAGGAAAAACGCCAGGCTGAATTGGAGAGGGAACGTGAACGTTTGCATGAGGAGTCGGTAAAGCAGACCCGTAAAATCATTCAAGATGAAGTATCTAGGGAAAAATTAGCTGAAAAAGAAAGTGATGAAAATATTCTATGTGAATTTGCCACTGATGACGAGCTCGATGAAGCTGATTATGAAGCTTGGAAACTAAGAGAGCTAAAGCGAATTAAGCGAGAAAGAGAAGAAAAGGAAAGAATAGAAAAAGAGAAGGAAGAAATTCAGCGATTAAGAAATATGACGGAAGAGGAACGATTGGAATATTTGAAATTAAATCCAAAGAAAATTTCCAACAAAGCCGAAAAAGGTCAATACAAATTCTTACAAAAATACTATCACAGAGGTGCATTTTTTATGGACGAAGATAATGAATTGTACCAACGAAACTATGCCGAACCGACTTTGGAAGATCATTTTGACAAAACAATTTTGCCAAAAGTTATGCAAGTCAAAAATTTTGGTATGGCTGGTCGCACAAAATACACTCACTTGCTCGATCAAGATACAACAAGACGCGAAGACGATCCTTGGACAAATCAGGAGAAATTTTTGTCCGGAAGAGGTGGTGGAACCAAGCAAGTTTTCGACAATCCTTCTCTAAAAAGAAAAAAATAGTTATTTTATCAAACATTATATGTAAATTCTGTTATTTTTTATTCATTAAATAAACAAATTTTATAATTTTATGACTTGAAAAAATTTATTAGGTTCAAAATTAATTTATTTAGCAAATGAATATTTTTTAAAAGTCCAAGGTGAAATTCTATAAACACCAAAAGCACCAAATGAGTCATTTGACTCGTAATACAAAATTCAAAATACAATTCATCAAATATCAATTATTCACAAATATATTCACACTTAGTTTTACGATGGTTGTACTGGGAAAAATATCTTGGTCAAAAGATTTGTATATGATTTGTATAAGAAAGAGATTTTTTGAAAAAATACAAAATTTAAAAACAAAAAAAAAGTTAATTCTAATTAAGAATGAAAAAATCAAAAATTAGAAAGTGAAGAGACGATGAAAAACTAAAAAATATATCGCTCATTACTGGCAAGAATTCATGTCAGGAAAAAATGTTTAGCTTTATTAAATCAAAAAATTATATTATCTAACAAATAAACAGCTCGAAAGATACTTATAAAAGAGAGGTTTTTTAAATTTTGTCACATTCAAAAGCCAAATAAATTTAAAAAATATTTTTACTAAAATTAACATTCTTAAAGTACATAAAACTTTATTTGTAAATTAAAATTAAAATTAATTTAATTTTATTATTTTTAAAAGAAAATTATTTTTTTATTACTTGTCATTAAATAATTTTTAAATTTCAAGTTATATTTAAGTTATTAATTCGAAAAAAATTAATAATTCTTTTGTAATCCTCTTCTTTTTGTGACCGGGCTTGTGATCGGATTTGGCAGAGTTATGACGGCGTCTTTCGCTAAGAAGCCAGTGGGACTTTCATCATAAACAGCACCACTCATCCGAGCTCTTAATGGCTGCGAACTCGGCAACTATTTAGACTAGCTTGGAACCACAAATCAAGCGAGATAAAGTTTTTAATTAGGCCTTCCAAAGTCACGACTACTTGCAGAGGCTCAACTCTACGGCAGATTCTCGCTCCTTTGGACAAAGACCCGTAGACCTATGTAGCCGCCATACAGCTCTTCTGCAGACTTTATGAAAGACCACATGCACATACAATGTATGTGGCTGCCACCACCCTTCTCTTTTCTCATCATGGCTTGGGACCTGCGGATCGGCACAGTTATGGTGACTGCTTTTTGTTCACTTTGTATAACTAAAAATATTTGTGAAAATCTTTTAATTTAAAACAAATGATCACAATAAATAATTTGACCAAATATAATAAAGATGAAGAAAAATCATGGATGCTGAATCTAACATATAAAGACAAGAACAAATTTTGGAAGCTAGCAATAAACTACAGTAAAAAAAAAAGTAAAATTCATTTATCACTGGAGATGTTAGAGACAAGTTTCAAAAAACTTTTTACTGAAAAAATAATAAAAGGAAACCAGGAAAATGAACTTTTTATAAAAAAGATTAAACGTGAGATTCTTGACTATGAAAATGAAATTGCAGATAACACTAGCCATTATGAAATATCGGAAGGAGAAATAATAAAAATCCTTAAAAGCTTAAAAAATGGAAAAGCCGTCGGCTTTAACGATGTAACTAATGAGATGTTTAAATATGGAATATGTGACACATTAGTTCTGATAATCAAGTTGCTGATACAAAAGATAATTCAATTCGGCAAAGTACCCAAACTTTTTAATATAGGAAAAATATTGCCTATTAAAAAGGACGAATGTAAACCAAATAATGGTCTTAATAATATTAGGCCTATAACAATTTCTGACGTTATCTCAAATATTTACGAAAAAATAATGCTAAACGAAATTATGAAAACTCACAATGATCCTAACAAACAATTTGGCTTCAAGAAAAATAGCTCCTGTTCACACGCAATATTCATGGTTAAAGAGACAATAAGTATGTATAATAAACGAAACAAAAAGGTCTACGGTTGTGCGATTGATGCAAGTAAAGCATTTGACAAAATAAATAGAGATATCTTATTCATGAAACTCAAAGACAAAGTCCACCCTCAAATATGGAGATGCCTAAAAAATTACTATAACAACTCACTGGTGTTGGTAACAAACAATAATGAAATAGGTAAAATATTTAGGACCACAGTTGGTGTCAAACAAGGGGGTCCTGGGAAAACTCAATTTATTTTATTTGGAGGAAAATTAAAGGGCATCGATTCAATTCCGAAAATGTATAACCAGGAAATAAAATATGTGGAAAAGTTGAAATATCTTGGTGTGCTATTGAATAGAAATAATCAAAATAAAGACCAAATTGAATCTAGAATCAAAGCAGCATTTAAGTCATTTTATACTATAAGAAGCCTCCAAATTAAATATAAATGTTTATCAACTAGAATAAAAATTCATCTTTATAAAACTTTCGTTAGACCTACGCTTACCTATGGTCTAGAAAACTTTGTGCTTAACAAAGGACAAGTTAAAAAATTACAAACAACTGAATCGACTATTATAAAAAGAATGTTTGACCTTAAGAAAACATCTCGAACGACCAATCTTTTAAATGCAGTGGGGTTAGAAAAAATGGAAGATAAACTTCTAAAAGGAAAACTACTTTTCATCAAAAGAATCCTAAAGAATGCTTTCACATCAGATATTGTGCATTCAATTCAAAGAAACACAAATGAAAATTTTAATCGAAGTAGAAAATCAATATTAAAAGAACTGCAAGATTACTTGGAAGAAGATGAAATCATTGAAAGTAACATAGCTCAACTGATTGATCAAAAATTGAAAGAAATAGAGAAAATCGAAACGAATGGGATAAGTGACTCAATTAAACTTTGCTTGGAAAATGATGGAAATGAAACTTATAGAAAGATTCTACTAGACCTTACGAAACCTTATTAATATGACCTTATTAATATAAATTTTTTTACCTGGAAGAAAGTTCGCATTGATGGTTAGTGGTCCTTTGATACAAAAAAACGTTTTGAATAATAATTTTTTTGAATAATAATTACTAACTTAGCATTAAAAGAAAACAATTAGCTTTTCAATACATACGTATTATATTATTTTATATTTGTTTAAACTGATGAACAGACAATTTTTGTCTTATCTATTTTATAAATTATTTTCTTTATACATCGCCTACAAGGCGTCCAATGAAATAAATAAAATAAAAAAATAAAAAAAAAATAAAATAATTAATTTAACTAATTTAGTTATTTTGTTTTAATAGCTTGTTTAGAATATTTAAAATAAAAGCAAAATTGAGTATCTTAAATAAATAGCTTTTTTTACCAAATTAAATTTTAACTTTAGTTGATTGATTTGTTCAATAATTTGTATTTAATTTAGAAGATCTCCGAAAATTAATTATAAAATTTTTTATTTCAAATATTGATTTTAAATGCATGATTATGATAAATAGTTATAAATTACTTATGAAAAAATATAAAATTTAAAAATTATATGCTCTAAGCTAAGGTATGTTACATATAATTACATGATATTGCTACCTTTTTGATGTCTAGATAAGGTTAAAACTTAAAATTATTTTAAGGTATTTTGATAGCTATTTTGTCATTAGCAGCATGACAAAATTAATTGAATACTTGAAAATGCTTTTAAATAAAACAAAACATATTTAAAAAGAATGTGAATGCATTCTATGCCTCTTTTATAAATTAATGTAATTACCAGAAGTGCTTTTTTATATTTAAAATAAAATCCAAAAATGATCCTACAATTTCCTGAATAAGCTAAATGTTTAATGATGCGAGTATTTACGACAATTTAGTTAATATATAAAATTTTATTTCAAGTCGATGAATTTATATTAGATACACTAAGATAGGCAAACATTAACAAACAATAAGTAATTAATAAATTCCTTAAATAGATAATCATCATTAATTAGAATATCAAAAATTTTTTGTAAATTAGTTATAATTATTTAGTTATAATCTTATTTAATTAGTAAAATTTAAATAATTTTATGTTGTTTTTAAAACAAAATCGAAAAAATCACATCAATGTTATGTTCTAAGAATAATGTATAGAATTTTTGTATCCAACTTTACCAAGGCAATTAAGTAAATTTTTAAAATAATACTTTAAGTCTAAGATAAAATTAACTGTCCTCATTTATGTTCTTATAACATAGTATGAGAATATGATTGAGTAAAATACCAGTTTTATTTTTAAAATTTTGCGACTCGAGAATTAATATAAACATAATAAATAATGAATTAAATATTTTTTAATAAACAAATTTAAATGAATATTTTTACATCAAATTAAAATTTAATTATATTTTAACTAAAATTTTTAAAAACACACAAACTAATTATAATTAACTATTTCTTACTACATTATTAAATAATTATCATCTTACCAATTTTATAGTATTTGAATTTCTTCTTACTTGGTTTCTCATTTAAAGCTCTTATACTCAGGAATATTTATATTTGTCTTACATATTTTTTAATAAAAAGAACTCTAATCATTTTAAAATTCCAAATATATTTTTTTTGTTACTTTGCTTAACTAAAATATCCATTATTTTTACTATTATTTAATCATATATTCAGTCAAAATACAAATAAAGTTAGATTTAAAAATTAAAGCGTTATTTATATTTTTTAAGCTTGTTTTTCTTCTCGGTTTTAAGGTAATAAATGCCTATTTAATGATAGAATTCTAGGCTTAGTTGAAAACCTGTTTCTCACTTACATAAAGTTACTATTTTTTATTACAATTTGTTTAAAACCAAATTCACTATATCAATTGAATAAAGATTATTAGTTTTTGGATATTTTTTTAACAGTAATTTTAATCAATGGATAAATTTTAATTTAACCAAATAGATTTTTATTCAAGAAAGTTTAGTTATTGGAAATTAATTTTAAAAATAAAATATTTTTTGCGACTAAAGTTAATAAATAAGTTAATATCAGATTAGCTTTACAGGTTTTTGGCTCAATTCCATTAGTACTTCCTTCCCGTACAATTTAGATGGTCCATATGATTTGTATGGCTTTTTTTTTTTAATTTTTGAATTTATCTCAATCGGCTCTAAAAGAATAATTTCAAAATAGCTCAAGACATTAAAAGTTTTTATTTACCTGGATCAATATTTGTTTCAGTGAACGAATTATTTGGTCTAAGTTCGATATTTCGATTTATAATTTTTGGGTATTTGATATTTAAATTTATTTGTTCCATACTCAGTATGTGATAAAACAAATAAAAAAATTTAATTTTTTTAAATTTTGAAACTATAGCTACTTCTTATGAAAAAGAAAACTTGCTACATTATTTAAAGTTTCTTAAGAATTTAAAGTTTTTCTCAACAGCTTGTCTAAAGGTTTATCAATTAACATGAATAGCTTTAATTGGATTTTTTTAGAATTTTCGCTATTTAAATTACATAATTCCAAATTTTTATTTATTTTGCTAAATCATTTAAAATAAACAACTAAGTTTTTGTTGATTTTGTTATTAAATTTAAATAATAAAATTATTAAATAAATAATTACGCTTGTCTCCTTCCTATTTTTTGTATTAAACATTAATCAAAACTTAGATTTACTAATCTATAAGTTTGGAAATACAAAATATTAAATTTCATATAAGTTTACACTTATAAGTTAAGTTTATATTAATAACTCGGTTTAAAGCTAAAATATTTAATTTCTAAAATTGACAAATAAATTGAGAATAAATTTAAATTCTCGAAAGCTTTCATTTAATATCGGTTTATTTCATGTAAACTCTATTGAATTTTTTTGTTTATATGAAATAAAAAAACATATCATGAGATTTATAAATAAAATATACTGGTATTTTATAAAAACTAGAAAAATAATAGTGAATTTAATTCAAAGTATTTTACTTAAAGAATGAAGAATGACTAAATGAAGATTATTAAATTATTTTTTTCATAACAGTGACCCATTTACTTTTTAAATTGAAAAAAAAACTCTTGAATTAAATTTATATTAAATGATTAATGCATTATGTAATTATATGTTTTATTTCAAAGCTATCTTATTTAAAACTAGATAAAATCAAGACAAAGATTTTTAGAGAAAAACAAATTTTAGCTATTGATTTAACTTATAAGGAGAAAATTTTTTTGTTATCAAAAGTAAATAACAAGCCTTCTTGAACAATATTTTTAATCATGAAATTAAATTAATTCAAATACAATAAAACCATCTTATACTTGATAAATTAAAACATATATCCGTAATAATTATTTGAATTTTTATATTTAAAATTAATATTTAATTTTGTTTAAGGCAAGAAAGTAATATAAGAAACATTGTTCAAATGTCCATTTCTATTTTGAAGTACTAGATTTATTTTTTAAAATAGCTTTAAGGTTTTTTAAAATATTCCGTCATTTAAACTTAATTTAATTATTAATTAAGCTTCAAAAAAAAAACTATTCTTGGACACTTGGAGTTCGAGTTTTATGAGAAAAGTCATTTTTAATTTTCATTTTTGTTTTGTTGAAACCAAAATATAAAATCTAGTCTGAATGATTAAATATTTATACTAATGAAAAACACATTAAAGGTTTTGTCGATTACTTTTATTTTTTTTTAAGAATTTTTACATTATCTCTAGTGTAGTTAATTTGATAACAATATTCTTGAACATTGTGAAAGCCTAAGTAAACTTGAAATTTTCAACACAGTCGACTTAATCAGAATATCATGTTTGAGATTGTATTTTTTATACTTCGACTTTTTCATTTGAATATATTTAAATTTATTTATCAAAAAATTTTATGCAAAACGATTTCATCAAAGATTTTAAGTCAAGATCATAATTAATCAAATAGTTAAATGTATTTTCGCTAATTCCTTGAGATATCTCAAGATGAAATCTAGAAAATTTGTTATCGTTTTAATAACTAATTTTCAAAGAATACTACTTAATATAACAAATTATTTTTTTATAGATATTATTAAGGTCTTATTCAATATTAATTATTTTACTTAAAAATAAAATATTTGTTACTCTTATGTATCTTAATTCAATAGATGAATGTAAAAGCTCGAATTTAACAACTGTCGGATAATAAATTTGAAAGCAGTTAATTATTTAGACTCGAACAATTTTGATTATGCAATATTTAAGAAAGTCTTTTGAATTAAATCAAAACACTATTCTCATATTTAGTTAAATTTAAGAGATTACTTTTAAATGCTAATTTGATATTATATTTATAGAATAACTGACAAAATTAGTAAAAATTATGTCATGGAAACAGGCTTGTTTAGGTTTTTATCATTTTTAAATATTTTAAATTTTATTAACTAAGATGATGGAACCAAGGTAAGCAAAAATTGAAAAAAAAATACCGTAAATACTCAATTTAAAATTAAAATATAATTTTTATAAATTTTTGGTTATTTGTTGTTTCTTATTTAGTTGGTTTTTGTCAGAAAATCAATGAACATTAACAATGATTAAGGGATTTTTAAATGATCATGAGAGCTTATTATTCTCCGATAATTATTTATCGAGCATGAATATTGTTAAATGAGAATAGCTTAAATTTAAGATCATTTGAAATAAAATTGACTAATTTTTGAATATAAAATTCATTAATCAACTGTTTGATTTTAAATTAGATTACATAACATTTCAAACTTTGATTTCGTATCAAATAAAAAAACCTTTAATATTCTCATATAGCCTAGTGATTTGTGTTAGCTATTAATCTGGTTATATAGTTAATAATTTTTATTTAAAATCATGCAACAATAAAAATTGATTTGGTTGTTGTATTTTTCAATCGAAACTCTTCCAATTCTTCTTAATTTATTACCTGAGTATGCTTTTTTTCTTATAGAACAGTTAGCAAATACAGGGAGAAAATAAAATAGTGTAATTTATTATTATTTTTTTTTATTTTTGTTTCTAAATGTTTACTCGTAGCAAAAATATTTTTTAATTATCAAAAAATCAAAAATTTCGTTTATAACAAATTTTATTAACAAGCGATAATGATCGATAAAACTCTGAGTGATAAGTGTTTGACTGATTACCTGCCAGACAAACTCAAGCATAATAGTTTTATTGAAAAGTGCGGCCAAACCGGCCTTCTAAGATACAAATGCGAGTTCCTAGTAAGCGATCGCCTCAAGGCAGAGAACTTCAAGCTCAAATTAATAAATGATAAGCTAAACATCGAAATAGATAAACGAGTGGAGACAGAAAATTTCAGAGAGGTTGAAAATTTTCGTCGCGAGATCACTGTGCCAACCTTTGTGGACACCCAAACATTGACTTGTTTTTTAGAGACCTATGAAGACAACAAAAATTTACTAATCATTGAAGCATATCTAAAGCCGGACTGTAACGCTGTCCAAACTGGCACGTCACTTAGGCACAAAATAAAGCAATTAAACCAAAATAATGGCTTTCTAAACTACAAATTTGATCTGAGTGACTATGATCCGCAAAACATCAGCATATCGGTACGCAACAAATCTGTCTTGGTGGTAAATGCTTTTAAGAAGATACACGACTCAAATGGAAAGCCAATAATTCAGGAATTCAACCATGAAATTAGTTTACCAGAAAAGGTCAAATTCCACAATATAAGAAATTGTCTTGACGAATCAGATGGTGTTTTGCGTATTGAAATACCTGTACCAGACCAAGATTTAGCTGAAAATAATGAATACTTAAAGAAGAAAAAAGTTAGTTCTGATTCGGGAGACAAGTATTTAGAGCTTATGTTTGATCTTTTAGAGTTTAAGTATGATGGAATAAATGTGTACAAAAATTCAAGCAATAAGAGAGTGCTTGAAGTTCGCGCTGTTAAAGATTTGAGTATAAAAAAGGTGACTTTTGATAACAAGCCGTATATCAGAAAGTACATTTTGCCCGATTGGGTTAAGTCGGAAAATTTGAAAATTTTACAAGAGCAAAAATATGTAGATGATAAGGTAAAAAATTACCTAATTGTGCAATTGCCTATTATTGATTAGTTTTAATTTCAATGTTTTGGTTAAGTGTGCAAATTTATTCAATGCTTTGTTTTCTTTATTCACTAATTTTTTAAATAAAATTTTAATTCTAAAACAAAAAATTTGTTTTGATTAATTAACTTTTTATAAATATTATTTTTGCTGATTATTACAATTTATTTTAATTTCTATTTAAAATATTTATTTGATAACTGCATCTATTTAAAATTATCTAATAATGTTCTTTCTTCTAGCGAAATAAATATTCAAGAATTATTTATAAATAAAACAATTTTTATGGAAAAAATTGTTCATTTTAAAACAGGAATTTTTTATTTTTTTAACATTTATTTATGCAATAGCTTTCAGAAAATTTCAAATGATAAAATAATCCTCTTAACACAAAAAGACCCAATAAGTTTTTAGGTCAAATTTCTAATTGTTATAATATCTTAAAGAAATATATTTTAATTAAATAATTAGAAATTAAAAAAATTTTTCAAACATTAATATGAAAAAATTTTATTCAATTTTTAAAATGGTTATTTCTTTAAGATAGCACAAAAGTTTGCTATTTCTTAAAAAAGCTGAAAAAGCTTCCTGGGTCTTCTAGTGTTAAAGTTTTACATTAAATGGCGTAATTGACAATTACAGAATTCTCCTTAAGAAAAACCAAGATTTAATTAATTATAATTTAAGTTTTTTTTTTTAAAAATTCAAACAGCTAAATATTTATTATATTTTTTACTGATGATATATTTATATGATTATGTAATGGTTCATAAATTTTTAGCATGTATTTTTTATAGAGAAACATTTATTTTTCTAATAAAATAATTGTCAAATAAAAAATAATTTATTTTTTAATTATTTATTATTGTTTATGTGAATATATTAATCACACATCCTTTATTAATATTTTGAAATTTAATGCAAGAAAAATATATTTATATTTATTTAGATATTTAATTATATTTATTGATATTGAATAAAAAGTTAATTAAAACAAAAATATAATTTAAAAATATTATTTTAGATTCAAACTAAAATTTCGAACAAATTAAAAAATATAATTTATTAATTTTTTGTAATATTTAGGAACTAATTTTATTGTTTAGTTAAATTATTCTCCTCTAAATAAAATTTCAATTCTTTCAAATGAGCAAAATCCAATACTTTAAACTTAAAATCTATTTCCAGCGGCAATTGTTCAGCAGGTTCTCGCAACTCAGCTTCTGATTTTTTTTTATCGGCCTTGGAGGCTTTTTCATTTTTTTTACCTTTCTTGGTATCATTCTTGTTACTTGTGACAATCGATTGATTCAAATTACCCAGATCGGTTTTTACTTTAGATTGAAAATTTTTTTCAATGCTTTTGGTAAGGCCATCCAGAACAGGCTGTAAGTCTATATCAAAATCAGCTAATACTTTTTCTTCTACATTTACTTGATTGTAGTTATCCAATAATGACCAAATGGGTTTTTTCTTTTTTTTAACCTCTTTTTTTTCTTCCTTTTTCTCTGGTTTCTTTTTCTTTTTGGTCTCTTCTACAGTCGGTGGTTCGTAGTTTTTAGCCAGGTAGAATATTTTTCTCTCCACCAGTTCGATCCTGGTTCCTTTAAGCATGAAATCTCGTAGATTAATTATCGATTTAAATTTTAAATTGACAAGGCCCTTTTCGCTTAGATCGATATTGGTCATCGGATCGAATTCTTGAGTAGACACAATTTTTCGTTCATAGCAGTCCATGAAATCAGAATCTTCTATAAATTGAAACCTTATTGCGTATTTGTATATAAAGATCTCTGGCTCATCTTCAAACTTAGTTATAAAAATAAACAAAATTTATTAAAAATTATTTATGTATACTAACATCTGGCAATTCTGGAAAGACCAAATTTTTAATTCGTATAAAATGAAAAAATAGTTCAACATGATGGGTTAAAAAATCTAAAATTTTTTGAGAATAAAGAATAATTAATTGAAAATAGGTTAAGATACCTCTATAGAGCTTAAAATCCTGACAATTTATCCTTTCTTCTTTCTTAATAGGTGAATCATCTAGCGAGAAGAGATTTGGCAAAGAGTCTATGACAAGACCGCGGTAGCCTGGATACAAAACAACAGGATTTCGACTGAGAATTAGAACTTTAAGATTCTTTAAATTCTCTAATTCAATTATCAAATTTGTTAAATCTTGAAGATTGTTGGAAGTAAGATCCAACGAGACCAAATTTTGCCAATACTTAGGATTGAAAAATGTGTCTAAATTATCAATAGAGTTGTATGCAAGTCCAAAGTGTTGAATAGTTGTTTTTGACTTAACAATTATATCTTGAATATTTTGAATTAAATTCGCACTTAGATCAAAAATTTTAAGTGAATTTGGTAAATCGGAAATATTGCAGCCTGTAATTAGATTGCAGCTCAAAACTAACTCTTCGAGGTTTATAAAATTTTTCACATTTTCATCTATTACTTCAATCTACAGTCAGTAAATTTAAACTTTTAATTTGAATTGGTATTCGAATGGTAAAAAGCTTACATCAAGACTGTTAAGTCTTAAATTTGAGAAATATCGTTCAATGTTCTTGAGATCTATGCTCGATCGATCTCTGATATATCTCTCTCTTATTGAGTCACAATCTCTGCTCCAAATATAAGTTTCATACCAAGGAGACTTATGGTCCTTGATCAAATCGATCATTTCAACTATTTCGTCATCTTTTTCTTTTTCATATTCATCGAATTCTATTTTTTAAGATAATATTTTACAGAAATATTAAAATTGGTAAAAATATCTAACCATTTGGTTTACGAGGATTTTTTTTTAAGTATGAACCTTTAATTGGATATTCATTCAACCGCAGTGATTTCAGTTGTATGTAAAAAGCTTCTGATACAGACTTTTTGGACATGTTGTTATATTCTATTACGACCTCATTATTCAATTATTGTTTTATATTTTGAAATTTTATAATCTTAAATGTTCTCCCATATTCGTCTTATTCAAATTTTGGCAAACAAGTTGCTAGGTTACAGATTACTCTTCATAAATATAATATTACAATAGTTTGATTCAAATTATGAACTTAATAAAATTTCATATAGAATTTTAGTATTTTCTTAAGAAGCAAACTTTATTAGACGATTTAGACTTGAAAGCTGATGGCTTATATTTAATATTATTAATTTTATAACATTTTGTTTCTTTTATTGTTGCCTGATAGATATTACATTTTAATCCTTAGTTAATAAAAATAATGAAATTCATTTTTTTCTATTTTATTAAAAGAATATTCCCATGGACCTTTTCAGATTAAGCTTTCGTCCAACTGACCATAAGTGAATGAAGTGCAGGTCAGGTCAGATAAAATAAAATGAAGACTAAAGATTTATTTTTTTTATTCAAAGCTAAAAAACTTAAATTAATAAATTAATGATTTCTTCATCAGAAAGACTAAAAAATTATTCTATTCATTTTTTTCTTCTTCAACTTCTTCAGTACGGAAAAATATTTGGGCGCTTGTCAAAGCAAACTGCAACAAATTAAACTCTTTTTGATATGTTGTATATCGTTGTAGTGTAAGAGCCTGTGTTTGCATTAGTTTATCATCAGATTGCTGAGTTTTTTGTTGACTGACTATCGTTTCCTTTATAATTAATCAACTAAATAATATTTGGTTTATTAATCAATTAAAAATTACAGTATTTGAATTAAATTTATCTGAAACAGACTGGAACCAATGTAATGAATCGAAATCATGATTTTGATCTAAAAGCTTGAGGATATAGGCTATTCCCATCGCAAAGCCATCATCAGTAAATGCAGCATCATTGCTATTTTTTTTGCTTATTTTCTCTTTAGCTCCTATAATATACTCGACATAGTTCAGACTCTAAAAGTTAAGATTTATAAAAAAATACAAATTAATAATCTAAATTTGGCAAACCAAAGATGGTAGAATTATGTAGAAATTTTTTAAATGCATGTTTTTCTCTGAGCGAAACTCATTTTTAAAAACATCTAATAAAATTTTGAAATAGTCAGTTCCTTCGCTGAAGCTTTTAACCAAACTTGCCAAAGTTGAATCCAAATTTCTTTAAAAATAATTGGCATAAGACCTTTATGATGAATCTTTGGAAAAAAAAATACTTGGCAGCTTCAACTGTCGGCTCGGATAATTTTGTATTTAGTTCATTAGAATACTCTTCAAAGCTAACTATATCATCTATGTCAGGCACAAATCGGATTGAATTGCTGCAAAAGTTCAAACCACC
This sequence comes from Brachionus rotundiformis, assembly GCA_016802295.1. Classification (NCBI taxonomy): domain Eukaryota; kingdom Metazoa; phylum Rotifera; class Eurotatoria; order Ploima; family Brachionidae; genus Brachionus; species Brachionus rotundiformis. The sequence goes on from JAESIW010000065.1 coordinate 797,846, forward strand.
TGATCTAATCATTCGAACATATCCAATAGCATTACCAATGTGAGAAATCAAAATTCTAAATCGGTCCATATAGGTCTGATTGTCATCCAAAAGACCAAGTTTTCTAATGGCTCTATTAAATTTTTCGGCCCGCTCATACGGATATTTTTGATTCAGAGCGGCCTTCGATTCCTTGAAAAAACTTATATCTTTGATCAATTTTGCTTTAATATGCTCATCAAACAAAAATTGAGAAAAAATATAAAATTGTTTTTTCAAAAATTGATAAGTAAAATTAACAGTCGTGTTCATAATGCCTATACCATGAGTCCTTATTGAATTTGCCACATGTCTAATGTTGATTGTATTCAAGCTTTTGTTTTGGCTATTTTTTTCAACAAAAATCTGATTGTTCATATTGTAGAGATAGCGTGTGACAAATACATGTATATTGCGCATTATTTCAAGAACATCAAGACCCTGCTCAAGAGTCGAACTTGGCAAATATGGATCAGAAAGTACCAAATTATATCTTTGTTGAGCTAAATTTCTCATTTCACTATACGCTTTCCAATCATGAAGAGCCACTGCTGTTAAGTTATAGAAAGTTCGATTCAAATATTGAGTTATTTGAGCTATTGTTAAATGAAATTTAAAATACACTAAAAAATATAAATTTTTTTTTTATTTACTTTTAATATCAATAAATTTGTCATAAATAACAATCGGCTGAAGACTGATAAATTTGGATAAGTCCTTTATACCTTCTTTGAACAGCTTGGACTGGTCTGACTTTAAATCTAAATGTATCGAAAGACGCAGATCGGTTTCAATGTCCCTACTTATTCTTTCAATGAAATTTTTATTTAATATTCTTAAAAAGTCGCGAAGGTATTTTTCGCTGACCAATTCATGACTGATATGACGAGAAAAATTGAATTTATCAATTATGTCCCGAAGAGCCCAGACCATGTACTGAACCTTGTTTGGTAAATTGGCATTTTCGTATATGTCGGTCAAATAAATTGGGGTCAAAACTTTAAAATGCCAGAAAAGATAGCTAAAATCACTCGATTGTTTGATTCTAGATTCTAGGTAAGCAATATTTTCTAATTTTTTCAATAGTTCTTCTACATTTTCTTCCTGTTTAAATGTTTTCATGCGATTGGCAATCGTCAAGCCAAAGCTTCCAATTAATATTCTTTCCCGCGTACCTTTATTTTTAATTAAAGAAAAAAATTTATAAATTGATCATAATTAATAATTAAATATAAAATTACAAGGTCCGTTTAGAGCATTGGCGGCCAGTACAAGGCCTGATAATATATCTAATCGTTTTTCAGTATACTTCTTGTCAGTAGTTAATCTTTTCTTTAAAATATTATTAGGTTTAAAAGAATAATTATTTTTCATTTAAATTAAAAGTTACTTTAGCGTTTTGTATAAGAGACAGCAGTTTTCTATTAATTGATTGCAAAATATATTGCTTAGTAATTGCCAAGAATTCCCTTTTTTCATAATAAGTTTTCTGAATTGCTTTGACCAGTTCAATTAATTTGCACAATTCGAGAAGATTGGATTTGGTAATTGCTGTATTAAGACTAAGTGCTAAATTAAGAAAAAGGGAAACTGTATAATTCAGATAGTTGCTGTATTCGATTCCTTGTGTCAGCAATTGTTCATATGATAAACATGCCCGAACAGATAAGTCACTTATGGACTGCATTTTAATTAGCCATGCATTAACCGAATTGTTTATTTGCTGGTTTATCCTATTAAAAAGTTTTGAATAATTTTTTTTAATTTCATCATTTGTTATTATTTACTTGGACAAATTTAAAATCTTCATTTGATAAAAAGACTGTTTAGTAGATGTGTTGGTCTGAGCTGGATTTTTGTCTACTAAACCAGCTAAATTTGGAAGTTTACTTAACAAAAAGTCATTGCTGAACCATGTTAAAACACCGTTTAGTATTATCACTGGAATCTATCAGAAAAATAAAATAAAATAGCATTAAGTTTCAAATTTTAGAAGAAAATAACTTTTTTATTGGTATCCCATAAATTCTTGAAGAATTTCTTATCTATATTTCGGTATATTTGATTGTACAAAACAGTCAGAGTACAAACTGATACAAATTTGTGCCTAGTTTCAATGTTCGAGTTTTCATCTTAAATTAAATATTTATTAATAAAATCAAGCTTTAACTTAAATTTAAATAAAGATTAGTATCACTTATGTTTGGCTCAATTTCATCAAAAATTTGTTTAATATTTGAAAAAAATTCGGCAGACAAGACAGGATTTTTAGATAGCATGGCATTTTTTTCATCATAAATTCTTTCAACACAGTTCTTTAAATTAAAATTTAAATATTTGAATATTTTTATAGACAAACATGGTAAGAAAGGATAACAAATATTCAAAATTAAATCTTAAAAATATTATTTTTAATTTTAAATTTAATTAATTACCTGAAAGACGTATCCATCTAGCAATTTTCCTTCTAATTCAATAAGATGCTTTTCAAATCGGTAGAACTTTTTAATATCAATATCAAATTTATTCGGGTTATGATGAACATTCTTGACCATTCTTTTATAAGCATTCCAGTCTTCTCTCAAGTGTGGATTAAAGTCGATAGTCAAATCAATGGTTAAAAGTATTCTTAACAAATTTCCCAGTCCTATAAAAATTGCCTTCAAGTGCATTTCAGTGGTATCAATTTTATACGGAGCTCTGTTATATAAAATTGAGTTGATATTTACTAAGAAAAAAAAATTACTTTTGGGATGAATAGGCAATGTTTAGTTGCTGCAAGGTACTCTTGACCACTTCATAACAACGATTCACAAAGCATGATAATTCCTTTTACAATTTGTAAGCATTAAATGTTAAGTAAAATTTAAGAAAAAATACTTGAAAAAAGGGAACGAATTTCGCCATAAGTCCCAGGTTATGTCCACTTTCTTTTGATACCTCTGGACCTTCTCCATAAAGCAGCAATCCATATGCGTATTTGTTCTCTCCTTCATGGACAAGAAAGTCGATTTCTGAGCACAAAGCAGCAAAAACAGTCACTATTTTATTCAAAACCTTGTTATCGGTTTTAATCAATTGTAATAAGCTTCCTTGCTCATACGGAATAGACTAATTTAAAATGTAAAATAGAAATTTATCATTTATTTTAAAAGGTCTTGTAGATACCTCAAGATTTATGGGATCTAAGTCAAAATCAAATTGGTTATATGGAAATTTATGCAGATTTTCTTCCAAGTTATACAAATTTTTACTAAATGTCTGAAGAAAATTTTTATATTTTTTTATTTCAGCATTTTTAGCAAGCTCTTAATAAAAAAATTTTAATGATAGTCGAATGGCAAAAATTACAAACCATATGAATCTTCATGAAATTTATCGAATTCCCACTGTTTTTCCATTCTTTCAAAAATTATTTAAAATTGAATTTTTCAAAAAATGAAAAAAATTATCACATGATTTAGTCGAAGCATTTTTATCTTTAATTTTTTATAGTTTTTTTGCATAATTTTAGAAAATTTAAAATGAAATAGAATTTACATTATCAAAATATATATTTTAATAAACTAGATTCTTTGTGTCGAGCCCAAGGCCCTCTTTCCTATATCTTTAATTAAATCTTTAAGAATAATTTTTTGATAGAAAGAAGCTTTTTTATGATACCTTTTTTATTATTAATAGAAAAGAATTTATGGTAAACGTATTAGATTTTTTAATATAGATTTAAAATTTAATTTCATAGTTAAAAAAAATTAGTAAAGTTAAATTTTCTTTTAAATCTTAAAAAAAATCCATTTCATTAAAATAAAAAAGAATTTTCTGTTTTTACATTTTATTGATCGAAATATATTTAAGCTATAAAAGTTAAACATTTAACCATAAATTTCTACAAAATAAAATACTTAAATAAAAAATTATTAAAAATAATTACTAAACATTTTTTTTCTAATATTTGAAGAAAAAAACATTTTTTTGGTAAGTTAATCGATAAAAATAAATCACAAGATTTAAATTAGAAATTGTTAATATTTAGTACACAATCGCATCCAACTGTGACATTTTCAAAAATAAATATCCACTCATTTCCTTTTTTTTCCAAGGCTGGCATTGGAACCATTAACGGTTGACATTTTGTTATATGAGGAAATTTATATCCAGCTATTTGGCAATTTTTGCAATTACAGACAACAAAGACCCTCCGATGGGGATAAATATGACTTCTAAATCTATACTCGTAATGAGATGGACATGTTGATTTGATTTCTTTATTTGCAATGGAACAACTTGTATCACCATAGATCTTGTATTTCATACCTGGATACGTTTTATTAACGATTAAATGCTCAAAGCTTGCTTTAAACTCTTTTAACTGAACCAAAATGATCGCATCGATATTTTCATTTACTTTTTCGCTATATAATTTTGCCAAAGCTTGGAGATTATCTTGTGGATTAGTTTTCAAATAATTGATTCTTTTTTCTGGTAGGATTTTTGATAATAAATAAGAAATATTCAAAAAATTGATTTCTGTTGGATTTATAGATTGAAACGAAATAACAAATAAGCCTAGAACAACTATAATATTTTTCATAATCATATTTTCATAAATTTTGATAGTTGTAGATGTGCAATAGACCAAAATATAATTAAATTCACTTTTTGATATTTTAAAATAATTAAAAACATTTCGAAATTACATTTAAATAAAAGCTTTCACATTCCTAATGACACTAAATTAACTAAAGTTATTTCATGAAATTTTAAATATTACTCTAACTAATTGAATTATTCTTTCATTATTTTTGTCTTCGTAAAATGATCAAACAAGGCTAGAAAATAACTGAAAAGAAACAAATCTAAGAAATTAATTAAATTTATAAACCATTTGTTATCAATTTTAATTATAATTGTAAATAGGGCTTACTAAACTCGTCAATGTTTGGGAAAGCGGTGGATCAATTTGGTGAAGTGACAGGATCTAGTGAAGTAGGTTTGAGTCGGAGCGAAGCTTTGATAATGGACAAATTCCTGAAAATGGTACCAGCAAGAGTCAAAACTCAAACTCAACATATTTAAGTCAATTCGAATTCTAAATCCTATGATTAATAACTCTCTAATGAATTTTAAATTATAAACTATGAAGATTATGAAGATTTTTTTTAATTTTCTCATTTTTCTAAGCTGGGATAGATGAAGTATCCTCGAGCTAATGCTTTGTCAATTTTACATTTAGGGAAAAATTCTAGAATGTTTTAGTTTCAGAAGTCCCACCATACTACATCCTCTACGCATAACTCGTGTTACATAATTTTTTCAATTTTTGTAAGCCAAAGCTAACAAATATAAATTACAGTTGTAAACCATTTTTAGGGGTAGAACTTTTAAATTCAAAATAAATCTTTTAAACCGAAACCGGCTTGGCTATGAATATTACAAAAAAAAAATTAGTATGAGAAGTATGTGAAAATTGAGATGAAAAATAAATCGAATTTTTCTCAATATAACTAAGTTAATAAATTAGATCTAATTCACAATAAAAAAAGGATATTTTACATATTTAAACCTATTTCTATATATAATTAATTTATTAATTTATAATAATTTGTGACCAATCTATAATCTTAAGAAAAACATGAAAATTGAAATCTTTATAAAAATTTAATAAAAAAAAACCTTTAATTTTTATTAAATTCAAAATATTTAAATGAGATTCTTTTTATAAAAATCTCTATCTAATAAAAAATTTAAATAAATATTTTTTAAAATTTACTTTAAGTACAAAATTTTCTAAATTTAGTTAATTTTTTATTAAAAGTTCAAACTACTTAGCTACAGGCAGATAGCTCTCAAGCATTTATCCAATTAGTATTTTTTTAAGTAGTCTATTTTGATATTGATCGTCTGAATCTGAGAGATCTGATCCTGAAGATGAACTGGTCATCTTTAGCCTGTGGCTTATTTTTTCGTTGCATTGAGACGAGCATAAGTATTGCATCAAAGGAACACGAAATTTGCCACAAAAATCCACAAATTTGATATGTTCAACTTTTGAGGTAAAGTAGACGCCTTTGCATCTTGGATTAAGACAACATTGTGCCGAGTTTAAATAATTGACCAAATGAACAGGAAGTATTCCATTTTTATAATCGATGCTTTTTGTTTTAACAATTCGACCAGATAGCTCCAATAAAGTTGGTACATTGTAAGTAAACTCTTTGGCAAATCGACTTACTAATGGATTATTTCTCAAACTAAGCTCGCTCAAATTCAACTTAACTATTTCTATTGGCAAATGTGTGAAATTATTTCCATGTAATGCTAAAGTTATCATGTTTCTGAGCCTGGCCAAACTGCTTGGCAACACGCTTAGTTGATTATTGCTTAAATTTAGATTTGTCAAACTTCTTAGCTGACATATTTCTTCTGGCAGAGTTTTCAGCTGATTACCTCCTAAGTACAATATTTCCAATCGTTGTAATTGGTCATAATTTCTCGGCATACCACTTATTTTGTTACTACCAAGATATATTTCTTTGAGTGATCTGATTTCAAGCAGTTGATAAGGAAATTGAGTGAATAGATTTCCGGAAAAATTTACGATCTCTAAACTTGAGAGTTGATTACCAAAATTTTTAGGCAGCGAGTTGTCCTCTAGTTGATTATCGCGAATAATCAAATTTTTGAGTCCACGTAATTTACAAATATTTTCATCTAAAATCTTGAGACAATTTGAAGACAGATCTAGAGTTTGCACACTAGCAAAATGACTAATAATGGGAGGTACCAATTTTATTAAATTATTATTAAGTAGAATTTTTGAAATCATTTGCGCAGCTTGAAGGTCACTATTAAAAGCATAATTCAAGTTGGATTCACACTCTTCCAAATCAAGATAGGATAAATCCAGCATGTCTGGCTCACTATTAGGTGAGTTACTTCTGGAACGTTTGTATTCAAAAAAGTCATATTTAGCCGCATTGGATGTTGTTGGTCTATCCGAATCCAAGACTGAATTTTCTTTTTTATCATTATTCATTTTAAATTTATTTTTTTGTGTTTTAAATCTCAAAAAGCTTGCAGCAAAGAAATTTCTAAAATTTAGGTCTTTTATTTATAGATAATAATAAAATCTCAAGAGTTATATACAATATTTCTAATGCGTGATTTTTATAAACTATGCTTTTTTCGTATTTTTATTTGGTGAGAATAGTGCAAATGGAAAAATACTTATCAAAAGTGGTTTTATAACAATTATTATTTAATTTTGTGTATGCATTTAGATTGATGTTTTTAATAGATAGCTTTTAAGTATTCATTACAAAGCACATGATCGAAGATGAAATTAAAGTTAGGTAATTTTTTGCAGTCACACATTTTAAAATGGTTTATGTAAATCTTATTCTTTTTTTGAAAGTAGTTTAATTGTTTTGTTACAAAAATCAATCAGTAGATCCAATGATAAAAAAATTTTAGTAAAATAAATTTGAATCTTAAATAAATTTAAAAAAGCTCAAAGTCCATGATACTTATTTAAATTCTAATTTAAAATATCTAAAATCTTTGCAATAATTAAATAAACATTTTATTTATTCGTTCAAAATTAAAATAATTTAAATCATAAAATTAAATAAACATCTAAATTACATAAATGACAATATATCGAAATTTATAAATAATAATAAATAATTCAATCCTGTTTAAATTTAAAATTTTTATGAGGCATAAAATAAGATGGACACTTGAATTTGATTTGAGAGATTAAATTTCAATAGTTAGATCGACCAAATCACTTTCGATTTGAGCCTGAATTCCGTAAGCTTCTAAAAAAATAATTTATTAAAAAAATATATATATTTGTAAACCTAGCAGAAGAATACTAAAGAATCCTTTTAGAAAAATGATTTAGAAAGAAGAATATTTAGAACTTAATTAAATTCAAATTGAATAGAATTAAAAAATAAAATTAATGACATAAATATAATGTTAAAAACTCAATTAACCTTCTAAAAATTTATTTAATACTTCATTAAAATTTGATTCAAGATTCAAAATTTGCCGAAATTGATCGTTTTAAAATTATATATATTTAAGTCCTCTATTTTTTATAAGTTGAAAAATTTATCACTTAGCGACTAACATTTTTATCTTGACATTTTTACAATTCAGGTCAAGCATCTCATATGCCATTTTCTAGCTCCAAAGGAATAATAGTTATCGATACCAGAAACTAATGAATTAGCAAAAAAAGACAGGCCTTAAAGGAAGTTGTTGTTTTTTGATATTCTGATCAATTATTTTTTTTCTATTTATACAATAGCTTTAAAATACTGGCATGATTTTTATTTTTATTTCATGAGCACATTATTTACCATAATTTAAAATTTTATTTAAGTTTAAAAAGAAAAATTTTTAATTAAAAATATTTTAGAATTAGATTATTGAAGGATCATACTATACTTCTATATTACTATTTGTAATTATTAATGAAAAGCAAAATAGTTTCTAATTTAAAAAACTATAAATAAGGTAGAAAATGTGTTCATGTAATAAAAATCTTGCTAAATAACAAAATCAAAGCATTCAAAAAAATCATATCAAATTTTCTATTTTAGGAAGTATTTCCCTCTAAGAAAAGCCAAAAAAAAAATCATTTCATTCTATTAATTTAAATGAATCTTAAAATTTACTATCTTTTTATTTTTTCTGTTAAAAATTTACAAGATATGAACAAATCATAAAAATATAAAAAAAATACCTTGAGAGTCGACAACAAGTCTTGTATATTCATTAGCTTCTTCATTCGTATTAGCAACTGTTTCACTAGATCTACCTTTTTTTAGGGCACTTTTAACTTTACCATAAAAGTGGTCATAGTGAGTTTTGACCTCGTAGCTTAAATCCGACACATTAGCAGCATTTGCTATATTCGAAAGCCAATTTAAACGCTCATCGATTAAATATGGAGTCACGGGAAAAGCAATTATATGGGCTATGGACGCAATAAACATTTCAACACAAATCAAAAAGTCTTGTAAACCATTGACTGTATCAATAATAGTCGGAAAATATGGCCATTGATTGGTAGATATTATACCAAACTTGGTCAAGACTGCAATCAATATTGACTGCCTACAAATTAATTGATTAATTAAAATTTAAGCAGGAAAAAAATTACCAAAAGGTAACAAAAACAACAAATTTTATACAAAAATACTGTCGAATTGGCTTTAGCGGTGCAAATTCTGTCCTAAAAACGGTATAGAACAAAATCAGACAAAACATAGCAATCTTGATTTAGAAAGATATTGAGAAAATTAGATAATTTTTAATTTAATGTGTACCATTTGTGAAAAATTATTGGCTATGGCAACATATGACCATGAAAATCTAAAATCAATTTCACCCTCATTATAAACTTTGAATATTTCAGAAAGACTGTTTTTGATTTTTAAATGAAGCATTTAGTTTTGATTAGAATTTAATTTAAAATTACATACTATGCAATAAAAGAAGTAATTACTCTAATGAGTGTGTATTGAAGAACCCCGAATTTGCACTTATCCAACACAGAGACACCGTTCTCACATGGTGGTAAACAACACAACCACCTGATATTTCTTTTTGAATATTTGATTATCTCGAAATCAGGCACCTCATGTCTGGCAAAAATTGTTAGATCATTTGACCAGAATACAGAAAATGATTCTTACTTTAGGAAGTTAATTAAATACATCATAAAATTGTAAATACTGAATGCTTCGTAGCATTCTCGAATAGTGTCAAGATAAATAGAAGTCTGCGGAAATTTGAGCACTATCCATGAATTAAGAGCATAGATGGGAACCATGAAAAGAATCCTGATAATGTATTTTTGTAAATGAGGTTTACTGTAATGTAGAGCGTGTTTAATGATCCCGTACATTGAGACAGGCAATGTAGCCATAACAAAAATTCCACCGATGAACCAGGCCTCCACTTTGCTAGAATGATCTCGGTTTTTTTCATAAATACACAATGGTAGCACAATTAGGACTATTATTGCATATGAAATGCAACTCATAAAGGCTAAAAATTTTTTTATCTTATCACTGTTCATAACTTTTTAATAAATAGTCGTTGTTAATACAAGTCCATTTATAAAATTAAATATTCAGCTTTAAATTCAAGATTTAAAAAGAAAAACTAAATTTTTAATTTATTTTTGATATTTCTAAGCATATACTTGGGGATTATTATTTTCGGAGCAGCATCTTTTTGAAAACATTAAAAATATTTTCAAAAAATTAGCATTTGATTTTATGTATAAAAATTACTTTGATTTTTAAATCATATAAATAAAATAAATATAAGATGAAAACTTGAGAGCTTCGGATGATGAGACCTTCTCTAAGGTTTTATTATAAATGATGAATGGTTAATCAGACTAAAATAATTATGTCTGAAATGTACTACCTCAATTGTTACGCATAAGTACATAAACCATCTGATCCAAATAAATAAATAAGTTATAAATGAAATAAAAATAAATTAATATTGAACTTAAATTTTAAAATTAAGTTAGAACATTTGATATCTCTTTTATATTTTGAATTGATATGATTCAACAGTTGAAGCTAATAAACCATTTCTACAAAGTGTGCTGGACGAACCTCCAAGTCCTCAGCAGCTCACTCTCTAAGTCTCTCAGAAGAATCAGGGAGCACACAGGAGACTGTTCGATCAAGCCTCAACCAATTGTTAGCATTTAGTCAATTCCTTTACGAAGAGAGTGGTAAATGAGTGGAATGCTGAGGCTATTAACTCGAACATAAAGAATTTAATTTAAAAACCAGCAAAAATTATTATATAAACAGGTGGATTTTATTAGAAACTAGAATTACCATCTTATCAATTCATAAAAATTCATTCAATTAGATTAATAAATAGTTTCAAATACTTAAACTTATTTAAAATTTAATTTGAACTCAATTTTTTTTAAATAAATGAAATGCTAAGAAAATATTTATTTTTAATCTTTAAAAAAAATCATATGTTTAAGTCTTAAAAAATTTAACTTTAAAATGTTATTTTATTAATTTTATTATACAACAAAAAGTTTTTATTATATAAATACATTTTAATTTAATTTTAAAATATTTATTTTAATTTAATTTTTTATTAAAAAAAAATATGTACTAAAAAATTGAAAATGCTTTTAGGCTTTACTAATTTTTTATTGAAAAAAACTTTTAAAAATAAGTTGAAATTCAAAACAGACTTCAAAAACTAATTTAAACAATAAGATTTAGTTTTTTTTAAATTTTCAATTGTTTATTGCATTAGTGTATATTTTTTAATTGAATTTTTATTTTTATTGTATTTAAAAAAACTCAAATTATTTATCAATTTAATTTATTAAACCATGATTGAATATAAAATTATTTTTGAGCCAAAACGATATTTATACATTGAGGCTAAAATCATGATTTTTTGGGTGCTCATATCATTTGCTTTAAAAAAACCGGAAATTAGAACTAAATATTATTTTTTGTTTTAAGCTCATTGACTTCTTAAGCAAATCTGTATGCATTTGCCGGAGCTTCATAAATAATTTTTTTGCCTGTGTGAATATTTTCTCTCAAATCTGCAAGTCCGCCGGGATGTGCTGAATGGTACTTCTTATGTGACAAAGTCTTGGACCAAGAATCTTGTAAACTATTTAAATCTCTTGGAACTGAATCATTCGAAATTCTTCCATCCGCACTAGGATCTTGTGTATACTTTAAATTTTTGTAGAATTCATTAGGTGGACACTGTTTCTGAGTATCAAATGAATAAGGTGTGTATGATGATTGATAAATTGATACTTGATTTTGATCTCTTCTCATTTCAGTTATTTTATCTAGAGCTCGCCTGGAAGTTTGTTCTTGGCTCTTGTCAATATGGGTTATTCTTACTTGGGAATCGCTCAAATTTTTATCTATTAAACTTTTCTCGTTTTCCTCTCTTTTGGGTATCTCATTCAATACCTTCATTTCGTAACTTTTCATTGCTTGTAAATCAGTTTTTAGTGGTTCATATCTTTTTGTTGAATTAACATATGGCGAGTCATAAACTCTTTGGTAATCTCTCTTTGAATTACCATCTGACATTTCTGTTATTTCAGTGGTACAATATAGGGGGTCATATGGTGGCGGCGGTATTGGACCGGCATATCGAGGATACTCTGTCTCTTTGCTTTCAGAATCTAGTTTATCAACTATTTGGCCTGCTTTAATCAAATCATCTGGACCGCTATTACCAAGTCTGTATTCATTTAATGCTATGTGATCGGCCCTCGATTTTAAAGTAATATTTTGATGATCCAACTCGGCCTGATCTAATTTAACATAATGCAGATTTGAATGATTAGTGCCAGCTAATGGATTTTCTTGCAAGAATTTTTTGGTATTATAAGATTGTCCATAAGTTGATTGTTGCTGAATGAGACCATTTTCTTGGACAACAGGCTCTGCAGATAAATTCGGATTTTTGAGCACATTTTCCAGGGGAGCTCGTGACAAATTTCTAAAATCATAGAATGTTTTATCAGCAAACAATTTTGGCCTATGCTCATAATTTTCATTATATACGTCTTTTTGGCTGGGATAAGCACTACCATTTGACAAAGTGGCTGACACTTTGGAATCATGCTGAACTGATTCAACATATTGTTTTACTAAATGAGGGTTATAAGATCGGGATTTGTATAATTCGGCTCTTTCGCCTAAAAATTTTCGTTCTTGATCGTACATTGATTTTACATGAGGTTTAATGTTTTGTTTTAAATTTGGATGATGTCCACGGGAATTCTCCAATGCCTGGGTTTTTTGACGGAGTACTTTTAAATCGGTTTCAGCGCGAATGTTTTCTATTTCCTTGTGACGGTTTTGATATTCTAAACTTTGAATCCGATCGTGATATTCCTGTTGAATTTTTTCCTTTTCAGCATCTAATTTATTAGCTGGAGCTTTAGAGCGCTTAAAACTGTTTGTTCGTGACAAATCTGGCATTGTTTTAGATCTATTAAACTCTATTACTTAAAATAAAAAGAATATGATAAAAAAATAAAGGTGACTTTTTTTTAAATTGGTTTACTGTCATATGTTGGAACTTGAGGATTATTTTGATAATTTTTTTCAGGAAAATTTTTATATGTGTTTCCATTTTCAATTAAAATTTGATCTTGTTCTACTTTTGTCAAAACCGGACTAGAATTTAAATCAATTTTTAGAAGATAATTTAAAAACAATGGAAGTTTTTTAAAAAATATAAAGGACCACCAGTGGCTATTAGTTATCTTATTTTAATAAAACTTAAATTATTTTAAGAATCTTAAAATTAAAATTAATAATTTTTTTTTTACTAGCTAATCTAAAGTTTTTTTAATCTTATTAAATATTTTAATATTTTTGATTAATCCATCATTCTATTGTTTGTAATTTATTTTTTATCTTATTGATTTTATTTTTTTATTTCAAATATTAGAAAAAAAATGTTCTTTTTTTGTAAATTAACAATTAACATCATTTAAATGTAAATTTATTTTCAATTTAATTTTTACAAAAAGTAAAAATTCATTTTTAAACTTTTAAAAATTTATGTAAAAATATAAATATATATAAAATCAAAACCTCTTTCCCAAAAGCTAAATAAATTTAAATTACTTGGAACTTTCATTCAGAGAATGGCTTATAATCTCTGGATCAATATTTTCCTTGTTTATTGGTTCTTTTTCGACCGTATATTTTGAAATTCCACCACCTCGTCTGAAATATGGATTCTAAATTTTAGATTTTGTTTTAAAATTTTCATTGCTTAAAATTTTAATTTTCTACCATTTCTTCATTATATTGGGTTTTTTTTTCCTCCAAATTGTCACTATTTAGAACGGCACGTGTTCCGAGTCCATCTTTATAAAAGTCTATCCTTTGTGAACTTTGCATTAGCTCTTTCTCTTTATTTCGTAGAGTATTTGCTGTTCTCTTATCTATCGAATGGTCGATTCGAAGTCGGGGATTTGGCACCAATAGTACTGGTGGCGCTGGATAGTATTGTTGAGCAGCATAGCTTGGCTTTGGTAACTTGAATGATTTTCAAAAGTAATTTGAAATCAAATAAAGTAAATAAATCATTTTTATTACGTGATATAATTCATTATCATAATACCAAACACCTGATTGTTGAGTAGGTAAATGAGGATATTGAATCTCATGTCGCCAAGCTTTGCCAGAATTTTTTTGATTGACAATAGTTGGAGGTATTTGAGCAGGTGTTTGTTTGTTAATGATTGTCTTTGCATTTAGAGCATTATCTCCGCGTTTGACATCTTCAGGGGCTGTGAAATTTGGAAACACGGCTTTTAAACTTATTTGTGAAGTAAAAGGATGTTCCATTGGAAATTTTTTGTTAATTTTTTTATTCAAAAGATTTTCTTTGAATGGAGCAAGCATACTAAGTACAAATTTTTTATTAAATCAGTTCATAAATCAACAAAATTATTTACAGTTGATCATTTGTCCTAACATTGCTTAACTCTAGGTTTGATTCTCGGTAAAATTGAGTTAAGGGCTGGTTCCTAGATAATTTTTTAGAAAAAATAAACTAGAATAATTATTAAATTGAATAGTACTTTAGAATAAAAGTTGGACCTTTAATTAAACTTGGATCGAATTTTTCTGATTGGAGATCTAGAGTTCCCCAATCAACTGGTGGTCTGGGATCAATATTCGAATGGTCGAAAAAATGGAGAGAAGTCATCTAAAATTTTTATTTTAAAGGAAATAATTTTTAATTAAGTTTTTTTGTAAAAAATTAATTGAATCCCAAATTAAAAAAAATTTGGCTATTCAAGTTTTAATTATTTATTTCTCTAAATGAGTTGATATTGGATTTCGAAAAATTTGTTTCTCTTTCTAATAAGGTTTAAACAAGAGATTTTCGCTTGATTCTTTCATTGAAAAGCATGACTCCATTGGTAACGAAAATAAACTCTGAAGGAAAAATTGCTCTCTTTTGTCGTAGAAACAAGAGATGGCAAAAAATGGGAGTTCATTTTTAAACAGCAGATTGTTTCTTAAATCAAATGGAAGAGCATAGAAACAAGACTGACTGGTATAAAATTGTTTCCTAATTAAATTAATACTTGAGCCCTTGCTTGACGCTAGTTTCCGTTTTTAACGATTTTAAGTGCTTAACAACCACTAATGAATTCTTAGTGGAACAAGATTGATTATACTAAAGCGATCAGACTTTTTAATTATTAAAGCAAAATTAAATCGAAATAACCATCTTAATTACTAATGAATATAAACATTTACAACTCCTTGAGACTTTATTAGATCCTTAAAATTTAAAATAAACATTTTTACTTTAAGCATGTTCCAAAGAACGTTTCCATGAATTCAACATGATTTTGAGTGATTTTAAAAATAAAATTTAAACAATAAATACAACTTTTTGATACTTAATTGACCTAAGAAAGCTTGTTAATCGAATACTTATGGCAATTAGAAAGAGTTTTTTTTTATTTTTGATGCCAACATATATGTCAAGCTAAATTAACTTTTCTCAAATATTTTTCCATTTATTTTTCAGTATAAAATTGTTAAATCTTAAATAAATAATTATAACAACTTGAGTTGATTTAATTAAAACAATTTAAAATGCGTGAAAACAAACATTACTTAAGCTTTAATGTTTACCTGATTTCCATAAGTGAATTCATTTTGGCAAAAATGATTTTATTATTTAATAAACCTTTTAAAAGCAATTATATTTTAAAACTCAGAATCGACTAATCCGTTTAAAGGAAATAGAAAAAAATAATAATTTTAATTGAGACACACTTGGTATGAAGACCTTAAAATCTCAATAATAACTGAGAGCATTTTATTTTATGAATTACAAAATATGAATTAATTTGTTTAAAAACTTACAAATTTTAACTAGCTTTTTAAATTGCTTTATTCTCTGAAAAGCTAATAAAAGCCTTTGGTAAAGAAATTTTAATCTATCCTGAGGCAAATTTAAGAAAAAAGCTAATTTTGTTGAATGCGAAGGTATTCAAGCAAAATATAGTTTTTATGAAAATTAATAAATGCACATAAAGCCCATCCTAAATACATATTAAATATATAAAATATCTCATATAATTGATCTTTTAGTAATATTTTGAATTTTATTAAAAATTTACTCTACTTCCAGTCATTCGATTAAAAACTTATTTTACTAATAGACGCTCATAAATTGATTTAAATATAAAAATAGAATCTTGGAAAAATAAATAGAGATTGTTTTTTATATTTAAGATTATCGCCTCTCTAATATTTATATTGGATAAATAAAATTTTACTTAGAATGATTGATATAAAGCCTTAATAAAGTATAGTACTTTTTATTAAAAAAATATTTATTTTTCTTTCCTTTAAAACCGAAATAAGAGAAAAAGTTATTTTTAATTATCAAGTTTTCCTATTAATATAAATTATTTGGTTTGTATAGAATATATTATCTCTCTAAAGTAATTACCATTTTTTAGAGACATTCATAGAATAAATCTAATCAATTTCCTAAGAGCTTTTTAAATTAAAATTCTATTTTTCCGAATTTTTACTTTTATTAAGTAAAACTGAGTTTATTTACTCGTTGGATTCCGAAAAATTAAAACTCTATTAAAAATAAGAATACCTGTATATTACTTATTTTTAATTGAAGGTAGTGGCTTATAACTCAGGCTTTAATTAATTTTATTTAAAATTTCTTAATAGAAAAACTATGAGAAAATTTTCAACTTTGAAGATCAACCTTTTTTTTTTTGAAACATTTATTAAATCGAAATATAAAAAAGTAAAAAAAATTAAAATTTCTAATTTCTAACCAAAGCAAATATTTCATCAAGACTCTTTGTGAAAGCTTGTGTCAAACAAGAAACCGAATTCAATGAGCTTGATTTTATGCCACCTATAGTAAATAAAATTTCATTTTGCTTGTAATTATAAGTTGAAGTTGATCCTCCTAAGACATTGGGTCCAAAGCAAGAAAATGTTCCTTCAAATTCAGTGGTAACTTGACTTGCCAAAAGTTGAATTCTATTATTGAAATCGTATGCCTCATCGGAGAACAAAGCCGGAAGTTTTACGCTATTTTCTTCGGCTAGACTCTTGAGTGCTGTAAGATGACAATCATAACCATTTCCATGAATTGTGTCTAGCATAATTTTCGTCTGGACATCAACAGCTTTTTTGAGAAGAAATAATTTTTTTTTCTCACTTGAATCTTGGTCGGCCATTGCCAAACAAAAATTCATCAAATCACTATTTGCACCTCTGATGTAATCAACCCGTCCTTTGTCAAATCTTCTCAATGAACCGATAGATGCATGCACTGGCAAAACACCATTAGCTCTGAAAAAAAAATGTTTTTATGATTTAATTACACTTTTATCTAGTATAACTTAAGATAATTTACTTAAAGAAAGCATATTGAAGAGCCACTTGCAAAAAGCTGTCTGGACTAAGCTTCAATTTTTTTGGAAATGATCTTCCAAATTTTTCATAGTGAAAAACATTTAATTCAAAGTCATCAATCAAGCTTAAAAATTTTTTTTAATTTTTAAATTGTTTAATAATAATAATTACTTATCGAGCTTTTCAGAGGCGTATCTAATTTTCAAATTTAGATATTCGCTTATAGTCCAGTCTAGTCTTTCTGGTTTAGAAAATGGGTAAATTTCAGAAAAATCAATTGATTTTGTGTTTTGTCTTTTAAATAATTATTATAAAACTTCAAATTAAGCAATTAACTAGCTTACAAATAGTCATAAACATGATCAATTAGATTAACTGTGATCGGACCTTCACTTGGACTATGTTCTCTTACTAGACCATTAACGCCATCCTCTGAGATGACAAATTGGAGAGTTTTATCGAACCATCTATTAGCACTATTCAATAAAGATCCGCATCCATTTAAAATTTGATTACCATTCTTTATGTCCTCATTTTGAAATGTTTTCTGGTCTACTTGGTTGTCTAAACAAATAATAAAGGCACTTTTTTCAATACTAGCAAGTGAATGGGAATTTACAGGATCTTAAATAAAAAAAAAATTTATTTTAATTAAATAGAACTTTGATAATTACCTGTGGCTAATTGTTTTCTAATAACAGCCCATTCGTCTCTTGGAAGTGAAGTCAGCAGTCCCACTTTCAAACTTTGATCTTTTTTAGATTCTTGACGTATGTATTTTAGTTGGTAAAATAGATCCAATTCGTTAATTAGTTGAGAATTAACGATCAAGTCTATTTTATAAAGCTAAATGTAAAAATATTCGATCAATTTACAAAAAAAAAATAAAACCGCTTGTAAATTAATTTTTAACTTACGTGGTTATTGCTAATTACAATAATGTGTTCTTTAAGAAAATCATTTTCATATTTAATAAACCTATCTTTACCAAGACATGGCCTTCTGTACGATTTGAATATTTTTTTATACTGGTCCATACACAAGTCCTGGGTCTTGTCATATCCGGTTGATTTATCCGTCTCAAGTGTATTACTTAAATAAAAATTATTTTATTAATTACACAAAATTTATAAAATATCATTTTTGGAAATTTTTTACATTTTTTACATTAAGGTGTGTAAAAAATTTTGATCTAAAAATTGCGTAATTTAAAATATAATTTTTAATTTTATGAAAGCATTATTTTTAAATGAAAAGTATTTGAAATTAAAATACGAAATAAAAAAGTCCAAAAATGATAATAAACAATTAAAAAGAAAATATCTTACGAATCAATTTTAAACTTAAAATTCAATACTGCATTAATTAATAAAGTCACATATCTTAAATAGTTTAAATTTTAGCTAAAAAATGTATTATAAATTTTTCAAATTTTCTACTTAAGATAACTGTCCTCATTAGGAAAACATTGCTTTTTCATTAATTTAGCAGGATTTGAGTAGATAGGCAGAGGTAAATTAACTTTGTAGTAATATTCATCTGCGTAAATATCACTAGCCCAGTTGTCACAATGCTTTGCTTTTATCTGTAGTGCCTTTTGTAAATTGTGTCCATTAACACGGCTATTGCCATACAAAAAATCCTTTACAATTAGCTGGGTTCGCATGAATTCGCTTTCATCCAACACTGGTCTCAAACTGCGCAAATATCTATTCAAAGTCGAGCTCAAGTCTGGAACTTCAAGCTTGGACAGTTTGCTGTCTGCACTTTCATCTTGTTTAGGAATTTTTTGAGCTATGTAATTCTGAGGCTTAGCGAACCATTTTATCCCTCTGGATTGTTTAATTAATGATAATGTAGACTTTCTTAAAATCAAAATTTTGCTTGGCATTCTTGAGCTTTATTCTTCCAATTAATCGATGATCGATATTTTTTAATAATGGATAATGGTTATCAATGGTTGACAAGCAGTTGAAAATCATCGAAATTTGAGAACCCTTAATTAATACTCAAACTTGGACTTAAAATGTTGAGTTAATTTTAAATTGTTTAAATATCTAGATTCAAATTAAAATTTGAAAAATTTTTCAAAAAGTAAATTTTAGTAGTCCTACGATCAGGTTTTATACACCTTTTTCTTGTAACAAAAAGAAATTTTGGTTTCTAGGTAAATCTAGAAATTTCTACATATGAGCGCACATTTGCACACAAATCCTGAATTTTTTAAATTCGGATAATTATAATTGCTAACTATTCGTAGCCATAAAAAACACTCAATTGTTTCTATCATTTTTAAGATTTTAAAAAAGATAAGAGTCTAGATAGTATGAATATTAGACACCTAAATCGTGATATAAGCACATATTTATAGGGATCAGTCTCACAATTTAATATATTGCTTATGTCCCACATTCAGGAGCTAAATTCGTCATGAACTTGAAAAGCTATATGTTTATCAAGTGCCTGATCATGAAGCCTTGACCAATTTTATTTTAAAATCTAGTTGAAATTTTGTGAAAAATATGTTTTTTTTCTAAGTGAATTGAATTGTGAAAAAAAATGCACAAATTTCTGATCAATTAGTGTGATATTTCCATGGTAAATTCTGAATAATTGCTAAAAAATGCCAACTATGCAGGTCGCTAAACAAATCCACACCCTATTTCGAAGAATTACGTCGTCTTAAAATAGAATTCACAAATTAAACATTAATTTATATTAATATAATTTATTTCTTACTCATTCATAGACATTAGTCGGTACCTAGAAAACAGTTTATGTCAGTTTAGATTTATTGAATAATTATTCTATTTATTTTCTCAATAAAAGCTAAACAATTTTTATATTTTTTTATTCAGAATTCAGATAGTTTATTTCCATAAATATCTTTTATTTTGATAAAAGTTTTATAAATTTAAAATACAATTTACAAAAGAATTTTTTATGGGAATAAGAAAATAAACTAAAGAACTTCAACTAGTAAGTCATGATTTACGTGAATTTATATCTTATGATTGAATTCTATTCCATAATATTCCATAATAAAAAAAATTAAAAAATTATTTTGAACAGTTTTCAAAATTAAGTTTTTTCAAAAGCCTAAAATTAAATTAAAAAAATTTAAGAATTAATAAATGATAAAATTGTAACAATTATTTATCCTTTAAATAACATTTTTCACTGATTTTACATAATATCGGTCAATTTTTTTTTCAAAGTTCATATTATAAGGTTAAAAGTTCATTTTAAAAATTTAATTTCTTTATTTGAATTAAGTCATTAGGATATCCGGAAATTAGATTCATCGCAAGTCTTTAATTATTTTAGTTACTCAATTAGCAGTACATGTTGGACCAAAAAATGTTTTCTTTTAGACAAATAATTCAACCTGAAAAGAATCTAAAAATTTTTATTCAAAATGAGCTTAAGTTGAGCAACCAAATAACAAACTCCGCTAGTCGTGGAAATCATTATTTGGAAATGGCAGCTAAAAAATTCAATTCAAACATTGGTTCATTTGGAATGTTTTACAAAGCTATGGTTAGGATCTATCTAGAGTTTGCCATTCACTTCGAAAACATAACTACTCGAAAAGACTTGGGATATGACAACAAATTTAATAAAATTTTTTAAAATAATTAATTTTGAACATGGTTTAATAAGTGCAGAAATAAAGTATGGAGAGATTTTAAAATACAGAGTAGTTTATACTTAGTCTCTCTCAGTATATTGTTGATTTAGAATCAATAAAAAATAAAAAATTTCAAAAATATCCTAGCCAAATGGCTTAGGAAGCAGTCAAATTAATTGCCATATCTCCAAAGCATTTCCCAATAGGGCCACATTAACTATTATTACTTGTGCTCAGTAATTTATCTTCATTTTTAATCCATTTTTTTATCATTCTTAGAACGTTGAATTAAAGTAGTTTTAATATTTTAAAATTGAAAAATAAGATTTAATTAACAAATCCTAAAGATCTCATTTTAAAGTCAAGATATATTTTCTTATTTTTGGTATTCGCTTTTTGTGGAGCATAGGGTCATCCGATTTCCACTTAAGTTGATCTTTTGCTTTTACCCTTACATATCCCCATGTCATTCCCACTTTGGTGAGTCTCGATGTTATTTCTGGTCATCCTACCTTTCTTCGCCTTTGCGGTGTCCATTGTAAAGCTTTGTTTGGTTTTCGTGTTCGTTTCATTTACATTACATATCCAAGCCATCACAGTCTTTTATTCTTGAAACATTAACTTAATGACTTTGACTTAGCTATTCTATATAGTTCGTCGTTTGACAATGTTTCAGGCCAGTGTATCCCAAGATCCTTCTTAGGCTACAAGTATGGAAGGTATTTAGGCTTTTTCTATCCAACTCAGATATTCCCAAGCATACGTTTCCATACATCAGTGTTGATTTTACAGTGTTGTTTATCTAGGTTTTGGAGTCATTTTTTTAGTACTTTGATTTCCATATGTTTCCATATAGATTTAATAAATTTTTATAAAAAGATTGGTCATCAGAAACAAAATGAATAAAACTTAAATATAAAATTATTGAAAAAATTTAATGATTCAAATAAATAATTTTTGAACTTAGAAAAAAATTTCAAATTTTATTATTTGAAATTTTTTTAATTGAATTAAGTGACTAATTAACTCAGATATAAAATACAAATGCTTAAATTAAATTTGTTCACATTAACTTGCCTATAAAACTTATAATAGTTATTGTGCAATTAGATTTATTTCTCAAATCAATAATTATTCTTCTTTTTCAATAAAACTTTTTTTAAAACTCAAATTTTTGTTATTGAATATTAATAAACGAAAAATTTGAACTGAATAAAATTTTTTTGGTGGAATAAACAAGTTCATAAAACTGATTAGATTTTTGAAATATTATCTTAATTTTTTTAAATTTAAATTTCATCTCTGTCCTAGTCACTTGATTTTAGAATATCTTTGATTAATCATGTTTTTATCTTTCTTCTTGAAATAAAATTTAAAGCAAAATTTATCAACATTCGTATTAAACAACAAATTTTTATGCTTTATATGATAATTTAGTAAAAAGTCATCTAAAATCAAAAACTTAAATTCTTAAAATGAAAATCCAAACAAGTTTTGTTATTTTGTTACTCATAACTCTCAAATCAAGGGCCCAAACAGAAACAGACTTTCCACAAGACAGCACAACCAATGAAGAAGAGTCTGTTAACTTTTGTAAAGAGCTTTATCCTTATTGTTTTTGCGGTATAAGTCCAATCATTTTACAATGTAGAAACTTTTCCAAGTTTTCGCAGCTTAATTTTTCACTGCTACTAAATCCTGTGGACCAATCGCCACGCAAAATATATGAGTTGGAATTGGAACCTTTAAGCGCAATACCATTTGATCAAACCCTTAATTTGAGCGGAATCAGTCTGTACGGGCGAGCTATCTTGCACAAAATATCAGGCCTGGAATTGAATGCAAACCCGTTCCATAGTATAAAAGAAAATAACTATTTGAATTTGTATTTGTATGATGTGAACTTAGAAACATTGGATCACAGCAGTGCATGCCAATCTAATTTACCAACGAATTATGTATCTCTATTTTCTTCTTTTAATTTTCTTTCAATCAATCAAGGTACCTACACATACTCAGGATATTTATGTCCATTAGCTTTTAAAGATGCCAACTTGAGAAAAATTGAAATCTACAATCTTGAACAAGATTCAACTATTAGGTTCTCCAATGTAAGCGATGATCTAGATTTGAATACAAATATTGCATTGTTGACTATCTATTCGGCCAAAAATTTTAACCTAAGCTTGGATTTTCTAAATCCTAAAATTTTCAATAAACTAGAAGATTTAAGCTTTGACTATGTTGATTTAAAAGCAATTGAAGAAAATATATTTGAAAATTTTACCAGTCTAAGAAAAATTACACTAGACTTACCAGATTTGCCAGGTTTTATTCGAAGTTCAGATAATGAATGGATGAACTCACTCAACTTGATGGTTGAATCGGTCAATTACTCAAATCCAGATGAAATAGCTAAATTGGAAAACAAAACTCTTTTAATAACTTTTAATTCAAGAAATGGTAAACAGTATTCGTTTCCAAACAGTGATTTAGAACGTTTTAAATACTTTCCTCATGACAGATTTGTATTTGCCCGTATTTTGGTTGATCAGGACATTGATTGTTCTGATACTTTAAAATTCTTATTTAAAAATTCATTTAGTTATCCTGATGTGTCATTTTTGAACACTACTTCAGCTTACAAGTGTTTTTTAATTCCATCAGAACAGACAAGCGAACAACCAAGTACCACAACAAGTATAAGCCCAAGTTCGAAACCATCAGATAACAAGGTGCCACTCGAGACCTTTTTAGGCACTATAATACCTCTTGGAATTATTTCTGTTTTTAGCTTGGGAACAGCTATTTTTATGTACATCAAAATGAAGAAATTAAAATCAAAAGATTACAAAAATAGTATTGAACTTTTTTAAAAAGATGATTCAAACAAGGAATAAATTTCTAATTATTCTTTTATTTATAGATTTAATTTTTATATTTAATTTTTAATTTTATTTTCTATGACACTAAATTAATATTTTGGTTGAAAGCGTATTTAAGTGTTTATTGGATATATTTTATATTTGATTTAAAAGAGAATTGTAAAAATTAACCTTTTACAATTAATATGACATGCAATGTGTATCATTCTTAATAAAAAAATTTTAAATTCTGTATATTTTTACTTAAAACAATTTTCTAATCAAAAGATTTAAAATATTCTTATTGTTAGAGGAATCCTTATTTATCTATGGTATACTTATTAATTATTAAGAAAATAATTTTATTAGGTTAGAAATATACTTTTATTTTTAGAATTCAACGAAAGCAAGAATCAATCTTATATTTATCTACAAATTAAGATTAAGTTCTCATAATGTAAAAATGATAACTTTTTTAATATTTGTATCTAATAGAAACGGCTTTATCTAGTTTAGTTACTACACTAGTTAGAATTCTCCTTACTGTTTCTCTACTTAACTTAACATTTTTAAACTTAGAATTATACTCAGAGGCCAACTTTTTATTACTTATTGTAGGATTTTTTCTTACCTGTATAAATAAACTATTTTGGTCCCTATAAGCTTTCTTGGTCTTTCAGGTCTTGTTGATTCCTCTGGGGTGCCATAGATATCATTATTTTTTCTTGTTGTTCTCACACATTTTTCTGATACTCCTTCTAATTTTGCTATTTCCCGATTACTTTTGGTCTTATCCTTTAGGAGACCAATTATCTGACATCTAACTTCATTGGTAACGCTTTGCTTACCCATTTTTTACCAATCTTTTACCAGATTTAGATTCAAACTCTGATGCATATGTATTTAAGTTAATTAATCATTCTTTAATTAGACATAAATGATGTGCGTCTAAACTTTTGTGCGACAAAAATTTTTTTACTGAAATTTTTATTGTCATTATTTAATTTCAATTTTTCAGCTAAGTGTAATATCGATTTATATTTTTTATTTATTAAGTATAAACTGTTCGAGTAATGAACTCCTTCAGTAAAGTATAACTAAAAAAAATAAAAAGAAAAGCTATTTGGTAAGCATATTTAATGAGTGTTACATAGATGGATTATAAAGATGAATAGAAGAATAAGGAATAAGATAAAATGTTATGATTACGGAGTTAGGAAGGAAATTGTCAATTGTAAGGTATAGACTACACAATGGGGTAGCTAGGTTCGAAATTTCTCTAGGGCCAAAAATGGCCTTGTATTCCTTAATAAGTCTCATTACCAATGGTGTTAAATTTTTTAGTCCACTTCTGATATAAGACTCCTTGAGATCAAATAATCGATTATCTATTCTATTTAGTTTGAGTTTTTGAAATTCAAGGTGGTGGATTGTTTCAAGTTTAATTTTAAGAATTCTGCAGATGGCCGTATTTTGTACGACTTGGAGTCTTCTAATATTTTCATTTGAAAGGAGGTTTAAACAGGGAAATGCATAGTCGATAACCGATCCCAAAAGAGTTTTGTATAGAGTACTAAGTGTGAGATGACTTAGTCCCCAACTCTCACTGGATATGATTTTAATGAGATTGAGCCTTGAGTTACACTTTTAAATTATTTCATCAATATAGTGTTTGAATAAGAGTTTATTATCAAGGGTAATTCCTAGAAATTTAATAGTGTTAGAGCACGGTAGGTTGTTGTTAAATAAGATGGGTTTGAGATTAGGCTTCTTCGGACTTTAAATTAAGTAAGATGATTTCGAGACTGAGATGCGCATTTTCCATTTGACAAGCCATGGCTCTAATTCTTTAAGGTAGTTGTTAACTGAGTTCTGAAGATGTCCAGGCTTTTTGTAAATAAAAAAAGTAACCAAATCATCTGCAAATAGCAGTGTATAACTGAAAAAAGCTTTATTTCTTTTCGGTATATCATTAATGTATATACTAAAGAAGAGTGGACTAATGACCGAACCTTGGGGGACTGCGGCCTAAATGGAAAAAAGTTGGCTTGAATGACCATTTATGTTGACGCAAAATTGTCTAAGATGCAAAAAATATATCGAATTATCATGTATTTTATTTATTTCAATTTGAAGGGCAGAGTTAGTTTAATTAAAAATCGATTTTTATTTAATATATTTTTTAAACAAAATTAAATATTTTTATGTCTTACGAAATAATCTTATGAAAAAAACTAGTGCGTCTAAATTTTTGTGCAATACTGTATTAAAGAATAATTGAGCCAGCTATTTTCAAATAATTAAAAATAAACGATTATTTTAACTTTAAGTTTTTAAGAAATCAAAGTCAAATTTCAATTTCAAACACTTAATAAACTTATATAAATATTTTATATACATGAGAAAATGAAAATTTTATATAATTTGAAGTTAATAAAAGTGTTTTGCAAAAGAATCAACATGTATTTTAAATACTTTGAACTATTAAAAAAACCAAATATAACTTTTTATACAAATTTACATTTTACAATTTTTTTAATCAGTTTAAATGTTTACATTTAAATACCTTAATATATAAAACTTAAATTGAAATATGAATTTTTCTGTTACTATGAGAAGTCAAAAAACTATTCAGTGATAATTAAATTTTATTCACTCAATTTTACATATAAGAATATTTTGGATAAAATTTTAGGCAACTTGCAAAGCATCCGTCATTCTTTGAAGATTGCCCAAGCCAAATTTGGTATTTGACAACTCGGAGTCAGAAACCGCCTTTTGTCGTTGAGTAATAAGCGGATTATTTAGAGTGGCATTAAATGTTCCCTTAAGAACAGTATCTTTATACATTGAACTAAACTCATAATCAGCTGGACCTGGTATCTTATCTTTACGATCATTTTTCCACCTTTTGTCATTCAATTTTGCAAAATGAGAACCTGTCCTTTGAATAACGCTCTCATAATGCCCCGGACCAGGAACTTCTAAAGCATGTGATCCTACCAAATCGAAGTCTCTCTTAGACACAAAATTAAACATTATTTGTCGTTTAAGAGCGTCTCTATTTCTTGGTCGTTCTCTCTTAACATGCACAAGAGCTTCATAAGCTTTGGCAACATCATAAGCTGTTGGACCTGGAGTATCCTTTGAAAAAAAAATTTTAAAATCAAGAGATTTTAATTTCGCTTTTATTTACCTCAAAAACAAGTTCTCTGTGCTTTGTATTGGAAGCGAAATTGGCGCTATAATTTTCTTTTTTAGATTTGAATGATTTTTCCCTAACTTGATATTGAGCTGGACCAGGAACTTCTTCTTTTTTGCTAAGATCAAATTTTCGCGCAGCTGATTGACCAAATGCAGGCTTTCGTCTTGAATCAACAATAGCTTTACGAAGGTTATCTTCAGCAAACCCATTTATTCTATATTGACCAGGACCTGGTGCACTTCTTATCTGATAAGTGCTTGACGAAGCAAATCTAGAAGAACCCTGCAAGAACGGGGTTTTCTTAAGGCTGTGTATTTTCTTCAAACTTGACAAGGCTGTTTGTTGATCTGAATAAGCACCAGGACCAGGCGTACCAATTTTATATTCCGTAAATCTCTAAAAAAAAACGCTTAATCCAGAAGTTTATCTAATACCAGGAAATACTTTAGCTTGAGTTCCAAAAGGCGGCCGTTCAATGTCAAAACCATAAACATCCGAAGATTTTATGGAAGAGTTGTCAAAAAGTCGCTTATGCTCATACTTTCCTGGACCTGGTACACTCTAATAAAATTAATTTTTTAAATTTTAGTTTCCAATTGAAAAAATATGCTCAACTTACTTCCTTTTCTATATTTTTTAAAACCATCTCAGGATATCTAGGAATATTGAGTTCGGGTTTTTTATTATTCAAAGTTTTGATATGAAAATGCTCCACATCAACCATGACTGATTCAGTGGTGTCATATTCACCAGGTCCTGGTCCAGTTTTTCCGCTGAATTCAGTACGTTTTGATGAATATTTTGAAAAATGTGTTCCTTTATATGGCGAATAGTTTTGAGCATTATTCTATTTTAGATAATTTTTAATAAAACTTAAAATATATCTCTAATACAGTCATTAAAAATTACTGCATTATAAAAAGCCGGACCAATTGATATATCTCGTTCTGGTGGAGCTTGAGGAATAAGTTCTCCATTAGCTGCCTCTTCAAAACCATATGCTTGCTTTGGATCTTGGATTGATGGTGGATTTTTTTTCCTACTAAGTTTAACTCTTTGTTTACTAATTTTCAACTCAGGAGCTGCTGATTTGGCACTTTCAGTAGTTTCAATTAAATAACTACCCGGACCCGGAACTTCTGGTATTTTTGAATCAAATCGCTTGGACTTATTGGCTAAACTCGATCCACCTTTGGTATATGCTGTATTTATTGATAAATTATATTCTCCTGGACCTGGTGTTTCATTTACATTTTTGAATATGTCATCTCTCAAAGACAATGACAAAAAAGGCGCATAAGAATCCAAAGATTGGTTTTTGATCTCTGCAATTGTTTTAGGATCGTATGTTCCCGGACCTAAATGTATAGGAGTTGAACCCAAGAGCGCAACTGGATTTCTAGGTGCTCGAGAATACATAGGCTATCTAAATTTTTAGGATTTATTGGCGAAGATTTAAAATTAAAGGACCTAAAATTTCTTTTTTGTTTAGTTTATTTAAACTTAAGTGAAATAAAAATCAGTCGTCAATGGATTCAGGTGTTTTTTTCTGCTCTTAACTATTTTTGCATAATTTTTCTAGTTTTGGTGGTGAATTGAGAAGTTTGCTTGGGAATTATTTATTCTATTATAATACATAAAGTTTTTTTTATTAGATTTAGATTTTTTAGTGAGTATGTGATCAAATATTAGAGTATATTTTGTTCATCTTGCCTTAGCAACAACGCTCTAGCAAATGCTGGTTTCGGAGGATTTTACCAAGTTTTATAAACTAATTCATATCATCACAGTAATTTAATTCGAAGATTGTTTTTTTATAAAGTGTTGAACGTTTTTGTTATTTATGTTATCTATAAAAGAAAAGACTTTGATAAATGGGAGCTCGATAAAATGTAACAAATATAAAGACAAATATTTGTTAACCTATTTTTTATAAAATAAAATCATTTTATGAAAATTTTAGAATGTAAATAGATCACGACAAAAATTAAATATTTATATTAAATTTTGAAAATATTAATTTTGGTTAAATAACTTTGCTTCATGTCAAGTAAAATTTTATCATGTATATAATTTTAAATTTTATATCATTTTCAAATAGAAAATATAGATCGAGAATTATATTTTTAATTTGACTTGTTTTCAAACTAAACAGAAATTCAATATTTTGTTCGATTCATTTTATTCTATCTATATTAGAGTATTTATTATTAAATTATTGCATTTTTGGATTCATGGGCGTACTTATTTAAACTCAAGACTTTTTAAAACTATTGCTGGGATAAATGTCTGATATAATACCATTTCATCAATGTTTGCCTGATATTTCTTTTTTTTTTAAATTTCACGTTTAATCATTATTTAAGTTTATCTATTCATTCCTGTTTAATATTTCATCATTATTTTCTCATCAAATTTAATTAGAATAAAAATTGGAACTTAGTTGATATTTAATTTAAACTTTAAAAAATTAAATTACTATCAATTGATGATTTTAAGAGAAACAGGAAATTAATTGCATGTAAACTGTTAATGCCGAAAGTTAAATAACTAATTAAGCTATAATTTTGTAGAAATTTTAATTTTTTTTTCAAAGGATGTTTAGAATCCAAATTTTAAGAAAAATTTCGAATTCAGTTCTTTTGATAAATCTATTTTTTTCAAATATTTGAAATTATATTTTTCTTTCAATTATTGTAGTCAAGAAAAAAATGAAATTTTTATAAAAATTTTAAATTACCATTAATCAGTATTTTCTCCAATGATTTTTAGTTGCAATGCTTTTCTGTATGAAAATCTATTTTTAACTTAGAAATTCAAAAAATTCAAATGAAACCTTGCTTCAATAAACAGATGTATTAATTAATAATTGTTATTATTTTTAATTAAAATTTTATAAAATTTTATAATTGCATACAATTTGAAATTAAAAAAAATAATATTTTCTTTGTCAAATATTTTGAACTTTTATTATGATATTTTTACTTTTCAAACAAGATTTTGACCAAATTTGTGAAACCATTTTTTTCTAAATTATTTTAAAAGATTTTTTAATTGAAATTACAATTGAGGCTACAATTTTGATCTTTTTCAAAAATCTTAAGAACTATTCGATCATTAATTAGGGATTTAAGTTTCTGACAAGTTGGTTTTAGATTTTTATGGAATAAATAAAAAATTCTTGAAACGAAAAAAAAATTTTTTTAAGATTTTGTCACTATTTTAATTATTAAATCCAAAAATATTTATAAGATTGTACTTAAACTTACCAAGTTAATCGATTTATAAGGATTTTTATAGGAGCTCATACAATCTTAAACTAAGATCCAACTCATTTTAAACTAAAGTTAATTGTTCCAAAAGATATGAATATTTTTGTGTAATTTGTACCTTATGTTATTATTGTTTTTTTTTTTCAATTATTAGACTTAATTTTTTTTAATGAAAGAAATAAATAGAAGCATTATATAGAAAGCCTTTGGCTTAGATTTGCCAAAAATCTTAAATGATTTTTTCAAACGCACAGAAGTTACCTATGTGAGTTTTTATAAATATAAAAATAGATCACTGGATTTTTCAGATTGTTTCAGGAACATATTATTATTAACTATTCATGAATACCCACTGATAAATCTTGATAAAGATCCAGTTATATTTAAACAACATTCCAAAAAAATATAAATTCACAATCAAGAAATAAGGCCATTTTTCTAAATGCTCAAATCTGTTTTTTGTTTAATTTTAAATTTTGTCAATTTAAAAATATTTTTTCTCTGAAAAAAAAAATAATAACAATAATAATATATATAGACTACGGCAAGACTAGCTTGCGGTGGTGGCCTACTAGGAGGTCATCTATGGTAGCCCCTTGCACATAATACATAGAAAAATACTGACAAAAAAGATACAGTTTAAATTTTAAGTCAAAATAAGAGTTAAGATTACAGATAGAAAAAGCTGTAAGAGAAAAAATTTTATAGTTAATGTAAATATTTTTTAAAGCTTGGTCAAAGCATGAAAAAAGCAATTTTTAAATTTATATTTTATTTAAATAAATTTAAGTGCATATTAATAAATGATAATGATAGGAGGAGAAAGTAGTTCCGCTAGTTTCTAATAAAGAAATAATTAAAAAATCATTTTTTCGAACTTAAATTAGCATAGTTTTAGTTGTATCATTTTATCTTTTTAATTTTAAAATTTTTATCTCTTTTTTAATTAAAATTTTAATCATTAAAGTTTCATTATCAACATTAAATTAAAAAAAGCCAAAACTATTATAATATTTTAATTGAAAACTTTAACTTCTCAACCTACTCTAAATTCACTTTTTGAATATATATTTTATCTAAGCATAAAATTGATAATGATGATTAAATAAAATAAAGCTTTTTATTTTCAATTTTTTCTTAAACACCACGGCCCAATCCAAAGAGAACTATGTATTAGGCATATTGAATACTTTCTTAATTCATATATAGCTTGTATTAAATCAACGAAAACAAAACAATAATTACGAAATAAAAAATCCTCTTTTAAACCTTAAACCAAAAACAACAAACAAAAATTCAAATATATATAAAATAAAATATGTTAATTTAAAGCATTTTTCAAATCGGCTAACCAAAAAAACAACTCGAATTGCAACTAATACAATTTTTTTGTGTAAAATTTTAATCATATGCGCTTTTTTATTAATATTTAATACGATTTGCATTTGTTTTTTTTTAAAGAACTTTTCCTATAATTATATATAAATTTAATGAATATTTACCTATTTATCTTATCATAAAGTTCGCTTAACAACAACAAAATTTTCAGTTATTATAACATAATTCTGTTTCTATACTAAAGGTATGCAATAATAATGTCATCGACTGGTGTACTACCATTCGTTCGTGGTATTGACTTTACTCGCTACACTTTTAATGAAAATGTGAAGCATCCCAGACTATTTAGTGAGTTGGAACGGCTTAGATGGATTCGAATGAATCAAACCGGTTTGACTGAGTTGCCAACTGAGATGAGCTGTTTAACCAAACTGGAACAGCTGCATTGTGCTCATAACAAAATCGAAGGCTTGAGGAACGAGCTTGTTGAGCTCAAGTGTCTTAGAGTATTGAATTTGCGGGATAATCAAGTAAAGAGTGCCAATGTTCCCAATAATCTAAATAAGCTTGAAGACTTGACTGTATTAGATCTTAGCTTTAATGATTTGACAGAGGTGCCACAAAATTTAGAGGAGGCAAAAACAATTCTTGTCCTAAATTTGGGTCATAACCAAATAACTTCAGTTCCTAGTCATTTATTTATCAATTTGACTGATCTGGTATTTTTGGATCTGAGTTCGAACAAACTGGAAACTATTCCTCCTCAACTAAGGCGTCTTGTCCACCTTAAGACCTTAATTCTAAATCACAATCCATTGCTTCACGCTCAAATGAGACAACTACCGGCTCTGGTCTCTTTAGAGTCTTTGCATTTGAAAAATACACAGCGAACACTTACCAATATACCACAAGGACTAGAAAATCTATCTAACCTAAAAGAAATCGATCTATCTTCAAACGGTTTAACAATTATACCCGATGTTATTTACAAAGTAAGAACTTTGCGTAGGCTCGATTTTAGTGATAACAATCTAAGCGAAGTGTCAAATGCGATAGGAGATTTAGAAGAGTTGATTACTCTAAATCTTTCCAGGAATAAATTGCTATCTTTACCGGTAAGTAATAATTTAATTGATTAAGTAACAAATTTTGAATCCGTAACTATTTATATGTTAGCTAAAATATGATAAAATGTGTTTAAATATTAAAAAATTGCGTCAATAATTAGCACTTAAAAAAGTCAAAATTATTTTTTTTCTTACTTTCTTAAAAAAAGAATATTCTTATAGATTATCTATTAAACATTAATGGAATTAAAAAAAATAATATTTCCAAGCGATCTGGTCTACAAAAATTTTTAATAAAAAAAAATGGGAATTTGTTAAAAAAAAAGAAAAAAGTAGATATAAAATATTTAAGAATAAAATTTTAAATATATTTAATAATTGTTGAAAAGTTCAGCAATTTTTTGATGGTTTATTACTGCAAAGTATTATGATACTAACAAAAAATAGTTTAATTTTTGTACCTAATTTTTTACTTGTGATAATTTTCTACTCTATTTTAAAATCATTTAAAATAATTGATAGTTAAATCAAAATAATAAGTTAAATATCTATTTTGATTCAGAATTTAAATTAATTTGAATTAATTTTATCAATTTTTTTATATTATAAGAGTGCTATATGCAAATTATCAAGACTAAAAAAATTATATGTCAACAGTAACTATCTAAACTTTGTGGGCATCCCAGCAGGTATTGGCAAATTAGGGGAACTAGAAATATTTAGTGTGTCGGACAATCGTCTTGAAATGCTTCCTGAAGGTCTATGTAGATGTGGCAAACTAAGAAAATTGTTTTTGAATAAAAACAAATTGTACACTTTGCCAGAATCAATTCATTTTTTGCAGCTCCAAGACTTAGATGTGAGCGAAAATCCTGATTTCCAGATGCCACCCAAGCCAATCGAAATGCAAAAAGTAATCGGTGCTGGCGCACTTTTTTACAACATAGACTTTTCCCTTCAGAATCAGCTAATGCTTGCTGGTGCTTCACCGCAGCAAATATCGGCCACTAGTCTACTACCGACAAAAAATCCAATCAAAGATCCCATAGCAAGAAAGAAAAGATTAAAGCTTTTAAAGCAAAATGTAAATGAAAATGAAAGTTCTAAAGTCTTGAAGGGAATGCGTGACGTAGCTGAATCTAAAAAATCAGACAAAAAACTCACTGGCAAATTTGATGAAATAAAAGGTAAACGCTGGGATGAGCAATTGGCAAAGCCTCAATTGGATTATAGTGAATTTTTCGAGGAAGATGTAGGACATATACCTGGTATCGTATGTTATGAGATAGATAAATTTCTACCTAGTCCGGTCGAACCAGCTTTAAATGGAAAATTTTTTGAAGGTGACTGTTACATTATTCTAAAAACTTATTATGATGATTCCAATAATTTAAACTGGCAAATTTATTTTTGGATCGGAAGTCAGTCTTCTTTGGACAAGCAAGCTTGTGCGGCAATGCATGCTGTAAATCTAAGAAATCTTCTTGGGGCTACTTGTCGTACTCAAAGAGAAGAGCAGAATGAGGAAAGTGACGAATTTTTAGATATGTTTGGCAATGATTTGTGCTACATAGAAGGAGCAAGGACTACTAGTGGATTTTACAAAGTAGAAGACATTGAGTATATTACTCGAATGTACAAAGTCACTGGTACACAAAGAATCGTGCTCGAGCCAGTCCCGATTCATTACGAATCGCTAGATCCAAGACATGTTTATCTATTGGACAATGGTATGACCATCTATCTTTGGAATGGAAGCAAATGTAATCCAATTACTAGATCTAAAGCAAGACTTTTTGCTGAAAATATAAATAAATATGAGAGGAAATTTCAAAGTGAATTGATTCAATTCAAACAAGGTGATGAAGTTATGCCGTTTTGGAGAATTTTAGAAGGACCACCATCTGCAGAATTTTTTACCCAAGAAATGACCGAGGCAGAAAACGCGCCTGAACCTGGCAAGTTTCAGCCAAAGCTTTATAAAGTCGGTATAGGCATGGGTTATTTAGAATTGCCTCAAGTTCAAGCCAATACTGGAAAGTTAATTCTTACCAAAGACTTACTGGACACCAGAGGCGTCTTTATTTTAGACTGCTACACAGATATATTTGTTTGGATGGGTAGAAAATCAACTAGACTGGTTCGCACAGCTGCAGTGAAGCTAAGCACTTCTTTGGAGGCTATGATAAATAGACCAGCTCATACGATGGTTTCCAGTACTCTTGAAGGGTCAGAAAATCAAATTTTCAAGTCTAAATTCGAGGGCTGGGATGAGCTTATTCCGGTTGACTATACCAGGACAGCAGATGCAGTTTTGAAGAAGAGCGAAAAATTCAAAAAAGTTCAAACTCAAAGAGAAGGTTCTGTTGATTCAGTGTCATCAACATCCACAGTTTCTACTAATTATTTATCTGCGCCTAATAGTAATTTGATACGGTCTAACAGTGCTGTTCCATCAGGGTCAGTTTTGCCTGCTATTCTACAAAATCCATCTGAAGCACTCAAAACAGATTTGGTTGCTTTATTCAAAGATAGATACGAACCCGTGCCTGATGAGGAAGCACTGGGCATGATGGAAGAAATGAACGACTTTCTCGAGTCTAAAGAATGCTTTGTTTTTGAGAATAAAAAATTTGTTCGTTTGCCAGAAAACGAAATTGGTCAATTCTATTCAGAAGATTGCTATTTATATTTTTGTAAATATTGGAAAGTTGAAGAAGAAGATGAGGACAAAGAGCAGGGTGAAGAAGAACCAATTACCGAAAATTCATTCGAGTGTAAATTATACTTTTGGCAAGGAAGAGAAGCAAATAATGCTGGATGGTTGACATTTACGTTTAGCTTAAAGAAAAAATTTAAAGATATTGAAATCATTAAACTCGATCAACAACAGGAAAGTCCACAATTTTTGGCTCATTTTAATCGAAAATTTGTCATACACAAAGGCAAAAGAAAACCAAGTGTACAAAAACCAGGTCAAAAGCCTTCGTATGAAACTAAAATGTACCAATTAAGAAGAAATCCTTATTCAGCTATTTGCACTAGATGCATTCAATTGGACCAAGCAACAGCATTGAATTTGTGCTCAAATTTTTGCTTTATTGTTTGTGTACCATTTGAAAATACTGATGAGATGTCTGCTACCAAGGGAATAGTTTATGTCTGGATTGGGAAAAATTCTAATCCCGAAGAGGCGAAAATTTCAGAAGAAATAGCTCAAGAAATGTATGATGAATCCTTTAGCATTCAAGTACTAAGTGAAGGCGAGGAACCAGAAACATTTTTTTGGCACAGTCTTGAGGGAAAAAAACCATATGACACAGTAATTACAAAGAATATAATAATTAAAGATAATTTTAAAAAAATATTTTAATTAGTCTGCTGAATATATGAAGCATATGAGGTTGTTTAGATGCTCAAATGATAAAGGCTATTTTTCAGTGACCGAAAAGTGCAATGACTTCTGTCAAGTATTTTTTTTAATTAATTTTTTACCATTGATTTAAAAATCTGAATCTGTTAAGGATGATTTGGCTGATGACGATGTAATGATTTTGGACACCGGAGAGAATGTTTATTTGTGGATTGGTCCGACAAGCTCAGAAATCGAAGTAAAATTGGCATTCAAGAGTAGCCAGGTGTATATTCAGAATTTAAAATTGAAACAAGCGTCAAGACCACGAAAACTTTTGTTGACCACAAAAGGAAAAGAGCCTTTGGCGTTTACCAAATGCTTTCACGCTTGGTCAAAGCATAAAAATCTTCAAATTGGGAATTTGGAAAAAAAGCTAATTCTAAAGCAAAAAAATACTTGATTAATTTGATTGAGTATTTTTAGTCTAATTAGTGATTTTAGAGTCGTTTTAAGATTCGTGAATTAATTGTAAACGGAAAACTTCCATTGATTCGAACGCAATTGAATAATTATCTATTTTTATCATTCAATTTAGAAATAACTATCAAAATACTTGAATTAAAAATATCTTTATTATATTTTACTTATTATTTAATTTAATGTAAATACTTTTAGCAATTGAATTAAATTTAACAATAAAGAATTTTAAAACTTAATTTCGTTTATCAAATAGTTTGTTTCCAAAAAGTTATTGATATATATTTTGTTTATTTTAAAAGTATTAAATAAATTTTAGTTTTCAATTTTTAAAATCAATTTGATCATAAATGTGGTTGTATATGATCACAAAATAAATAAAAATCTTATTGTAAATTCAAGATCTTACTTCCAAAATCAATGAATTTTATCCAAATTAATTAATCTAAGGTGATTAATTTTGTTAAACAAATTGAAAAAGTGTATATCTGTTTATTAAAAACTTTTTTCTAAAAAATTTTAAAAAAATTTAAACTAAAATTATATTTTATCTAAAAATATGTCAATTTTTTTTATTATTCAAATAAAAAATGCATTGAATATTTGTTTCATTAAAAAATTTATTAATGGCTTATAATTCAACTCATAATCATCTACAAGTAAAATGTTTAAAATTTAAAATTATAAATTCAAGCAATTTTGTTTTGTTTAAAACGCTTTGAATTTTTCATAGGCAAAAAATCTTACATTATTAACATATTATTAGAATTTTATTCATTTATAAACTTAAGTTTAAAAAAAATAAATTAAATTAATCACCGTCACCAAATGAATAAAAAATATGTCAGTTGTATCGCTTGAGAACCCGACCTATACTCAACCAAATAGATTCAAGAACATTTTCAATCCGAGCGCATTAGTCTCCGTCATTGCCAATAGCAGCTTAATATTCAAATCATTCTGTCTTGCTCTTTTCCTAGGTTACCTATCCACATTTAAGGCAAATCTAGATC
Source organism: Brachionus rotundiformis (assembly GCA_016802295.1). Lineage (NCBI taxonomy): Eukaryota > Metazoa > Rotifera > Eurotatoria > Ploima > Brachionidae > Brachionus > Brachionus rotundiformis. Next base: position 835,572 of record JAESIW010000065.1, read on the forward strand.
AACTGTTATGTATTGTTCCTGGAAAGCTTTTACCACCCAATTTTCATTTGTGGACTTTACTTACTCATAGCTTTGTTGAATACCACTTTTTGGAATTACTGATTAACTGCTTTCTATTGTTGCTTTTCAGCAAAATGCTTGAACCTCTTTGGGGACGCCTCGAATGTATTAAGTTTTTTTTTATAACCTCAATATCAGTTGGCATGAGTACAACAATAATTTATTATATACTATTTGTGGCGAGTTTTGATGAACAAATGATTTTTAATGTGAGTATTCATGGCCTAGGAGGCATTCTAGGCGGTTTCACAGTGGCCACAAAGCAAATTATGCCTGATAACGTTGTTGTAGATGTTGGTTTTTTTCGAATAAGACAAGACAATCTACCACTTTTGACAATATTAATTTCTGGTTTATTCTTTATTATTGGTTTAACAAAGCCAACTTATTTTATAATGGTTATATTTGGTGTTTTCTACAGTTGGGTATATTTAAGATTTTTCCAACGCCATAAAAATGGAACTCGGGGAGATTCTTCATCAACTTTTGTATTCGCAAGTTTTTTTCCATCTCAAATACAACCCTTTGTGGCCATAATTTCCAACACAATATTCAATTTGATGGTAAGATTGAAAATTTGCAAGCCTCTACCCAAACGGTATAATACAGTTGGCGGAACACATTCAGGTCAGTCGCACATAACCATTACAATTCCAATGGTTAAGAACAACATTGAGAATTCGGACGCTGAAAGGCGAAGGCTAAAAGCTTTGAAAGCGTTAAAGGAACGCCTTAAAAAACCCGGCGAAGATGATGACCTTAAAACTCAATGGTCTAGTGATACAACAAGCTTAATTGAGCCGATGGTTGAAGAAAACGAGACCAAAGAATCAAATGAACCACAGTCAGAGTTAAAAGACTCATTAGAAAATGAAGAAAATCAGAACTAGTACCAAATTGATGCAAGCGTTACTCATTCAAAAACAAATGAGAAACTTTAGTCTCTTTTGATAATTTTTTTTTTTAAATTATATTTTTAATAAAATTATCGTTTTTTCTGGAACTTTCTCAATTAAATTAGTTCTTTATTTGACAGTTATCTAGAATAGAAAATTAATTTAAATAAAATTAAAAGAATTTTTATTGAATTTTTACTCGAAAAAAAAACTTAAAAAAATACATTTATGTTTTAATTATTTATTATCTTTTAAAAAAATAATCTGCAGATTTAGAAAAAAAAAAAAAACTTTATTTAATATATTATTTACTTCATTAAAAAACTTTTAAAAATTAGTTTTGAGATGATCTTAATGAATCAATAAACAATAAACAAATTTAAGTTAAAAAAAAAGATATAAAAGATTGAACTTTATAAATTTTTATTTATTAATTTATTTCCTTTCTGGATTTAGCCAGGTATTATTTTAATTTTTTTTTTTTAAGGTTTTTTTTATCTGTAGTTTCTTAAGAAAAAATCTATTAAGTAGTAGTTTTTTTATAACTATTGGATTAAAATTTTAATTCACTTTATTATTTGATATAAAAAATCCAAAAAACCAAATGATCAAAAAAATTTGAAATTCGATTTTCAACAAGTCAAAAAAAATCGGTTATTTCTGATAAATCTATTTGCCAAAAAAAAGTAATAATAAACGAACAACAATAAAAATAACACTAAATTCGTAAACAAATATAGATCGTTGAGTTTAAAAATTTACATGAAATTTTCGGCCAATTTTTTTTCTTATCTATTTTCTACACTGTTAGATATAAGATTAAAAGTCTAAAAAAATTTATGTCAAATAAATGTTTTTTTATGTTTATTTTTGAAAATATTTAAATAAATTTACAAAGCCAAACAGAAGGAAAAAAAAAGATTTTTTATCCGAAACTTTAAAAATTCTATAAATTATCGTGGACTTAGTAGCGGTTTAAAAACTTTCAACTAATAGAACCGTCCCCGTTTCCTGGTCGGAGATTCCATGTCAAAGTTGTTAGCCGAGCGTTTTTGCTCTATGTGCGTGGCAATTTGCTCGCAGAAAAAACAATCCAAATCATCACACTGATGATTATGCTGGTGATGATGGCTGTGACTGTTTACGTATGTCATCTGATTGTAGCCTTGTACTGGGGTGTCACGTGACCTATCTGAAAAAAAACGCGATTTAGAACAAAACAAAAAAGGGTAAGGAGGGCTTACTGTGCATGATGAGGGCCTCGCGGAAAGTGGCCAGATCGGAGCATGCATTTTCAGACAGAGTATTTGCACGTGGATTTTGGCCGGCCTGGTTCTGGGCCTGTTGTGGCGTTTGGCCGCGATTTTTTTGAGATAGAGTGCTTAGACTGTTTTGTGAAGATGTTTGTTGTTGATTTTGTGAAGGCTGGTTGGCGAACGGGTTCGTATTGAACGAACTATTCGGGACGGGTAGAGTAAATTGGCGGCCAATAAGCAGACTTATAAGCTCGTCTTTGCGGATGGAGCGGCGTTTCTTTTTTTTTAGCCAGGTTATTATTTCTTTGGCCTTGCGTTGCTGTCCGATGGCGACGCCGAGGTCCAAATGTACCTTGCACGAGTCCAGGCTGTCTTTGTAGAGGACGGTGATGGCGCCGGCCGAGTTCTGAAACGACTGCCACGCCAGGTTGTGGCTGTCCGAGCCGGGCGTCGACTTGTCCTTGAACATTTGGGCCACTGCACACGCCGACGTCTGAAACGACTGGAACAAACGTTGGTTCGTCTGCTCCTTGTCGGCCAGTAGCTTTTCGTTCAATATCCTGTCTGTGTCGTGTTCGTATTGATCAAGGATTAGGGTAGACTCGTCTGTGATCACCGAGTCCGGGTGTTCAGGGTTCAGGTTCATTTCGGTGAGAAGGTTTGTGTTTGGGTCGAAGTTGGTTGACCCCGAGTTTATTTCCATCTTGGGTGATAGAGTTTTTTAATCTAAATACGCAATAGAAGAAATTTATTTCAGCTAATAACCAAATAGAAACACACACACGCATACACTCAATAGTTTATTTGCTCCCTCAGCTACTCACGCCAATTAGTGCATAATATTATAAAGCTCACGAGCAGGCCTTGCTTTAAATTATCATCTAATTTTTTTTTTCACTATTTATGATTTAAACAATGACTTGAAAAATATATTAGGAAAATATCCAAATTAGCTATGAATTGAAATAATTTCTGATACCTGTGTTGGTTTTGGTTTAGCCTGAATTTCGACTAAAGCCCAAATTGACTTGTTGCAAATTTCAATTCTCAAAAATTTAACTTAACTACGCATTACTAAATTAACATTAGCATAATTTATGTTAATAGGACAAGACAAAAAACATGTCGATATGTTTTATACAAATAAAATTGATTTAAAAAAAAAATAGACAAAAATAATTATAAATAAATATTTTGGTTTTTCAACTGTTGCTTGTTGACCATTTAATTAGAAAAAAATTTTGCCATTTTCATTTTATTAATTGAAAAAATTTTAACAATTTTCAAAAATTATAAAATAAATTGTCATTCCTAATTAAAATACTACTTGTGAATATTAAGTTTTTTTTTAATACAAATACGATCAAGGACTGACTATGGGAATCATCTTATTGAAAGTATTTATAATAGTTTATACTGAACAAATGTTCTTAGATAATAAATAAATACTGATAAAATAACGTGAAATGAAAGTTAAAAACGTGCTTACTGATACTCAACGGCTTTTGTTGTGCACTATTTGAATAGTTTAAAATGTGTTAGTTATCTAGAAAATTAAACAAAAATTAAATTTATTTATTCGAGAGATTCATAAAATTTGTCCCGATAAAAAAAAAACAGAATGAAAAGTTAATATTGATTTGTATTTTTTTTTAAACAATTTATATTATTGAAAATTTTATCATGAGTATTTAGATTTATTTAAATTTTGTTTTGACTTTTAAATTTGAATAAAAGATTAACTAATGTTTTATCATATTTCTTTGAAACATGAAATTCTGCTGCATCCGAGATATTTCGGACCTAATTTGTTGGAAACTGTACGACAAAAGCTACTCTATGAAGTTGAAGGAACATGTTCTGGAAAGTAATAGGCAAAAATTTTAAATTTGATGCATCAATTTAAAATTAAGATATGGATTCATAATTGCAATTACAACTATTGATACCATAGGTACAGGTTTGATTCAGCCTGGGCGTGGATATGTCATTTACCCCGTTGAGTACAAGGCAATCGTCTTTCGTCCATTTAAAGGCGAGGTTTTGGACGCAGTTGTTTCCCAAGTGAACAAAATTGGTTTAAGATGCGAAATCGGACCTTTGGAATGTTTTGTGTCCCGTCATTGTATTCCATTAGATATGGATTTTGACCCGAATGCTGCCTCGCCTTGTTATAAATCCAAAGATGAAGTAAGCATGTACAGCATTGGTTTAAACAATTAACTCTAAAATGCTTCATTAGGATTCTGTTATTCAAAAAGATGATGAGATAAGAATTAAAATAATTGGTCTGAGAATTGATGCTACGGATATAGTAAGATAACTAAATAAATTCTCAATCGACTGGATCTTAATTTCTCACTTTAAGTACGCCATCGGTACATTGAGAGATGATTACTTGGGAAAAATTAATTAGTCAATTGCTGTTTAACTGCTTTGATAATTTTCAATTTGTGAATATAATTTTCTTTAATAAAAAATAGATCTGTTTTAAATTTTTTAATAAATTAATTTTTATTTTTTTCTTCACTTCTTCAATTTTATAATCAATGTTTTATTAGAATTTTTAATTATTTTTATTCAGGAAAGCTTTTTTTGAATAAGTCTACTTTCTTTTCGTTTAAACTTTGAGTCTGTTTCAGATTACCAAAATATTTATTCCTAATTCAGGCAAAAAATTCAAAAATAAAGAAATTCTAACTCTCTAAATTATAAACCAAGTTGTATTATTTTTGATGCTGACCCCTTCGAATGTCTCATAGATCACTTGTCACTTGTTTTAAGCAATTCTTTCTTCAAACTTTCCTAAGAACGAAACTTTTACCATTTTATAATATTGAAATATTTTGATATTGAACTATTTTAAAAATTAAAAGCTGAATTAAAATGTTACGGACTTAATTAAGTACATTGTGTATTGAGAAATATATTTTTGATAAAATTTATTAGGAAAAAAACAGATTTTAAAATAAAATGCGAAGACAATAAATCAGCAATGGTCTAAAAGACATGTAAGCCAAAGAAAGTTCAAGCAGATTAGAGGGATCCAAAATGTAAGACAGCTTGGAAACAATTTTTTGTGCATTTTATTCGTATTTTTATCAGACAAGTCTTACTTTCTTTAATTTAGACTTTTTTGAATTTTTATAATTTCTAAATGAAATAATGTTCTGTTTCTCCATAAAAAAATTTGTACATTAAAAAAATATTTAATTGGAATATGTTTTTTAAATGATTAAACAAAATAAGCTTTGTAAATTGTTTCCAAATTATTTAAGGACTTTTTCAAATCAAAAATTTTTATTTAAAAAAAATTACACAAAATACTATTAAATACAGATAAAAATTACGGTTAATTAGTATTCTTGATAATAAGAGGTTTTTTCCTTTTAAAAGTGAAAAGATTTTTCAAATTATCTTTAAATTTTTTATAAAAAAAAAAATTGAAAAAAACTGTGAGTGATGTTGTAACCAAATATAAAAAATTTCCAAATTGATAATAATTTGTGCACGTTTTGTTTGCTGTATTACAAGATTTTTTATTATTACTTTGAATAAATACCAATAGATTCATGAAAAATTCTAAAAAACGAAACAATAATAGAATATTTGTATTTATGAGCACAATTATAGTAAATCGTAAGCTAAAAAAGTCCGCCTTTGCAAGTCTCTCAACTGAATCTTTGAAAATTTTATTCATAACATTTCTTTTTTGCTTGATTTTATCTCTAAATCTGAACACCAAAAGCATGTCTAATAATAGTAGGATAAGATATAGAATAATATCATTTGTCACAAAATTAAATATATATAAACCATAATATATAGGATTTTGATTTTTGAATTGTAAAGTTCTTGCTTGATGGGAAGGATTTGTATCGAATATGCCTTTAAAAGTGTTTCTCAGCGGATATTCTTGATAAAAATGTCCATTATCTTCAAAATCAACTATTTTTATTTCACTTGTTAATGGTTTTTCAATGTTAATTGCCATTCCTATTAACAAAATAATAAAAATAATTCGTATTTTGTTATTATTGCAAATTTTAAAACTTGTATTATCCAAATTCCTATATCTTTCATAAGAAACAATAAGATGTAAAAAATTTGAAACTGTTTTTAAGATGCCGCCAAAATAGTCTATCACAAATATTTCATAATATTGAATGATAATTGAACGACTTAAATTTGGACAATAAATACCATTTACAAAAACACAAATGTTGGTTAGATGAAACATATATACTAGACAATAAGCTATGTTACATAAGGAGTTCAATTTAATCCATTCATAAATGGTCAATTCAAAATTAAAATTTTTTTTATGATCAGATTTTAATTTACCAATTACTAGAATATTCAATAAATTCGAAAAAATACCTAATAAACAAAATAAAGGAATCAAAATAATTGTTATAGTATTTAAAATTTCTGATATAAATAAACCATCTACATCATTATTTACATTTTTTTTAAAATCTCTTTTTAGACATTTTTTTTCCATTGATTGATAATTACATAATTTCGAATCGTTCCGATTAAGACATAAAATTTCTTGATTAATTTTTTCCCCAAAGTCATAAAAATAAGAATCTATCAACCAAAAAAATAAACAACTACAATTCCAATATTGATTTGTCGTAACAAGGATAAATTTATTTTTGGGGAATTGTTCAAATAGGCAAAAATCTTCATTTGGATAAAAGTAACCACTTATACCAAATTTAATAGTGAAATTTTTCGCATCTTCAATCGTATTGAATTTAAATTCTTCCATAACATTTAAACTATTCAAAAACTTTAGACCTTTTTTCAAAAAATATATGCTATTTGAGCTATAGAAAATTATTTCCCGTAATTTGGTAAAATTTAAAAATATATTATCACTTAATGATTCTAAACGTCCTCGGACTGAAATTATTTTAATATTCTTAAAAATATTATGATATAATAATTTTTCGCTAAAATGACTACGATAAAAATTAAAGTGAACATTTTCAATATTCGAATTTAAGTCTTTATAACTTTGCCTAAATTCGAGAACATTATTTCTAATCATGGTGTTGGTCAGTCCCGAAAATTCTAATGATTCAATATAGCTGTATTGAAATATATGGGGGTCAGTTTGTGAACTGAATCTACATGTATTCAAAAAAACCAATTTAGAAAATATTTTAAAAGTTGAATATAAATTTTCTGTTAAACATGAATTATCATTTTTTAGTTTTAAATTTGAATATGATATATGAGAAAAGATTTTATAGCCATTATTAATAAAATCATCAAATATACTAAGACAAGGACTAAAATTTTCTATGTAGGCAAAAAATAAAGTCACATAATCATGGATCAAACTTCTATTAACCATAAAATTGGGAGAGTTATCCAAAGAAGTATGATATTTAGGAATAAATTTAAAAACTCCAATAGGCTGAAAAATATTGGTAATACAAGGCAGTTTAATTTGATTAAATACTGAAAATCCTTCAATTCTTATTATAGAATAAGCATAGGTTATTTCAATTTGGACAAATGTATTAAATTGGTTGCAATTTTTTGTTTCTAGTAAGGCAGGTAGTTGTCCTAAATGTCTACCAATACTTGCTCCAAAAATGAATACCAAAATAATAAATTTGTTTTTTCCTATCATTTTTAACTGAATAATATTTTAATTATTTAAAATGCTTTTATATCATTTTATTTAAAGATAATATTTCATTAATTGCTATTAACAACTTGAAACTATAGAAAGAATTTGAAATAATATAATTTAAGATATTTATTATGTCTAAGACATCATTTCCAGCTTCAATTAATCAACACTAATATATCATAATCCTTATATTTTGCTCAAGCTTGAATATTTTTTCATTTTAATTAAAATAATCAATAAATAAGAGAAAAAGGCAATTAATATCAAATGATTTTTCAAATTTTGTATCTGAATGAATAACTTGATTTTAATTTCAAACAGTCATATTTTGGGTAACAAATAAAATTAAAGATTTTAATTTCAAAAATTTAAAGGCTTTAAATGGTCAAAAATATAATAGCATCATTTATTATATTTTTAAAATAAAAATTAACAAGATGTTTTTATTTTAATTTGAAAAATTTTTGACTATTCCATAATTTAAATTCAAACGCTTTAAAATTGTTTTTTTTGGCACATTTGCATGTGCATCTTTCCTTTGGAAAGATAAAATTCTAACATTTTTCCGAATATTCTATAAAAAAATAATAAACAAAAATTTCGCATCTAACATATATTATAGAAACTTTATACTGTATTTTTATTCATGATAATCTAAGATTTATTTAACAATTATTTTGCAAATTTTAATTAAAACAATATAAAAATTATATAATCTGGTTTTATTCGATTAACATGAAAAAAGCAGATAAAAAGGTACTGAAAAATTCAAAAGTGTCACCAGTCGTTTTAAAAAATTTGAAAAGATGATGATTTTGACAAGCTAATATGATAATGTCAAATGAACACAAATGGACTTGGTGATATTAAAATGTGTGCCACACATTTTAATTCTCAACGGTTGAGAATTTCGTCTCAAATTTGCATTATTGTTATATCAAAAATAAGATTAAAGGGTTTCATCTGGCTATTCTTTAGATTCCGATTAATACTTCTGAAAAAGAATCAAAAGATAAAACTTTGAATGAGAAAAAACGAAATTTAAATAAATGGTAAATTTCAAGCTAGAATTCTGATATTGGAACTTTTAATTTAATAGTTTTTCGTGAAAAATGCAAAAGTTATCGATTTGATCTAAATAAATTGATTTCTTAAACATTAAATAATCTGATTGAGATTATAAAACTCTTTTAATATTTGAAAAAGTTAAAATTTTAGTTTTAAAATATAAATTCGGCCAGACAAGAAATCCCATTTAAAATCTTTTTTATAAAAAAAAAATTGGCCCTCTATGAAAACCTTATAAATTCTTTAAACAAAATTAAAAAACGTTTTGTAATTGAAACAATTATAAAAAATAATAAATATTCCAAATTAAAGGCTTAGGATTAGATTTTTTCATTGATAATTTAAATGGCTTGCAAAGAGATTAAAAAAAGGTTTTATTTAAATCAAAGTGGTTTACATAGTCAAATTTTAACTTTTTTCTAAAATCTTTATCTTTGAAAATTAAGGTCTCACTTAAAAAATAATTTTTAATCTCATTATCTTTTTAGTATCAATAAATAATCAATTTAATTAGAATCATTTTCTTCGTTAAATAGTTGAGCTTTTTGAATCTTAAGCAAATAAAAACAAATAAACTATTTAAATGTTTAAGTATAATTTTTGAGTGTTTTTCGTGATTTTTAAAAAAAAATTGATAAGAAAAAATATTTCGACTTTTATTTCCTTAAAAAAACACTCAGTCTGGTCATGAAAAGATATAACTCTTTTGAATGGCAAATCTATCGATATCTCAAAATCTAAATTCTCATTTAAAAAAAATATTTTTAAATAAGACTTAAGATTTGCTTATTTAGAAAATATACAATTGTAATTATCTTCGACTTAAGACTGGTAAATTTTCACTCAAATATCATTTGATTTAAAACAAATAACAAAATCCAATTTTTTTTTAAAATTAAATTTGGACCTATTTTTCTATTTTTTATTACTTAGAATAATTTATCAATAATTAAATGAAAATTTGGTATGATATTTTTTAATTTTATTTTACAGCTCATTTTAATTGTATGTTTATTCATATCTTAAAAGCATATATCTGGATAAAACTAGTAAACTTGTTCTAAATTGTGAAGATGACAACAGAATATGCTGAAATCTTCAAATATCAATATTAAAATTAAAATCAAATTCAGGATAAATAAACTAAATTTATATTGAATACAAGAAAGTTTCTGGTATTTGAGCATCTAAATATCAATTGATTTTTAGACTTTACGATTATTGCTTGATCGGTCAAATAAATAAAAAGGTAATAAAAATGTTTTTATGAATTGTGTCAAACTTTATTATTCCTCTTCTTTCTGGAATCAGTCATCCTTATACTCAATTCTATCAAATATCTCGTTATTAATGACTTTAAGAAACAGAATAAATAATTTGAAATCGATCGAGCGAAAGATCGATTAATCGAGTCCAAGTCAATGCAGCATTTTAGGAAGTATTTATTTACAAATTAAGTTTTGAAACGTTCACATGCATTTTGCAAAAGCCTTGCTAGTTAATTAATCATATCGTCCTAGATATATCTTTGTAGCATACATGAGATTTTAATAATAGCAATTTTTTCCGGAAAAGCATACTTTACGTGAAAAAAATTTCATTAATTAGGAAAATTTTTGTCCTTGAAAATCTAATTTATGTTTAAAAGTCAAAAAAGTAATGATCTGCAATCAATATTTCAAAAAAATAAATAAATAAACTCCAAATTTTAGATAAACTAATTTAATTACAAGATAGTGTAAAATCATTCGAGTAAGCTCTAGGTTTTTAGTTTTGAAGGGATATAAATTTTTCTCATATGATGACCATGTTCAAGAGCGAGCGTGTTTTTTTAGTTTGTCAAATAATTAAAGTAATTTTAATAATTTGTTTAAATCATGGCAAAAATAAGTACATTCATAGGTAAAATAGTTAATCTTTTCTATCAATAATTTTTCTAAATTCTGGATTCTAGGAGGTTAAAAGAATTAGCTTTAATCTACTAAATAAATTATTGTTGTAATTTATCTCTTTTAAACATTTCGATTTGCGGTTTAATAAAAGAATTTTTTTAAGTTTTAATTAAGATTATTTTGAAAAACTTGTTTTTATTTCGAAAGAGATAAATAAATTTGTTGCTTTCAATTGATTAAAACAATTATTAGTTGTTATATAAATTTAAATTAACTTTTTCAATTTTAAAAAATGATTTATATTTGAACAATAAACTTGTTTTTAACAAATATAAGCTTTGTTTTTTTATTAATATTTAGCAGAAATTTCTAAACTAAATCAAAAAGTATAGAACCGTGGGCACTTATTAAAAAATTAGTCTCATAGAATGTTTGTTGTATTTCTGATAAATAAGACTGGAAAGGATGTTGATAATACAAAACTCATAAAAAGGGCGTCTACGTATTATGATTGACTTTTCCGGGTTATAATGAAGCGATTAAAAATCGAGTAATTTTTTTATTAAATTTTATTAAATCTTATGTCAAATATAAACTATTTGATCCGAGTATCAATCAAATAAACGTATTCTAATTAAGAAAAAAATTTAGATAAGTGGACAATGAAGAGGGCGACGACAAATATGTCAAATACTATTGATAGATTATTTGAAAGCATATTTTAAGCAAATTATAGACAATCATGTCTAAATAAGTCACGGGTCAATTGAATATATATGAATTAAGTTTTTTTTAGTTTATTTTTAAAAATGTGGTAATCCTAGGCATTGAAAATTTTATAAAATTACGGCTAAGCCAGAGGCTTTACTTCGCTTTTCTACGTGCCTGATTATTCTGCTTAATTAATCGATTAAGAGCTCTGTAATTATTTATTTTGATACTCAGTTAATTCAACTTCCTTTATTTATCTTTAGACGGTATTTTAATGCCTCTTAAAGCGAAAATATTTTATAAAAACAAATTTTTTATAAATGGTTTACTTTAAGAAGATGGAAAGGGGCATTTGCATTTTTTAGCCGCTTTTGTTAAGCAAAGTTATTTGTAGAATTCTATTAAGAGTATTGTTTTTTTTCTAAGGCTTAGCCATAATACCCGCAGTTTTTATCTGTAATTAACAAGTAAAAATTTCAGTTTAATGCTGATTCTTATCTAAATCAAGTTTATTTTTTAATTTAATTAAGAGTTAAAAAGGAAGAACAATGTTTTAAGTATTTTTAAAATAAGTTGTATCGGATGAAAAAGAATAAATTTTCCATAAACCAAGTGTTAAAAAGTATATATGTTATGCGAAAAAATTCATATTTTACAACTTTATTTAATAATCTGAATTTGTAATAATAATAATAAAATGAAAGCTATAATGTGCAAGCACATGGAACGAGGGTTAAGCCTCATCATAATAGCTTGTTTAAATAAAGTTTGTCAATTTTGTTTTTAAAAACATTTACTGTGTCTGAGTTAATAACAACTCTGTCAAGTCGATTCCAAACATTGACCACTCTGTTGCTGAAAAAATTAAATCTTTGCTCACAAGTCTTTAATAATTGACGTCTAGGGGTTGGACGAAACGTATTTTCTGGCTTATTCTTGAAGACTAGGGGTACATGCCAGTTAATCTTGTCGTGCCCTTTTATAATTTTTAACATCTCGATCAGATCCCCTCTTAATCTTCTGGTCTATAGACTAATTTCTTTAAACTATTTAAAAAACTAGGAATTTCAATTATAGTTTTATTATGATTTTAATTCATCTGATCGATCTTAATTTAGATTTTTTAGTGTTTCTCTATTATTTAATTAAATGAAAATATACACATTTTAAGAGATAAATGAATAAATTAAAATATTCATCAGTTAAAGAAATTTTTATAAGTGTTTTTCAAAAGATTATAATTTTTCAAATAAAAGAATTATATTTATTTATAAACAAACTTTAAGTGATTTATTAAATGATCTTTTGAAGACACTGATAAAATAGAACTTAAGACGAATTGTAAGTTCTTTTTTTTATTTATTGTTTAATTTTAATTGACAAAGAACTTTAATTATCATTAATATTTAAAATTTTTAAAAAATAAAATTTTTTTTAATTCTTTATCAGAAAATTATCAGTCCACAGATTTAGATTTGTGATAAGAAAAAATTTAAAAGATTGCCTCAGAAAATTATACCCTTAACAGCACGAGACTTGCCACATGGGCTTAACCAAGCAGGCAAACGGTAAAAATTGCATTAAATTCAAAGTTTAAAGATTTCGAATAAGCATGTCCTTGGCTTTGTTTATTTTTTAATTGAAACGAAACAAATTAGAACTAGGAAAAAAAGATAACAAAAAAGGCAAATATTTATAAATCTACATTTAAAATAATTAACAACTCGTCGAGCTGGGCTAGCTTTGGAATAATTAAATTGTGAGAGCCTTAATATCGAAAAGCAGTATTTGTTTTTATTTGCTAAATAGTTTTCAAGTTGAATTGTACACATAGAGCAAATCAATGAAGTACAATTAGGGTTCAATAAGCACATCGATCATATAGATCTCTTGATGTATTTAACTAATGATTTATTCAAACTAATATTTACTTTAAAATTCAAACTGGTTCAATTTTTAATATTTATTTTATCATGCTTTGCTGATTTCTTAATAGAAACCCTATTTAGAGAATTTTTGACGAGAATTTCTTGTAAGAATACTTTGAAATTAAGCTGAATTAAAAGCAGAGCTTCGATACCAAGTTGAGCTTTTGCTTGCTTGTGTTTGTTTCTAGTGAAGATATTTATCTCTTTATTGCTTCCAATTGTAATTAAATCAATTCGTTTTCGCCTTGATATATTCAACCATCAAGCTCACAGAAAGTTTATCTTTTATTTATTACCAAGTCATTGAAATAATAAAAAATACCCTTCGTTTTTATCTATCTGGCTCAATCTATTCTAATTATTTTAGTTTGTTTGGTTGTTTGGTTTCAAGTGTTTTTCTTGTTATGACTCATTTTCTTCTGTAAATATTCATTGGGTGCAAATTTAGGACAATTATCATCCAAAAGCTGGAATTACTTACAATAAGTTCTAAATTAGATAGATATATTGAATATTCTTGGTCTACTCATAAGTTCCAATTTTATCTTGTTTGACCAAGTCGTATTAAATTTCAGTTTGTTAATATAACTTTGTACCTAAATATTAGGAAATATGAAATTAATAAAGTTAAGGAATCAATACTTAAAAGAGTAAACAAAAATGGATGTGTTAAAAATTGGTTCAGTTTTATTTGAGTTAGCTATTTGCCATTTGAAAGGCTTCACTTAAAGATAACTTTTTTGTTTGGCATTTAGGTCACAAAATTTTTGAATCCGTACTGAATTTTTTCATAGTTTAAATATCAATTTTCAGTTTTTGGTAGAAAACACTTAAAAATTGTTAGTGTTTATTAAATTGTAAATTATCAAATAATTTAAATAGTAGTAATATAGATAACTCTCTATGGGCAAAAATATTGACCCTTGAATTAAGTGTTTTTTTTAATCTCAGATTTGTTTAACTTACATCATTTTTATCTCAGTGAAGATTAATGGTTATTTTTCAAAAGGCTATTCCAAAATATCAAACTAATTTATGACTGAGATATTGACCTAAACTAGCCGATAAAAGCAATGATGATTTAGCTCTTGAGTGCAAGTTGCTTCGTTATCCAATTTTTCGTATTTTAAATACATAGAGATAAACAAACAAGTGTTAGGGTTTAGAGCAAAGTATTCTTTTTGGTATAAATGATATTGATTAATTAAAAATGAACTATTTTGAATCGGGTTTCAAATTCCATGCTTAGGGCAAGAGATGCCAAACCATGATTTTATAATTTACGCTTATCAACTTCCAATTACATAATTTGTTATGAATGCAATTATTTCTCAGCCCTCGAAACAATATTTTTTCGCACCGCTACAATTTTAAATTAGATTTTTTTTTATGAAAAAAAAATAAAAATACTTGTTTATTCGAATTAGTTTAATTTTTGCATTGATTAAACTATTTTAAAATTATATTCAAATTATTAACCTGGTGACTTAATTTTGGCCAATTTATAAAGCTTCAAATCAAGCTAGTAAGTGACTTAAGATCATTAAATAGCTTTATTAAATTCAATAAATTTAATAATGTAATAGTAAAAAAATAATAATTATGTCATTTAAAGTAATAATTGTCTAAATTAATTTTAAAATTTTAATCAAATTAACAAAAATAGTATTTTCAAATGAAACTGTAGGATTAAAAATAAAAGTTTAAATGACTTAAATTGTATTATTTTAAAATGACTGAATTTTTTAATTTAAAAGATAGTTATATTGGTCACTAGCCACTTGGAATTATCCTATACCATTTTTTCACTCTTGTTTTAGTTATTAAGATAATTATTTAAAATGTAGTTAAGTAAATCATATAAATACATAAATTTGATTTTTTTCTTAAATAAATTCTTCACAAAAAGATTATCTATTATGAAGAAAAAACTAATTTTTTTTCTAGAGCAAAATTATTTGATAAATATTAATCGTGTACCATGAGTAATATATTTTTTGGAACAGTATTGAGTTGAAATGATCGATCACTTGATATTGCCTGAGTTAAAAATTGGAATGATTTATTGTAGTTAAACAGAGTCTTGTTAACTTTATTTATTTCGGATACTTCACTGGCTATTAAAGATACTTCCATACAAGGCTTACCAATTTTGAAAATATCTGTTTAATTGAACCAGCGGAGACACAAGTGGTGCCTGCGATTATTTTATTCAAGATGGAAACATTAGTTTTGTTTAAAATATATGGATACGAATTTCAATTATATGAATAAAAAACAGAGAACAGATTTTCCATTTCTTTACTTTTTTGTTTATTTTATTGATTTTTCATTGAAATTTTCACATTTATTTTTAGATATATTGATTAAATCTCAATTGAAATTAATTAAAAAAGTAAATCAAAGAATAGAACGATTTGGATTCTGTTTTAATAAAGTTTTCAATACCTATACATCTGTAGAGAATATTCACAAGACTAGCATCAAGCCGATTTAGTTTTAACTTTTTAATAGAATAAATTTTAAACATATTATAAATTTCGAGTATGCTGTTGATTTTAAGAAAATATAAACCCGCTCAATTGAATCAAATCTATTAATATTGATCCAACACTTAATTAAGAAAGGTGATTATTAGTCCATCAAAATTGACACCAAATCAATTGTGAATTTTAACATTAAGTTGTATGTTAAATTTTTATTTTTAAGATTTATTTTCAAATATTTATATAGTTTTTAGCTCATCATTCTAAAAATTGTAAAAATATTTTTAAACAAATTAGATTAATTTGTTTTTATTTTAGAATAATTAATTTAGATCAGAGAAATAACTTAAAAGCCTACTGACCTCATCAAATAGATAAAGTTAAATTTAAACAACAAAATAAAGATGTGTATATTTAAATTAAATAAATATTAAATTTTAATCTGATAAAATTAATTTTCATCATAAAAAGATAAAAATGTTTTTATAATAAAGCTGAATAATTCGATTTATAATAGTTGTCTGTAATTTATTAAGTATTTTTATCAAATTTTTCTATTTATAAGCGATTTGCAGCATTTAAGTTTCAAATTATTTTAACAAAATTTAATTTAATTAGAATGATTACAAAATATTTAATAATTTTATTATAGTAAACACTGGTCATTCTTCAGGCAGCTATTTATTTTGATATTAAAAAAAAACTACAACTTAGTGAAAATTAATTTTTAGAAGGCGAAAAAAATTGTTTTTGATAGCAAAACGGATAATTATATAAATGTTAAAGAATCAATTTAATATTAGAATATTTAGCAATTTCACCCAGAACCCATCTTGTTTGAATCAACAAGAAATTGTGTAAAAAATTAATTCTGACTTGGAGAGTAAAAATAGCCTTTTTGACCTTTGAGTTTAGAGCTTGTTTATAATCAAAAATTGATTATAACCATATTATTGCTGGCATCCAGATTTCAGAATGAATATTTTACCAACCAAAAATATAATGCATTAAATAAACAATGACAAATTTTGAATTTTTTTTTCAAAAAGAGTGGAATTAAAAATAATTTATTTATTTATTTTTTATCAAAAAAATTTTAGGGAAGCAATCAGAGTTTATCCGAAAAGCTTCGATTTGGTTTAAATCGAGTTCTATACAAGTTTTACCAAGTAAAAAGTTAAAAACCATACAAACGTTTGTCATTTACATTATTAAAAAAGAGAAAGAAAAATTAGAGTAAAATAAAAAATTAGCATTCAAATAATAAAGATGATTAACTACCTAGTGAAAAATTTAATTATAAATGATAGGCAATTTTTGGATATTAATTTTCACTTAACGAGGCATTATCAAAGCCTTTAAATTACGTAATTCTCCTAAGCTTAGTTAGCTATCCGCACAGCTTAAATAAGCCCAGCAAGTCTTTGAAAGATTATACCCAACTCTGGAAAACCAATATCATTTATTTCCGTTACACTTTATAATTAATTGGATATAAACACGCTACTGGTTTAATGTGCGTGTGTTATCTCTAAGATTTCTGTATCATTTAATATAAGTGTGCATGCCTAAGAGATAATAAATAATCACGGTTCCCTCTTTTAAGTTAACTTGGACCGCATTTATCTTAAACTTAATTAAAACCTTAATCTCGTAATAGATGATATGAATCTGGTTTTCTAGCTTTTCAAGTGGGCTTTTCCTGTTTGCATTAAAAAGTCCGAGACCATTTACAACTCATTCAAACGGAAAATAAAGTTATAAATTTTTATATTTATTTTGGCATCGGAACTCTTAGAATTTAAATTATTCAGCTATTGTTTAAAAGAAAAACAATAAACATTGTAGGTCTTAATCAAGGTAAATAAAAGCTTAGTTTGTATAGTTCAGTTTCCTGATACTTTATATTAAGATTTTGTGTGATTATTAAAGATTCATTTGATTCTGCTAAATACTTATAAAAAAGACCCGAAAAATATTCGATAATTTTTATAAGGTTTTAACTTTCCCTACGTGCTAATGATTTGTAAATTGAATCACATAATTAACTTTTATTTATTAGTTTTAGCCGAATATCATTCGAGCTATTTTATGTACTCGGCGCAATACCGACTAATAAAATAGCTCATTTATCAACGATTTCTGGCGACATTCTTGTATTTTCTTAAGAAAAAAAATAAAATATTTATCCAAGCTTTAGCTGGCTTTCTTTAATTGGCATTTCAAAATAATTCTCAGCTTTACACAAATAATCTACGTGAAGTCAAAAACAAGTTTAATAATAATTTTCATAACATGTAAAAGATTAAGATGAGAAAATTTAATAATTTGTTTTATTGTCTAATCAAATATAAAATAATAATGTTGATAAAGTATTTTTCATTGTATATGATTGGAGCCTCTCAGGACTGACAAGTTGGTAATATTTTTCTCGAGTTTAAATAACTTGATTTTATTTTTCTATTAAAGTTTAGCGTCCTTTAAAATTTTTCTTGTTAAACAGGACCAACTGAGTAACAATCAAGAGTATTTTTAATTTTTTTCTTCAATATTAATAAAATATATTATATAATATTGAAATAATAAAGCAAAGGCTTGTTTAAGTACTTCATTCTTGGGGAACATCAACACACAATTTTAAAAGATTTATTTTTGAATTAAAAATTACAAGGGACCAAAATTATTTTTATGATCAAGTTTTGTTGATGGGTTTTGAATTTAATCAATTTAAAGTAAATAACCAAGTTTAGGGCTGTGTCATATTCGGAAGATTTAAAAACCATTTTTATCTGACAATTAGTCATATTGTCCATATGTTAACTGTAAATAATTAAAGTCATAAATAAATTTCGACTATTTTATTGTCCTATTGAATATTTTTAACAAACAAAAAAAAATTTATTTCTCATAAGGAGTGTTTACTAAAAGTAAAGATAAATTGTTGATTGATTGAATATCTTGAGTGCACGAGAAGCCAAATTTTAAAGATAAGAAAATATCCGTTTAGAAACTATTTTATTTACTGAAAAAAGTGCTAGGAAGGCAAATAATGAATTAAAATTCGAATACTCAGTGCTAACTTTAACATTAGTACGCTAAGCCTCGTAAATTCACATTAAAACGCTAAGAGATTTGTGTAAATTAAGTTACATTAAGAACTGGATAAAGAATAAAAAAAATTTAGCTCAATTTCTAAAGCTAATTATCCACTTATCTTTCTCAGAACTAGACTAAATAATTAATTAGAGTATTCCTAAAGTAAGCTAAATTCAATAAATCAACATGCATTTCAAATCAAAGCCTTTTCTTTTTATCTAACTAACTGAGATCTTGCAACACAGACATTTGAATTTTCGATCTGAGATCAATTCAATGGTCCAGATTTAAATGTTTATCTTCTCATGATGAATTCATCAATCGTCGATAGTGGTTTTAATTAAGTTTTTTTTTCTATTTAGCTAAAAAATTAAATCCTTACACCTAGCCTGATCGAAAAAAAGGCCACTGGATTCGCATCAGTTCCAAGTGTTTGCATCACTATTAATTAGATTATATGCGAAACACTAGAAATATCAATTAGTTTAATATTGTCTTATTTGTTTGTTTATTAGACCTAAATTATAAAGTAACACATTTTATCAATTTAATTTAACTATTGAGATAATCTAGTTTTTTAGAGAAGTCTATTTAAGAATAGGAACGCGTTGATTGCGTTCTATTACTAGGACATAAAATAATCGATTGTTTTTTATCGATATTGATAAAATGTCCTTTACTTTATCTATCTTTATGAATAATTTCCATTTTCAATTAAACAGCTAAACATTTTTATAACGATTAAAGATTGTATAAAACAAATTATTTTTATTTTATCTTTTATTCAATATTTTATAAATTATTGACTTTTCAAATATAATTGTATATCAGAATTGGTCTCTAAATTCTTCTAAACAGCTTCTACTTCTATATTCGAATTATCATACGAGATTGATCTAGTAGAAAAAAAATCAAAATAAAGTAATAAGAAAATAGTTAAATTTTTTAATAAATTCTAGTATCTATCTTATTTTGAATTTAGACTGATTTTAATGATTTTTTTCATTTTGTTAATATTAAGTAGATAAAGATCCTAAATGCTTTATATTATCTAAAAATGAAGTCATCTTTGTCTTAAAATTCCTCTTATTTATCTTATTTTATCTTATTTAATTTAAATTGAGTAAAAAATAAGTTCTGATTTTATTTAAAATAAAGGTCGGGTAGAACCACGACAGTTTCAAACGTAAAGTCCTTCCTATCTGTCCTCTTTTTTAAAATTTTAAATCTTTCTTTTAATTTTTTCTAAAAAGACAATAAAAAGGAAAACCGATTCAAAATTTGTATCAACTTAACTGTATGTTTATGTGTATAATTTATTTTCATTTCGAAAGAATTGATAAATAAAAAATTGATTTCGATGATTGAGGATATTTCAGATCACGAGCTTGCCTTTTAGCCATTGAGTCAGTAGAAATCAATTTTTTATTTATCAATTTTGAAATTATTTAGAATTTTTTATAAACCTATACACATAATGACTAGGACAGGGACATAATTTTAATTTTCTCTGTAATTTACCAAAATGGGGTTATAATTTACTGTATAAAATCTGGTTCATTTCTGTCTGAAAATAATAGTTCAATTGCTAGATAAATCTTAGCTTAAAATTATCTAATTGTAAGTATAATAAATTTGCTATTATAATTTAAGTTGTATGGTTTAGGAATAAATAGTGGGAGCTTTTAGTATTCTTTATCAGTGACGTAATATATTATTGATCATTAAAAGTATTTAAAGAATCTAGATTAGTAATAAAAATTACTATATTGGTTAATTTTAATTTTTGTTAATAATTAACTTCCTTGATATAAGGTTACTGGTATTTTCACATTTAAATTTAGTTTATTGTTTAAGACTCTAAGAGATTAAATTTCAGATATTTTTCAATAATTAAGAAATAAATTTTTTTTAATTATTTTTTTTATCTATTAAAAAGTATGAATTAAAAAAAGGTAGACCATTAATTGCGTGAAAAGTTTACTAGATATCAAGTGTCGTTTTGATTTTATCATGAATAAACAAATATCTAATTTACGCAAGTGTTTTCCTAAATTAGCCCTTTCTCCGTTTGAATAGATAAATTTAACACATAAAAAGAGAATTGGCCAAAAATATATCCCTAAAGGAATATTGAAAAATGATAATAATTACTGAGCTGATATTTGATCGAATACAAATATTATTGTTGTAATTTTTATCATGATTTTAAAATTAAGCTAGGGATTTATCATAATTATTAAATTACAAATATTGATAGATTTGTTTTGTTTTTTATCTCTTAAAAGAGTTATAAATCACATTGTTGTAAAAAGATAAAAATGACATTTTACAACAAGTTTAACATTTTAATTATTTAATCGGATAGTTCTTTCAACTGTTTATACAAGTATCAATAACCGATTGTATTCGTATTTCCTGCGGTTTGTAGACAAATTAATATTTGATTTTTATTTCAAAGCAATTCTTAAAAGCATCTTTATTAATTAATTAATGTATTTTAAAATCGATTTATTTTCTAATGAATAGGAATTTTTACTATCATTTTCTCTGTTTAGATTTTCAGATTATAAAAAATGGAAGATCCGGGAAACTACGAACGCTACTGTAGTTCGTACTATGACAAACATGGTCTCTATAATGATGGCTTTCCTTGTCCAGCAGACAAATATTGTTGCCAATCATCCGATGGCATAAAAATGTGCTGTTCTTTTAAGAAAAATGACAATTTTCTTATCCAATCTTCATCTAAACCATCTAAAATATTGTCCACCATTTCGAATGAGTTTATCAATCGCCCAAAAGTCTACCAAACAGACCAAAGTCAATTCACATCTCAGCAAAGCTTGAATTTTTTAATCTCTAAGTAAATATCTACCTTGATTTTATCTTATCTGTGCATTACTCTATCTTATCAGTTATCACTGATGGCGGCATCTTTGCCTATAAGAGTCAATACTGTCTGATTTAGTGTATTAAAATTTTTTCAAGATTATAAAGCTTTTTTTTAAAGGTTAATTTAGATTAGAGCACTTTTCTAATAATTCATTAGGGAGTTGGCGCGGACGTGCCAGACCGAGAAAAAAGTTGAAATATGAGATTTAAATGTCTATTTGCCAGTTAACAATTGCGCGCGCGACCAACTAGGGAAATAACATTTTAATAAATATTAATTAGATAAAAATGATAAGATAAACAAACTTAAATAAAATTCATTAATTATCCTTGATCAAAATTTCCTACGGCAATTGATTAATTAATTTTTTTTTGTAGTTCCAATGTATTGATAAGCATATGCGTTGCCTTAACTGTTTTATTAGTGCTATTTGGTCTGGTACTGATGTGTGTGTGCAAGTGCATGAATCGAACTAGTAAGCGATGTGTAAAAAAAAATTTAGACCATCGATCAGTTTATTCGAGAAACAGTAATTCAACTTGCTCAACCAGCACATCCTCACAGAGCCCCAAGACAAATCAGTTGACCATATGCTGCGAAGAACTTGAAGAACAGCAAAAAATTTTGAGCATAGATCCAAGCCAAGTGTCACACCACAGTCAACGAGCACCAATGTCTGGAGACATTATGCAAAAGAGCTTAATCAATCCAAATTTAATGAGCCTCTTGGCCCAGACCAACTTGATAAGGCCGGCATTAAGCAGTGGAAGCAGCAATATCGGCCTTATCAATAACCACTCAGCAAACACTACGCAAACTTCTTTTTTAACTAGTCATTTAATTGAGAATAATTTGAATGAATTGGCAGATTTCTGTGCCAATGAAGAGGACGAAGACTTTTTGGTGAGCACCAGCTCAAATTTGGAGTTTTTAAAAGCCCATTCGATGTTCAATTCAACTCCGTTGAATTACTATCCATCGATGAATGCAAATGATAAGAAAATAAAAGAGCAAGCTATTAATGAATTAAAGCAAAATAATCAAAATTGTGAACAAACGAATACTGATTTTCGTTTTAGCACTTTTTTGCCGCCGATAAATAATTTTTAGTTTTATGTAATAAGCTTTAATTTGTGTAAAGATTAAGTATTATGAATGAGTTTTTTAAATATTTTGTTTTTGTCGCATATTTATTTCGTTTTTTTTAAATAAAAGAATTTTATCAATAAATATATTAATTTTTTTTAACTGAAAAAAATTAAAAAGTCCATATTACAAGATTAACGCTCCAATTTTTGGGAAAACTGTTCTCTGAGAAAATAACCATCAAAAATAGGCACTCTCAAATGCTAGTTAAATTTGAAAGCTGACCTCATGATTAGAATGAATTTATAAGACCGTATAGAACACTAAATAGATATTTAAAAAGCTAAATAATTTTATTTTTAGATCTATTGTAATTCTATAGAATAGATTTTTTAAAATTTTGATAAACAAAAACTCAAATCAATAAATAACAACATATCTAAGTCGATAATAATTAGGAAAAATGAAATATCTTTTGTTCCTATCAACTAAAAAGTTTTAAAGAAAGAACAAACCAATTTCAAACTTAAACTTTTATACTAAAGATATAAACATAGAGCGAAATTTTAGTTCATGAAAAATTTGGAGCCTCTTATCGCTTAATATGAGAGGTATGTGACAGAAATGGATTTATCTAAATTTAAAGAATTAAAATCGATTCCCAAAACTAAAAATAAAGAAATATTGTTGAATTCAAAAGTTAAAAAATAACTACTTTTAGAATAAAATTAGTCAAATAATTTTTAGTATTACCATTGCTGAGTCATAACATTTACTTTTATTAAATTTAACGAGTTACAGATATCTCTATTATAATCTTCATCAATGAAATAATTTATCAAATATTCTATAAATCATGATATTCTGAATTCTAAAATATTTGAAAAATTGACTTCAAAAATTGTGATCCTACACATTATAAAAAACAAAATTGGAAAAGGATTTGGGTGTGTTTTTTCAGAATGATCTAAAATGGGGTGCACATGTTAGCTACTGGTCTGGCAGAGCGAATAAGATTTTGGGAATGATTTGGAAAAATTTTAAATTTTTGGACGCCAATGTAGTTAAGTTATTGTATACCTCATTGGTAAGACCTCTTATTGGATATGGAGTTAAGAAAGAAGATAAAAAGGAATTAGAAAAAGTACTACGTATAGCTACGAAGTTGATTCCAGCCTTTAAGAATCTTGAGTATGAAGAAAGATTGAATAGATTAAAACTTATCACTTTGGATACGAGAAGAAGAAGAGGCGATTTGATTCAGTTTTTTAAAATTGTAAACAGTCTAGAAACTGTTAAATTGGTAAGTGAAATCAGGTACGTTCAAAGAAATAATTATATTTGAGGGGTCATGCAAAGATGGTTACAAGAGAACTTATTAAAAATTGTCCATCACGGTTCAACTTTATCACAAACAGGGTTGTAAACGACTGGAACTGTTTACCAAAAAGTGTTGAAGCAAATTCATTAAATTCCTTCAAAGAAAGACTTGATGAATGGTTTATGGTACAGAATCTGGTGTGATTGCAAAGAACTGCCACAGCCTTACGGTTTAACTCGACTTGCTCGAGTCGCACTTATTTTTA
Organism: Brachionus rotundiformis; assembly: GCA_016802295.1. NCBI lineage: Eukaryota > Metazoa > Rotifera > Eurotatoria > Ploima > Brachionidae > Brachionus > Brachionus rotundiformis. Next base: position 860,186 of record JAESIW010000065.1, read on the forward strand.
CTACTACTACACTATTTTAATAAATTAAAATCTTTAAAACTCTATCACTTTTTAAATTTAATTAGACTTATTTAATATGAAAAAAAAATAATTCTTAATTCAACAACTATTTTCTTAGGATTTAGCAAATGTAATTTTATAAATTCTAAGTGGAAATGTCTTGAGTTTTTGGAAGTGAATTTTTCTGCAGAGGCAAATAATGGTTACTATAGAAACTTTAAATTATACTTTTTAGGCAATTTTAATATTCAAAATTAAGCTGAAAATTAACAAACGTTAGAGCTATTTGTTAATTATATCTATTGAAGAAACAAAGATGTCAACCGATGATCCGCTTGAAGTAAACTTATTGCTTGATTTATTAAAATTTAAAATTTAATATCTATAGAATGACGCTGAATTAGAATTAGACATAGATCAAACTGCAGAACAAATTGAAACAAAAGAAGTGGAGGACTTAAAAGATGAACTGAATAAAGTTATCAAAATAATGGAGGCTCCACCAATGTTTCCACCTCATCCAGTAAAATGTCTAAATCTACATGACTATCCAGAAAGTTATAATTCCAACTCAAAAAAAGAAGAACTCGTCCTAGAATATGTGGACAATTTTAAGACTCAATTCCAATACATTTATCCCGATCGGAAAACCCTATTCATGGCTCCTTATAATGAATGTGGTATTGAAAAATTTGTTTGCACCACAATCAGACCGACTATATTAAAATTTTCCAAATTATACGATTGGAAAGAATGTGCTCAATTTGTAGCTGACTATCTTCAATTTAAGCCTCTAAAAGAACCAACTGAACTTCCTCAAGTTTTATTTTCACCAACACATACTCTTAAAATTCAAGAAGGAAACTGCTTCGATTATTCTGTGCTATTGGCATCATTACTTATTGGCGCTGGCTATGATGCATATATTGTTTCAGGCTATGCAACAAGAGAAGTATGTAACATGGATCAATCACGAATCATTTGTCCATTATTGATAAAAACTCAAGAAAAAAAAACTGAACAAAAAAAAAAAGAAATCGGAAAATATACAGTTAAACCTCCCAAAGATATGAATTCAAAATACCAAGCTTCGCAAGAACTAAAGGCAAAAAAAAAGCTAGAAGAAGAAGCATTAAAGAGAAAACTTGAACATGAGAGGTATTTGGCAGAATTGGAAAGACCAACTGCTGATCCACTTTACGGTCTTCGGGTTCATGCATGGGTATTGGTATTAAGTGGAAAACGAGAAGTAGCCGAATCTTTTTTTATTGAGACTTTGACCGGAAGTGCTGTTTCAACTAAAGATGATGAATATCTGGGTATTGAAAGTGTTTGGAACCACAAGAATTACTGGGTTAATATGCAATCGTGCATTGATGGAACAGCTGTAAGAAATAAGAAGTTGTTATTTAATTTAAAAATTAAATCTAAATTTAAATATTAGGGCCTTGTTTTTGATCTGGGAGATTCCTCTAAATGGGAATACATGCTTCCTTCGAATGATAAACCAATTCTTTTGGTTCCACCAACGGAAGGTCTTGAAGAAGAAGAAGAATCTAAAGATGTCGAAAAGCATCTTGACCTACCTCCATCATGGGTGAATCAAATATACATTAATCATAAAGGTTAAACATTTGAAAATTATATTATTTAAGATAAAATTTATTTAAAATAAAACTTTTCTAGATTTCGAAAGACGGTGCCCAGAAGGAAAAAGAGTTATATTTTACAAAAAATGTAAAGTCGAAAAATTTGCTCCTTATCTTTTAAAAGACAACATGGTTCTTAAAATAACAGAATACTTGGATTCAGAGAGTAATAGGAATTTTATCATAAAAACAAAGTTATAAAATTTTATTTAGTGAAAGATTTAAAACAAATTATTGAAGAATTTGTTCACAGAGCTGACAAAATAAATAAGAGAGTGATTAATTTTCAAACTGGTTGGGTAGTAGAAACATTTGATTCTGGTCGATCAAAATTTTTAAAAGAACACAGATACCAACAGAGCAAAACTGGTCCAGAAAATGAGCGAATTATGTACTTTTACAATGAGGCTCGAGTAGATGGTCTAAAATGCAGGGAAGAAACGCCAACTGAAATGTGCGAACATTTTGAAAACAGGCCAGATTTTTTGTATTACCGCAAAGTTGTTTTTGACAAGAGGCAAAAAAAATTCGGACCCCAAGATGGTGACAATTATAGACCTATTCTGGTAAAAAAATCTCAATCGAGCTTTTTTAAATTTAAAATTTATTTCTTAAGAAAATTATTGAAAGATATAATCGAAACCATGATATAAAAGCAAATGATGACATACATGAGCTTATTTATAACATTGAAGCAGAAAAATTTCAAATAACTTATCACCGAGAATCGACTAAAATAGCCCCTTCAACTAGAGAATTCCTTAAACCCCCAAACTGGAATGATAAAAGTGTTACATGGGCTTGGAATATTGACTTGCACCATACTTATCAAGCCAGCAATGAATACAAGGAAAAAAAAAATGTTGAATTATATCAATTTTTATCTTGGCTTATAAATGAAGAAGAAGTGGTCAAGAACCTGGTTAGAAAATCTGAGGAAGAAGTTAAATCTATTCTAAATGATAGAACTCATGAAGAAACTGTGACAGAAAAGACTGTTTCAATATATGACACGGATCGTAATGAAAAAGCTAAACAGTATAAACTGGATATAGTACTACTTATAAAAATTTTATCTATTTAGCTTTATTTTTTTTTACTAAAAGGAAAAAAAGATTAATGAAGAAAAATTGCGTAAACAAACTCATGAAGTTGATTATTTGGCTCCTTTCTTGGCCGAGAAAGGCTTAAGTGAAAAACAGCCAATATCTGCTTCAGCTGCTGCTGATTTGAAAGAAAGATGTCTAAGTGATTTGAAACAGCGATTAATTGACAAAGCTAATCTGATTCAAAAACGATATGAAGCGGTAACTATTTAATTTTTTCTTAATCTTTTTAAAACTTTTTCAATAGGAAAGCAACGAAATGCAAAAGAAACAACAATGGTATCAAGCTAATCAAATAAACATGAGTCGAGAGGATGAACAGGAATATTTGGAATATTGCTCAGACGCCTTGTTTAGAATACATATTTTGGAATTACGCTTAAATAGACATAAAGAAAAAGCACCCATTAAATACCAAGAAATGGAACAACGTCTTAGAGCTGATCCAAGGTTAAGTCAACTGAAATAACTCATTTTAATTTTACTACAAATATAATTTAAAAAAATCAATTTTAAAAAATAAATATTTTTAAATAAGTTAAATGATTTCTTTTATAATATAATATTAGCTAAAAATTGTATTTAAGTGACTGTTTTGCTATTTTGAATTAAGATTTTTTAACAACTTTTAAATGAATTGAACATTACTAACGATTTTAATTTTTTAAAAATTTTAATTAATTTTACAAAAAATCAGAAAAAATCAATTCGGAAAAATTAACAGCCTCTTAAGAAACAAATATGATTGTTAATATAACAATTCTCAAGAAAAAAACTCGTTTAAAATTAAATTTTATTAAATTATTCTTTGTGGTTGTTTTCTTTTCCTATCTGTTTATGTTTTTTTTTACTTAATCTATTTATTCATTAACCTATTGTATGTCATTTATTTGGAGAGTCGAAATTTCTACAGATACTTATCGGTCTATTTATTATGTTTGTGAGCGTTAAGTTACTTATGATATTTATATACTTTATTTTTGGACTATTTATTCTTGCATGTTCGACAAAAGGAAGAAAGAAAAAGATACTTTTTGGCTTAGGGGAATAATAAAGATTTTTCGAGAGAAAAAAAAAAAGCTTTTGTTTGACTGGACCTTTATCAACTTCACATTCTTCTGATTTTACCACGAAAACAGCAAATAGTTGTTATTCCAATATCATAAATTCAACATATGGTAAATTTTTTAAAATTTATTTCTTAAGCTTTGATTTTTTGGATTTTTTGATTAATCTACTAAATATATCTTTTTTCAAAAATATTAAATGAAAAAGATCCAATATTTTATGATAAAGAGATGAATTTAAAGCTTAATTCGTTAATACAAGTCTATGATGCAATTTCAGCAAGAAAAAAAGACAGGCTATTGTGATTTCAGTGTTAAGTTGTCTTGGTGATATTCTATTTCATTTAATTTTATCTAGCCCCAAAATTAAACAAAATTAAATTAGACCTTATGAAATTAAAAATATAAAAAAGAAATACAGTGGTGATTTGATAACAGTATTTTACGAAAAATTACGTAAAATACCGTAAATTAACCAAATTTTACCACAAAAATTCAAAAATCGAAAATTTAAGAAAGCTTTTTTTATACCAATTTAAAATAACCATTTTTTTGACCAATTTATGAAAAAAAAACTTGCATAAATTTTCGATTTTTGAAAAAAAAGACATTTTTCAAAAAATTTTAAATTTTAAATTGGCAGTTTTTAATTTTAGCAAATTTTACCAAAATTCTCTCAAAATCCTGAAATTAACGTAATTTTTCGTAAAATTCTCTGTATCACCACTTTTTATATAAAGTTTTATTTGTTTCTTTAAAATAAAATTTCGAAAAAATTTTAACCTTAATTGTCTTTAAAATAAAAAAAATTAAATATTAAATGATGAAAAGCCATAAAGAAAAGTTATTGTTTTTAAATGGCATATTAAAGAAAATTTGTTACGAATTTTTAAAAAATCTTAATAATTTTTTCATTATTAATTAAGAACAAAATATTAACTTCATAAAGTAAAGACAATATAAATCTGAATATTAAAAAATAGTAAATTTTTAACATATTCAGAGATGTGGAACATCGATTTTTAAATTTGAAGAAGTAAGCTTCTTGAAAACTTAAATATGTTTTAATTATTGCTTTGATGTCGAAGTTTTATAAAAAAGAATACATTTTTAAATTATAAATTTAAACAATCTAAAAAAAATCGACAAATATTTAGGATATATGTTTTTTTTTAATTTGGTAAAGGCAAAATTATTTCTAATAATTGTAATGAACAAATTTTAATTTTATAATGCACATAAATTAATCAAAAAAAATTAAATAGCGTTTTAAAATAGTTATATAAAAAGCTTTATTAAAATTATTGCATAAATAGAATTTTCTTAAATAATAATGCACTAAATGCTTTTTTTGAACGAAAATTTTTTCTTAAATCGTTTTGTATAATTTAGATTATCACTAAAAATGAACTTGAATAAATTGATTGATTTTAAGAAAGCAGGTAACTTTGGTACAGACAAACTTGTTTATTGAAGTTACTAAAGTTTTGTTCTACAAGCTCCAATCACCCGATCAATTCTATTCTCAAACAATATTTCAACAAGTGCTTTTCGTCGTGATTATAGTAACAAATTTATATTAAATAATTAAAAAAGAAGTAAAAGTTATTTTTAATAGAATATATTGGAATTTCTGAAGATGAGTTATACTCTGATCTGACAAGTAAATCAGTTAATAAAATTTTAATGGGTGAATTGGTAAAAGGTACTTTTTTTAAGCTTTACTTTTCAATTTTCCAACATTTTATACTTAGGAATGATGACCACTCTTGGAAAATTTTTCACTGAACCGGTCACTATCAACTACCCATTTGAGAAAGGACCTTTGAGCCCAAGGTTCAGAGGAGAACATGCACTTAGACGTTATCCTAATGGTGAAGAACGTTGTATCGCCTGTAAATTGTGTGAGGCTGTGTGTCCAGCTCAGGTAACAAAAAGCATCTCAATTAAATAAATCTTATTATTACTAATTACAGGCAATTACCATTGAAGCCGAAGAAAGAGCCGATGGTAGCCGCAGAACCACCAGATATGATATTGATATGACAAAATGTATTTATTGCGGTTTTTGTCAAGAGGCATGTCCAGTTGATGCAATTGTTGAAGTATAATTTTTTGGATAAGTTTTTATTTTTAAAATTTTAATTTAAATTCGAAGGGTCCCAATTTTGAATACACTACTGAGACTCATGAAGAGCTTATTTACAACAAAGAAAAATTACTTTCAAATGGAGATAGATGGGAGCCAGCAATCGCTGCTAATTTAAAAGCTGATCATAAATATAGATAAACAATTTTGCATAGAAATTTCATTCAATTTGCTCGATTAAATTTAATTTAAACTAATGTTTTAAAATAAAACTTAATAGATCAAGTTTTATATAATACAATTTAATAATTTAATGAATGTCCAAAATACTTAACTAGGCTGTAGCATTAAATTTAGAATTTTGATTGATTTTTCAAAAGCTTAATTTAAAAAAAATGAGATTAATTTTTAAGTTTGAGGCCTAAATTAGTTTTGTAATTAACTTAATTGTAAAAAAATTTTCAAATAAATTCCAAATATATTTTAACTTATATTATGTTATAAAAATTTGAATTAAAAATTAAGTTTTCAATTTAAAATAAAATTTTATTGATAAAATTAAAAAACTAAAAAAAAAAGTGATAATTTTAATCTAACACATATAATTAAAAAATAACTTAAAAAGATAATAATTGTTTAAAATAAATTTAATTTATTTATATTTTTTTAATCCGATTATATCAATAAATATATCTCCAAAACAGAGAACCTAAAATAAACATAAAAAGGGCTCTAAACTTGACACAAAAGCGCCTCAAAAAAATCAATTTATCCGGTTTTTATTCAACAATACGATAACAAGTAAGTCAATATCACCTAATTAATTATATACATGTTTCATGGTCTTTGGTAAGGATGATGTCTGGCTTGAAGCAGTCTATTTCTTTGAACCCCGGCTAGTTGATCAAGTGAAACTGCTCCTTGCAAACCTTGCAATTGGCGATAATCGATTAGTTGATAACCCATTGGTACAGATGAAGCATTTTGACCAGCCGATAGTCCCGCTTGAGCTGTTAAACCATTTAGACCTAAGCCACCATTAGCTAATTGATAGTTTAATAGTTGTTGTTGCTGAAGCTGTTGTAGCTGTTGAAGTTGTTGGTTCTGACTTTGGACGTTATTTCCGGCAAGCATATAACCTTGCTGTGTAGCAATAGCAGCTTGAGCAGAAGGAGATGGTGCATACATTTGCTGAGCAGATTGACCATTATAAGCTAAAACAGCTGCTTGACCATTTATTTGATTGTTGATTGGAGTCGTTTTAGGGGATTGTGTTTGAGGAGTCTGCTGGGCTTGTGGCTGCGAAGGATTTGAATTATTCTGCACTGGTTGAGTTGGTTTTTGACTTGCTGGCTGAGGAGCTGCCTGATAAATTATTTGCGGAGTCTGCTGAGCTTGTTGCAGATTATTAGTCTGAGAAGCTGTTTGAAAGAGTTGACCATTTATTAGTGTCTGATTTGCAGGTATTTTTTGCAATGCTGCCATTTGCTGCTGAGCCTGTGCCTGTATCAGTTGTTGTTGAAGAATAGCTTGAGTCTGAGCCTGTTGCGCTGCAACCAATTGCTGTTGAACTAGACCTGGGGCGGTCACATAAGTTAAACCATTTGGACCTCTACACAAAAAAACTTGCTGCTGAAGAGCTGGTTGATTTAAAAAAGACTGAGCATGTAGACCACCAATAGCTTGTGGAATTTGTGGAGTTGAATATGGTAAGCGAATGCCCAAAGCACTTGGCTGGTAAACGAAAGGATTAATTGCTGTTGGAATAGCCTGTCTATAAGCAGTGTAAGCAGTTGGTTTTGGATAAACGTTGGCTGTTGATTTAACAGTTCCATTTGGAGTTGTAGAGGTTATTGGGGTACCGTTTGGAGTTGCTGATTGCGTTTGAGATTGACTTGAGTTTGGAGTCGTTGTTCCATTTACACTTTCTTGTTTAGGAGACGTAGATACTTGGTCAATCTTTTGCTCCTGTTCATTCTTGATTTCGGTATTGTTATTCGCAGGCTCGTCTTTTGTTTCTTCTGGTTTTGCTTGTTCATTTTCTTCAAGTTTATCGACTTCATCTTTTTTTTCCTCTTTTACTGGCTCATTATCTTTATCATCAACATGCTCTGGAATCGGTTCTGATGAACTCTTTTCGTCAATTTTTGTTTCGGGTTCAGATTCAATTTTTTCATTTGATTGTCCATTACTCTCAGCGTTTTGGGGAATTATTTCCAAATCGTTGAAATTAACAGGCCATTCATTAGACTCTTCAGTCCTTAGCCACGTTACTACTGCATACGGCAAACAATGTCTGGGTCTTTTAATTGGAATTTTATTTGAATCATGCTCATATAGATAAATCTTTTTTTTGTCATCAATTAATAAAATTCATTTGATCAAATTTTAAATTACTTGTGAGTGATCAAATTGGATCTCAATACCATCGCTCTCCTTGGGAGCTATTACCGACATATGGCTGTTAAAATTTACAGTAGCAGGAATTGGCGCCAGTTTAGCATCTTTTCGAACCAGAGCCAAAGTCTGTTTGCCATAGTAAATTTTAAAAATTATCATTTTAAGGGTAAAATGGTCCGGATAGCGATGCAGTTCATTATATCTGAGAGCCACATCTGGGTATTTACACAAGTAAACACCTGACTTACTCTGACCAATAACATTATAATTACTCTCTTGACACTGATAGCCATTTTGTACAATTTCATTAATCTGATGGTCATTCTCAATCAAAAATGCAAAATGTTCTTCAGTTTCACAATCTTCTTTGGCCTGTGATTTGAATTCTGTTTTGATCTCTAATCATATATTTAAATTAATAAACTATTTCATCAAATAAATTTTATAATTAAAATCAAAAATAAAAGTGTTTTAAAAAAAAATTTTAAAAAAAATGGAAATAAAATCAAATATTCTCTTAAAAATCACAACGATTAGAATTAGATTTTAATCATTCAAGCTTTTTTAGATGTTTAAACAGTTAAATAGCAGTTTTAATTTTTTTCGGAAAGTTCAATTGACTCAATCGTTGGCAAAACTTTGAATTTTCGTTAAAATGCCAAGATTGTGCCAAATAAACTTGAAAATATTAGCATTTGATTAAATGTTTCTATTAGATAAAAACTCATATTTAAATATAGCCAACAGGGTTTGATTATTTTTAAGAGAAGCAAAATAATTTAATATTATTATAAAATAATTATTTTACAAAATAAAAATTATCTTGTATAAGTCTAATATTAATTGTTAATTTTTAATTAAAAAAAATTTAAGAAATTTTGTCCATTGGACACTCGACCGTATTCAGTATTTTAAAAAGTAGTTTTTCTAAGTCGAGAGGCCTCTGTGAATAACTAGATTAGCAACAAAACAAATAATAATAATAATAATTACGCTGCAATATTTAAAAAATTTAAAAAAATAAAGATTGAGAAAATTTACATACAAACTTTGAGTTTTTTATTTTTTTGATCATCTTAATCTAAATTTGGAAATGGTTTAATACATCATTTAATTCAATGGATGCTCAACAGCTAGAATTAAGAATAAAATAAAGTGCATCAGTATTTTTTTAAATCTATGTTTGATCCGATACATTTTATTTCCTTCATTTTAATTCGTACGTCATTATTCAGATAAAACATTCTTAATTAATAAAAATTTCAAAATATAATAGCTATTTTAAAGCGGTTAGATGTTAGTTAATTTAAAAAAAATCATCAAAATAATTAAATATATTTACAAAAAAAGGATTTGTAAGAAAATTTTTTGCTAAATAATTAAACAAAATTTTAATCATTACCGAATTGTTCTAAAAATTTAATAATAAAAATATCAATTTAATTCAACTAATATGAATAAAATTTTTTATGTAATACAGTATTCATAAAAAAATTGCTATTTCTTTAAAAAATTAATTTATCTAACTTAATTAATTTTATACAGAAAAGACGCATTAGGTTACTTTGATAAGTTAAGTAGAGCAGATTTTTTAGCGAAATAATGAGTTTAAAAGTAAATGATTTTTTAGGAAAAATATTAAATCATTCCAAAAAAATGTTGATTAAGCTACTTTAAGAATGATAAAATATTTTAATTATTATTGTTTTAAATTTTTTAAAAATTAAACATGCCAATTTTGAATAAATTTACTTTAGATTACTGTTTTGCTAGTTTTAGGCCACTGCTTTTATTCCAGTTCTGACCTGGAACTGTTATTAAATAAATAAATATTGATCAAAGTGAATTGGAAAGCAAGTAAATGGAAGTTATTCAGATAGATGTACTGTTATCAATAAAAAAATAAAAATATTAATCATGAAAATTGATAATTTTCAACATTTAAAGTTGGTTCTAATAAAAGGACAAAAATAAGATGGGATGATCGCTCATCGGAATTTTTAAAAATTCTTAAAAAATAAGGAGATAAAATTATGTTAAATGAAATAAAATTATAATACTTTAGATGGATTTTATCAATTATAAAATAAAAACAACTCTAGATTAATTAAAAAATACTGTTGGGAAAATAAAATTTTAAAAGTATGAATAATAACGTGCAGATAGTTGATTTAATAAACTCAGTTTTAAAAAATAATTAATTGTTTTTCAGGAATAGATAAGATAATCATTTATCATTTAAAACCAACTTACCGTTGATAATCAAAGTCAAGTCCAGTCAAACTTACCCGTTTTAAAAATCAAAATTATTATTAAAGTAGTAAAAAACAATAACAAAGTGGCTAATAATTAAAAATTAAAACAAAGCGGTAATGATTAATAGATAAAATTTAACAAAATAAAATAGCTATTATTCAAAATTAATATAAATTAAAACTACAGCTAGATCCAGATTACTTATGTAGTAGTTTATAAATAACATGCAAACTTTTACCAAAAAATACCAGACCGCACGGTCCAGATCAAGAATAACTGTGTCTGGCAACAAAGCTAGGATTTACAAATTAGAAAGCTTCAATAATAATAAATTAGTGAACCCAAAATGTAAATAAATTGAGTAAAGTCTAACATCTATTTACACAAAACGTGATTTTTAAATTAATCGAGCATTTAAGATTCAAACAGTGAAAATTTAAAAACAGCTTTTACTAAAGACTATAAACAATTTTAAATAGTATAATAAGCTAAATATATCACACTATTAATTTAATCATTATGCTTAATAGCCCATGGTTAATCACAATTATGATTACTACGATTTTAAGAAAAAAAATTTAAATCACAAGATTAAACAGTCATTACGTGAATAAAATACTTAGGTTGGAATATTCAATTTAAAAAAATTTATTTACAGCCCAAATAATAGAGTCTAGCTAGATTTAAATTAGTCAAGTAAATTAGGATTGTATTTGAATTTTTAATTATAAGCTAGAAAATAAAATTCATTTGAATATATAGTCTATAATTAATGGTTAAAAAAAAGGAAATTCATTTTTTATTTATGAGTTTGGCTTCAAAAAATTTATTAATTATTTCCATGAAATAGAGCTGATAGGCATTTAAAAATTTTGCTTAGCAAGTGCTATAGAAGATTCTATTATTTGAGCATAACAACACATATCGATTATTAAAATAAAAATTTATAATCAAAAATGATCTAAAATTTAATTGCTAATGATTAATAAAATGTGATTAGCAAGTATTTAAAATATTTCAACTGCACACTATTCAAAATTTAATAATAGAACATCAAGTTTTAATAATATCTTTACTATAGAAAGCTTAGACAGTTAGAAATAAGCTATGTTAATATATAGGGATAAATATTCATGCTTTGTATTCGCGTTGAGTCTTTATTAAAGCGATTATTAAGCTAAAATTAAAGTAAACTTACGTTCAAAGTCTTGCATTAGTTTGTTGTTAACAATTAGTTCGTATTTAACCGGCTGCCAATTAATAGATTTTTTTAAAAAAAATGAACTTTTTAGTAAATTAATGAGCGTTTTGTTCAGAGTGGTGTTAGATTCGAGCTCGACAAGCATTTCTAAATATTAAATTAAAGATTAATTTATATACCATTTTATTTATTTTTAAATGAGAATGCTTACTGAATCCATTTGTGTGAATTGTGTGGTTGGCGGAGTTTAGGCTTGTGGGTACGGCATGTGGCGCTGTCTGGTGATGGGACAACAGCGTACTAGGCATTATGCTATTAAACATTTTCTAAATTAAAATCTAAATTTTATTTGGAAACCATTTTTAATTCACTTAATATTATTCTATAGATTTATAATAAATTTTCAGTATTTAAATTTTTTATGTTTTTTATTCTAATTCGAAGCCTAATATCTTTGATTGAGTTATGTTTATTTCTATTTTGTTGATATGGTTTGTTTTGTTGCTGCTAAAATTTATTATTTCCAAATTATGGCGAAAAAATTATAAACGTTTTAAGTCGATGTGTCATTTTTTTTGTCTTTAATGAAAAATCAATTTTTTTATTGCTGACATAATTTCCTCAATGAAAATAACTTTATTTAGAGTATAAATAATTAGGTATATTTTTTTGTTTTATTTATGTTGAAAACAAGCACAAAAATTATTTTTAAAAGGCTTTGGAAATATTTTTTAATTTAATATTTTATTTCTTGTTAAACAATCAAATCTTTTCTATAATATAAAACATTACAGCTTTGAATGCATTTTATCTTTTAAAATTACAAAGTTATTAAATAAAATAAAGCTTAAAACAAGATCATAAATATTTTTTTTTCGCCTAATAGACAATTTTTTGTTAATTTAGTATTGTTTAAATTCAAAATCAAACAAAAATAGTCTTTGGGAGAATTTTTCTCACCACAATAAAGCCGACCGGGTTTTTATTATTATTTAAAAAGAATAACAAAAAAATTGAATAACTCATTAACTAATTATTTAATTTTAGACATCATGGCAATATTTTTCAATATGCTAACTAGATATTTATATATATAGATATATTCTATTAATTATTTTATTTGTGTTAATGATAAAATTTCCGTTATTTAATAATTATAGTTCACATATCAATTATAGTTTCATGACTATTAATTTTTTGAAAATCAATCGTATAGAAAATTAGTGGTTTAAAAAATTAAAATATTTATACAAGGTAGAAAAAGACATCTTTTTTATGGAAAATTAAAATACTAATAGATCAAATGAACATTAAAAGATTACATTACATTGAAACAAAATATGAAGATTTAATAAAGAAATTTTTTCGAATTTCAATGAAGGAAAATACAAAAGAGTTAAGTTTATAATGAATATTTTATTTTTTGATTGTACATAAAAATATGCGTGTTTATTTTTTGCATATCTTTGAATACAAAATGAAATTAAAGATGGCAGTTGAGTATAAATTTTAAGTTGATAAATAGACACAGTTTAAAAATGTTCAATTATAATAATAAATATCTTAAGTTTTTTTTACAATTCATCAAACTGTTGTTCCTATGCAAAACGAATAAATCTTTCGCCTTTTACTAAAGATTTCCGTGCGTGGGAGCATTTAGACAGTATTGTCGCATTTGTGGAGCCCGAAGTCGAGTCGGGTAATAATTAATCAAAAAAGAAAATCTATCTATTAATACTTCAACTGTTCACTAACCTATTTCTATTAAAATTCTAAAATTATTTAGTTATTTAATTAATAATCCATTCACATGTTTTAAACCCCAAAACATCTATTTTATTTTAATAATTATTAACTAAAAGATGTTTTAATTTTTTATAAAAGTTACCGATCAAATAAATTCCGATATTTTTTAAAGATTAATTTAATTTTTAAACAAAAATTTTTTGATTTAAAAAATTATCAAGACTAAATTTAATCAGTTTAAACAATTTTCTTCATTTTTTTAAAAAATATTATTTACTTGTGAAAATATTGCATAATAAGTCTAAATTAAACTTTATAAATTATAGAAACATTTGCATAATTTTTAAAATTAAAAAGAAATTTTTGTAATTGTTCTCAATTTTTTTTAAATATAATTTAACCCACGAAAACTGAAGACATCCTGTTTTCAAATGATTATAAGTAATGAGTGTTCAATCAGATATTAAAAGTGTCCAAACCGAGGAACCAAATACGTCAACAGTTACCGAAACTGACGCCTTGACCGAATCGACTCTAAGATTAAAATTAACCAAGACAAAGACCAAGTCAAATAGACGAGTAAGCTGGTCAACAGAAACAGTCGACAACGAATTCATGAATAAGAAAAAGTCAAAATGTTGTTGTGTTTACCATAAGCCGAGAAATTGGGATGAAAGCTCATCGGAAGACGAGAACGAAGACCATGAGTGCGATCATTGTAAAGGACACCGAAAAAGTGATTTCAATAAAAAAAGAGATTGTAAAAGTAAAGAGAATGAGTCCGGATGCAGTTCCAATAACAATTTTGAACAGCCAAATCAACCATCTAATAATTAATATATAAAAATTTTATATAACTATTTACATTTTAGAATAAAATTTTTTCAAATTCTCATTTAGCTTATAATATAATTTGTAAATTGTCATATAGATTTGAGTGATTTTTTTTATATTCATTCATCTAGTAAATCAAATAAAAATAAAAATATTAACTAATAATTTTTATTCTTTTTTGCTCAGAATAGATAATATATCTGCAGAAGAACACCATAGCCAATGGTAACAACTTTTTTCTTTTTTTTTTTTAAAAAATGTCGGACGGTCGATGTTTTTGTATAAAATTAAGTTTTTCTAGTAAAAATTATTAATTTTTTTTAATTAATATTTTGCAACATGTTAATTTATGAATAAGAATTTTAGTCATAATTTTTTAATAAAAACATCTTTATTAAATATTTTTAATTCTTTCCCAAAGGAAGATCTATCCTATCAATTTCGTTTTAACTAAATCTCCAGCATGAATAACGAATTGAAATAAATAATTCATTAAAAAGTATCTTCCAAATATATAATCGTTTTTTTTCTTAATACGTAAAAAATTTTAAAACCCTATTAAATATTTAAGCAAAAAAAATAATAGCTTGTTGATATGATAAATTTTTTATAAATTTTCGCCAAGTATTGGTTAGTTTTCTTAAAAAACAAGTAGAACATATTTCAATAAAATCTAATCTTTCAATATTTTTTAGCCATTTTTTTTATTTACCTGAGCCGTGAAAAAATTTTAGCGAAAATTGGAATCATCGAAAATTCAATTTAACAAAATAAGTTCCTGAACAATTCTCATAATCTCAATAAAAAAATCAAAACTTTTTAATTATTTAAAGAAAAAAAAAATAAAAAAAATTTAAATTCTTTATTGAATTAAACTTAAAAACTGATAATTTAATACGCATTAGCTTTATGCTTTGGCGTAAATTGAAAACCATCTGGAACAGGTCCGAGAAGCATTTCAGTTAACTTAATCCAATCTGAACTTTTAGGACTAGCCATTAAGCTCTCGAGATCATTACGTCCAAAATAAAATGGAGGCCGTTGATTTATTTGTTGTGGCACTTGTTCTAGAACTCCTACTGGTATGTACCTATATAAAAACGAAAGCCATTCCAGCAAAAAACGCCTTGTTGTTTCAACACCTTGAGAATCCGAGCCCCAATGTTCGAGACCATAGTTAACAAATCTTTTGAGCATTTCAAATCTTTCCCAAGCTGATATATCCCAATCTCTTTGTTCTTTTATTTCTTTAAAAATCCATGGCTTATACAATGCACCTCTTGCAATCATGCATCCACTTATGCTAGTATTTTCCATATGCTGGTTATAATCATGATAAGATAAAATATCTCCACAGCCAAAAAGAGGAACAGGGTCGCATGACTCGGCACATTTATTTATGTATTCCCAGTCTGCCAATTTACTATAGCGTTGCTGTCGAGTTCTTCCATGAAGCTTTGAAAAAAAAAAATCCATTGAAAAATAAATGATAGAAAAAAAATCTTAATTAAAATAAAAATAAAAAAAATAATTTATTTACAGTAATCATTGACACATTCCAAGATTTCATTTCAGCAACTAACTCATGAGCTATAAATACATCTTCTTTTATTCCAGTTCGAATTTTAGCTGTAACTGGAACATCAAGTAGAGTGTCCAAGGATCTGATAATTTTTTGAAAATGATCAACTCGAGTCATTAGAGCACAACCAGCTCCTTTGTTAAAAACCAAGTCTATCGGACATCCTGAATTGATATCTACAAAGTCTACTTTGAAATTTTCTTTAATTATTTGACAAGCTTTTGTCAAAGAGTCTGGATATGCTCCAGCTAGTTGGACCCCAAACAAATCCTCACTTTCATGTCTTTTTATCAATGCCCATTCAGAAGCTTGTCCTGCAAGAAGATTTGTACTCATTGCCATTTCAGAACAAGTTATGTCAGCTCCGAATTCTTTACATATCCGACGGAATGGAAGATTTCCAACAGTAGTTAATGGTGCCAAATATAGTTTATTTTTCCAGTCAATTTGTTTTTTTTCAGCTGGCCTTAATTTGATAATTTCTTCATCTGTAACTAAGCCTAAACGTGGTTCATCATTTTTCGCTTCACTTTCCTTATTTTCCTCATCAATGTTACGATTTACAAGAGTTCCTTTGAAACGATGATATTTCAAAGCTGTACATCGGTTCTTATTCACTAACTCATTACATTTTGAACATATTTTATCGCTTAATTTAAAATCATATTTTTTCTTCCAAAGTTTAGTTCGCAAGTCACTACTCAATACATTATAAATTGGCACTACCTGGTCACTTGAATATTTATCAAAATTTATTAAATTTTTATAATTTTGATCATCTATTTTTTCAATATGGCTTACACTAAATCGGCATGATATACCGAAAGGGCACTTGCCATATTTTTCATATACATAACAGGTATCGCTGACATCTTTCTTTTTATTTTCAATGAACTCTTTCACATCATGATTGTATGAACAGTTAGATCCGTATTCACATTCAATGCATTTGGCAATGAAGGGACAAAGCCGAGCTTCACGAATTTTAACAAGCTGTTTTCTTTCATTTTTTTTGTTTTCACCCTTAATTAAATAATAAAAAACAATTTAATTTTTTCAAAATTTTTTCCTACCCTTTTAAATTTTTTGTTTACATGGTCATCAGATGAATTTTCCAAAGATTTCTTATTGTTTTCATTTACAGACTCTTCATTCGAACAATTTACTGGTTGAATTTCGGTACGATTCGGAGCTAAAATTGGTTCTATATAGACAAACCTTTATTAAAAAAATTAAATTGCTTTATTATTCAGAAGAAAAATAATTTACTCAGGTTTTATCTTGGCAGAATAGCCATCATTTCTACATAGATTTGCTTTTTCGATTACTTTTTCTGTTAACTCGTTTAATTTACTTAAAGTCTGGTAAAGATCCATTTTTATAATTTAAATACTTTTTAAGTAAAACGTGAAATGCATATATAAAAAAAAATGTTTTAAAAAATAGTTTTTATTTATATTTATTGCATTTATAACTTGCTTTTAAATTAGGATCAAAATTATGATTTAAATATTTATTTTGTTAAAATTTCAAATATAAAATTGAATATATTTAAAAGTAGATTTAAATTTAGGATAGAATAACAAAAAATATGAGCTTTATGTCAAAAATTTAATCAAATATTTTTCAAGACTTAATCACATCAGACAAATCATGTTATATTCATTTTTCAAAACGAAATTTAAATTAAATAGGTTCATAGGAAAAGAAGTAAATAAAAAGTTTAATTAATAAAAGGAATACTAGTTTTTAAAATTTTTTTATTTGACAGATTTAATGTCAAAATTTTTAAGAATGTTTGAATGGATAAATAAATTTTACTTTAAAAAATAAAAAAATTATTAATAAAATATAAGTAAATAAATTTTTAAAATCAATTAATTATTTATACTGTAAATAAATGTTTTGCCAAAGGAAAACTTACCATGAGTATTTAAAGTGGAGAAAATAAAATTAAATTTAAATTTTTTAAAAATAAAAATAAAATGGTCACCAAATGCTGGTTAATACTGCTTTTTTTCCACTCCTGTCGAGTTATAGAGTCAGAAAATTACAGTACGAGATTTAATTTTTTTAATTCTCTAGTTTTAATTTATCTTTCCAAGATTCCTCTTTTAAAAAAATATCAAATAAGGTAGACATATCAATATTTTCAATCAATGAGCTTGTAATTGATAAATTATTTTCCAATAACAGATTCAAATGTATAAAACATTGTTCGCAACAAACTGAATGCCAATTTGCTCGATTCACTTCTCAAAATTGTACTCTATTTAAACAGCTTGGTTTAAGAAATGAAATATATGACGGAACATTTTGGTACAAACTATCAGAAATTAAAATTTGTCAAGGTATTATTTTTTATTTCGTAATTTATTTTTTAAATTGTTGTTGATTAGGAGAAATATTTGATGGAAAAAATTTGAGTGTCGTTCCTGAACAGGCTCTGTATTTTGATTTGAGTTGGCGAAATGTTTGCTTTGTTGAACCATTTAGCTTTAAAAATTTTTCAGTTTTGGAAGAACTTGATCTTAGACACAACTTAATCATCACCTTAAATTCAGCAATGTTTTTCAATCTTTCCACTCTGTCGATTCTAAATTTGGGCTACAATCAAATAAAGTCTATTGAAGGCAATGCTTTATCTTATTTGAGTGGTTTAACTCAATTATATCTCCATAACAATCAAATAAGCATTTTAGATAACATTTTTCTAGGACTTGATCATTTGAATTATTTAGATTTAAGCTACAATTTTTTTGAATTTTTAAACTCTACAACATTTCAAGGCTTATTTTCATTGAAAACTTTATATTTAAATCATAACAATATCCGTGTAATAGATTCTAGCGCCTTTTCGATGATACAAAATCTAGAAATTCTAGAAATATACAAAAATAATTTGACTTCATTGGATTCAAATACTTTTATTAATTTAGGAAATTTGAAAGTTCTTGATTTATCGATCAATATGATCGACTCTATTACCTTATTAAATCAGACCAAATTGGATTATCTTCTTCTCTATTCGAATAAGTTTACCTATTTCTCTAAATGCCTTCCTTCTATCACATTTCTCGATTTAGGATATAATCCATTACGATATTTGAATTATTCAGTGATTGAGCCAACAAGTCAACTTAGTCCTCAATTGCAAACTCTTTATCTGGATGGATGTGAATTGTCATCAATCAGCGATAATATTTTTAAGAATTTTTCTAATCTTCAAAATCTATTTTTTGATAGTAATCAATTAACCTATTTGAACATTTCAGCATTGAGTAACTTGAACAATTTAATTAAAGTAACTATCGATAATAGTATAATGAATCAAGCTGAATTGGTATCAACTTTTCCCAATATAACATTTCAGTTTTATAATTAACAGCATTTATAAGATTGGAAAATAATGGGAAAATTTAAATTATATTGATTAACAAAAATACTTACTTTTTTAATTATCAAATAAAAAAATATTTATTCATTTATTTATTTTTTTCAAAAAACACCTCTTTGGTGATGTAAAGGAAAATATATATTAAAAAAAAGTCAAAATTTCTAAAAACTAAAAAAAGACACTTCGATCTTGCTTTGTTTTATTTCAATTTTATTTGTGAATCCGTAGAGTCACATGATGTTTTTTTTTTCTGTTTTTACTTAAGTTTTGAAAAATAATTTTGCTTTGTTTTTTACATAAAATTAATAAAAATAAAATCAAAAGTTAAACAGACCACATCCTCCAACTTTTCACCAAAGCATTCTAGAACTCTATTTCACTTTCGATTTTATTTTGATTAATATTATAAAAAAATATATACTCTACTCTTTTATATTTTAATTTTCAACTCCAATTGTCCTAACAGTAATTGAATGAAGAAAGTAATTAATTAATAATTTTAATTTTAATATAAGGAACTTAAATCCATCTATATTATGCTATGTTTTCTACGGAATAAAATTTCATTCTATCAGATCTCTTATTTTTTCTATTGAAATAAATTTTTAGAGCAATTTTGTAACATCTGAAGTTGTATACATGCAGAACTTAATGTGCTAGTAGACAATCAATTGGGAAATTAATATTGAGACTTTTTTGAAATTGGGCTGTCGAAAATCCCTAATCCCAACCCCAAATCTGGATATAATATTTTTGATATAATAACATAATAGCCTGAATGGTCTCTTTGACTTTTCGATTTGAAATTTTTCCACATCAGCATCAAATCTTTGGGAATGGAGCCACTATTTTTTATTTTGATATTTTCAATAAATTTTTAAAATATTTGATTGAATTTTTTATCATTTGAAATAAAAAAAAATGTTTTTTTGAATATCAAATTAATTAGAATTATGAAATTTCATATTGAATTAAGTACAAGTAGTTTTGCCAATTTACCATAAATGACTATTTGCACCATAAAATTTTAATTCGAAAATTTTTAAAATATTTGATGTCTCTTTAGGTTTTTAGGTTTTTAGGGCTAAAAGATCTGAGTCTTCTCTTATTCTCGATCAAAGGAAAAAGTAGTGAACGTGTCTTTTCACGATGCTATTTACGTTCATCATTAAAAGCGTCCTGAATTTTTAAAAGAATATGAATTAATTGTTCCGTTTCAGATCTTGGCAACTAATAATTGTCACTTTCGAGCTGATACCAATATGAAAGTTTCAGTTTTCACATCAAAAATGCCTATGAATATCAATATAAGATTATTCAAAATTTAAGTTTTTATGATGCGGATTATTTTCCAATAACCGATTTCGATGTCTAAAACACTGTTCGCAACAAACTGAATGCCAATTTGCTCGGTTCACTTCTCAAAATTGTACTCTATTTAAACAGCTTGGTTTAAGAAATGAAATATATGACGGAACATTTTGGTACAAACAAAATTATACCTAAACCCTAACCCTATTTTTCATTTTTATTTTTCGCAACACTAACCTTTTTTAAATTACAGAAAAACATTTATAAAAGCATTAATTTATTTTTTTAAAATTTATAAAAACTATTTGGAATAATGACTTAAATAAGAGATTTTATATTTAATACAGTGCTGTTTTTAAGCCACAAATCATAAGTCAAGTCAAGTCAATGACTTCATTTGGGCTTGCTGAGTGAAAAAAACCAGGAAGAAAATACAAAATTATGAAAATCTAATCTGAAGTTATACCAAATCTTGAAGGAACAACTTTGTAAGGCATCATATATTAGAAGGTTTTACCTGGCATGGATATAATGTCGAATTGTTAGACAGCAAACTCAATTTTCTGCTCAGATTTATTTCTTTAAATTATACACTTTTTCACGAACTAAAGATGAATGAAAAATAATATTTTCTCAAATATCTTAATGAAATAAACACTGCCTATTTAGACAGTGCCACTAACTAAACAAATCTTATCTATATCGAAAATTAGATACTTAAACTAGGTTATATCCTAAAAATATCGACATAACGATAGAGAGTAGTCTAATATTGATGAAATAAAACGATTTGATACTTTAAACTTAATTAGTGTACACCGATTTTTCGAAATAATAAATCATTAAAACTAAAATAAAAATATTTTTTGGTTATGCTAACAAGACAACACCAGGCTATCTAAAAGAATATTCTTCATTTCAAAAACCAGAAAAATCAATGCCACTATCCGTAACAAAAGCTTTGTCGTTTGGTTTAAATTCTCTGTTCACAAAACCATTTTATTCAACAACTAACTTGGATCTTGAGATCAAATCTTAGACGGTACTCTAAATCGAACAAAAATACCAATATTAAACATTTTATTTATTTGATGCCTTAATTTTTTTATTTAATTTTAAACATGATTTCTTGGCAATCACATACTTATAAAGATTCAGATATTTATTTAATTTAAGTGTTCTCAAGTTAAAATAGATTATTATCTTTTTAGCTAAAAGAAAAATGTTCTCGTACATTTTCGATAAAATATAAATAAGAATTTAATTAAATTTTTTTTTATTTTTGCTTCAAAAAAAGGATGAACAATTATGGAAAATTGAGAACTTCGATAAGCTCTAATGATTTTCGACGAAAAACTAATTTCAATCACAAGAAAAATTTATTATTTTAAATTTTGGAATATTTAAAATGACATATTGGTGCAAAAATTAATTTGTCTAGAATATATAGAAATAAATTTATTCCCAAATTTTTAAAGTAATAATGAAATTTCATTCTTTAATGTTTTTAAGTTTTATTTTTATTTAAAAGAACTTAATTAGAAGAACAAATTAAATAAATATGACATAACTCAAACGACCTAGATAAGTTTTAAAATACATGACTCAGGTGATTGATTTTGTTAATAATTTGGAAATTCTTTAATCGGTTATTATCATAACAATATAGCTTAATTTTTAGTAATAAATTTAAAAAATTAAACAGACGCTTTCAGCACAAATCTTTAAATATACCTATGATCACCTTTTTTAATTTTATTTTAAAATTATAACAACAACTTTATTTTCAATGCAAATTATAAAGTTGCCTTTATTTTTTATTCAAATCAACAACTTTGTTCAATGTAGCCCTTTATTAAATCTTTTGATAAAGGATCGTAGTTATAATGTCATTCTTTCAAAATCAATAAATTCATCTCAGATACCTTTAGAAAAATTGGAAGTTTTTCTTCTTAACCATCTATTGAATAGCACTAATTTACCAGGATCTGAAACCAATGTAAATAAAAATGAATCTGATCCTAACGGAGAAATTCTTTACATGATAGTGATAATGTTAATTTTTGCAATTATTGTTGTTTTGATTCTGGTGGCCAAAGTTAAACCAAAAAATATGAATTTAAATGAGATGGCTGACAGAGAGAAAGCAGAATATTTATTACGTAATATGCAAGAACATGTTGTTACTGAAAACATATTGGAACAACTTCGAGATAAGGAGTTTAGATCAAAAGCGTGGGATATTTATCGTTCAAGCTATAAAGGTAGGCGAAATTCAAGGCTTGACAGGGCTTTGGAAACAAAAGAACAAAACACCATCAAGAATATTGACCAAAGATTAGAAAATATTCAAAGATCAAAAAAAGCAATAGAAGAAAAATCATTCGACGAACTTAATTCATCGTTTAGGAGCAGTTTTTATCCAAAAGAAAAAGTTGACAAGACCAAATTAGATAAAAACAAAGTCGGCTTTCATCGAGCTTCACGGAAATTATCTCAGCCTAATAATTCCAATCAGATAAAGCTTAAAAGTTCACGTAATGCTAGTGATGAAAAAATGAGTGAAACTTTTGGTTCAAATGAAGGATGCTACTATACTTATACGGGAAGTTCAATGGAAAAAACTCCCCTAGCTTCTTTGAAAAGCCTGTTTGAAAATGAAGTTAAATGTCCTAAAATTCCAAAGCTGCAAACACAACATGAAAAGTTGGATAATTATGTCTCTAACCAATCTTCCAAAAGATGTTTTACAGTGCTTCCAAGTATAGGTGAAACTAATGCAAAAGTTGATTCAAAAAATATTTCGTTTAATTGCCGAAATAACATAGTTATTAATAATGATGATCCAAAGTTTTGATTATTAATTAAAATCATTTATATATATATATTTATTTTTTTAATTTTATAATAAATTTCAAATAAAATTAAAAATTATTTTTTTTTCAAACTAAAGAATATAAGAACACTTAATTCTCTAACTTTCAAGGTTTCTAAAATTAAATTTTCAATAAAAAAATTTAATTCTGTTTTCATTAATTTTTTTTCATTTCGAACAAATTTAAGTAAACAGTGAAACAAATGTATAGTTTTTTTTGCTAAAATATAAAGCTAAATGACTATTTAGAAAATTCAAGAAAATTAATTATAAAAAATTACTTATAATAAAAGCAGAAATATAAAAATATCTTGTTTGGAAAATTAAAATATTATTTGGAGCAATTTTAACCTGATTTTAAAATGTCGTATATGTTACCTCATTTGTATAATGGCTGGCAAGTTGACCAAGCCATTTTATCTGAAGAAGATAAAGTAGTGATTATAAGATTTGGTCACGATTGGGATCCAACTTGCATGAAAATGGATGAAGTTTTGTATAAAGTTGCCGAAAAGATAAAAAATTTTGCTGTAATTTACTTAGTAGATATATCAGAAGTGCCCGATTTCAATAAAATGTATGAACTGTACGATCCATGTACAGTGATGTTTTTTTATCGTAATAAGCATATTATGATTGATTTAGGAACTGGTAACAATAACAAAATCAATTGGGCCCTCGACAACACTCAGGAATTTATTGATATTGTTGAAACAGTTTACCGAGGGGCTCGGAAAGGACGAGGTTTGGTCATTTCACCAAAAGACTATTCAACTAAATATCGTTATTAATTATCTATATGTATTAATTCTAATTTTCTTTTTTTATTAAATTTAGATTTCATTTTGTTAATAAATTTATGTTATTTTAATTTTTTAATTCAAATTAATTCTAATTAACTAGCTGTCCTTTTCATTGTTTAAATGAAAAAAAAGATAAAATTAGTTATCAAATAATTATTTTGTTACCGGGTGAACCATGATTTGTTTTTGGGTCCTATAATTAGTTATGGGGACTCTTATAGTTATTTCTTTATTTAATAAGTAACTAAGTATCAAATTGATTTATATAAATATTTTACCAATTTGTAACTAGTTAGAAGAGATAATAATTGTATAAATTGACTGAATCTACATATTAACTCCTACTTTTCTCTTGGTTAATAAAAAGATTACTTAAAATTATTTTCTTTAATTATGACTAGAAGAGTACTACGATCACGACCTTTAAAGACAAGTTAGAGGTCCGTCAACATATTTAATACCTGTTAATTTATTATAAAAACTATGTTTTAAAACTAATAATGATTATCTAAAATCACCAAAAAAAATGAAGGGAAACAGTCATAGCTATGGACAATTGTATTCCAAATGAGACTTTATTAAAGGTTAATTAAAATTATTCCTTTTCTTAGTTGAATCAAAAAAGTTTTCTACATGTTAATGCATAATTTATTTTATCTACTCAAAATACGAATTCTTTATTTAATTAACTGATATCCTAAGATATCCTAAATAAACCAGATTCTGTTGAAAACTTTTATTTAAAAAATAGTTAAATTTAATTTTTTTAATTTACTTAATTGACATCAATTTAAAACCTAATGATGAATCAAATCAATTATCAAGTTTTAATATCTTTTTTGTTTAAAGAAAATTTACGTAATAAATAAATAGATAAACCTTTAATTAAATATTAAAATTAAATATCTTTTTTTTATAATTATTTTGAAAGATAAGCAAATTAGCTAAAAATATTTGATATCTAAAAAAAATAAAATTCAATTCAAAAATGGACAATGATCAAATGATACTAGAAGAAGAAACAAGACGAAAAACCCGTGAACACATAGTAGCATCGTTGGACTTACTTTTGTTTATATTTCTTCTCATCCTGGTCGTGCTGACTATTTGGTTTTTAAAGTATAAAAAATTTAAATATATTCATGAAACTGGACTCGCAATATTTTATGGTTAATTTACTGGCTCACTTATAAATAATTTAAATTAAAAATCTGTTTCTAAAGGCACGATCTTTGGTGCTATAATCCACTATGGCCTAAAAAACAAACAAATTCGGTCAATTTTTTTCACGCCAGATAATTTAACTCTGAATAGCCTTGACGAGCTACCAGAGTACGTTTACATGACTTTCCCAAATCAGACTCAGTCATTTATCTACCAATATAAGCAACCAAATTTGGATGATTCAAAAATGGTTTCTCGCGATTTGGAAGAAAAGATAACTTTTGACCCTGAAACATTCTTCAATATTCTGCTACCTCCTATCATATTTCAAGCAGGATATTCCATGAAGAGAGTAGCTTTTAAAAATTGAAACTTTTAAACCATTTATCTCCTTTATTTAGAAACAATTTTTCAAAAACTTTGGTGCAATTTTAATGTTTGCTCTAATTGGCACTACAATATCAAGCTTTGTAATTGGGTATATACTTTTTGATTCTTTGAAAAAATTTTTATTGTTCGATTACAAAGTGGTTTGATGTACTGGATAGTATCTTGGCAAAAGTCTTTAAAATACATGAAATTTCTAGATTGTCTTTTGTTTGGGTCAATTATATCCGCTACCGACCCTGTTACTACTCTGGCTATTTTCAGTGAACAAAATTTGGATTTGAGCCTCTATTCGTTGATATTTGGTGAAAGTGTACTAAACGACGCTGTTTCCCTAATTCTTGTTCAGTAATTAAGATAAAAAAAAATTAAATCTAATTAAAATTTATATTTCAAAAAGACAGATTGAAAAATTTTCTGGCGGCTTTCAAGCAGGCCAAATTTTCCAGGCAATAGCTAGTTTTTTTGGAATTTTCCTAGGATCTATTTTGATAGGAAGCTTGGTTGGATGTTTGAATGCAATATTAACAAAATTTACTAAAATAAAACAGCATCCAAGTCTAGAAACAGCTCTTTTTATGCTGTTATCATATTCAGCTTTCTATGCATCAGAGGCTATTGAATTTTCTGGAATAGTTACCATGCTAATAGCTGGTATTTTTCAAGCTCACTACACTTTCAATAACCTAAGCGAAGAGTCCCAAAATCAAACTAGACAAGTAAAAAATTCTCAAATGAAAATTTATTAACACGTTTATTATCTAGATTTTCCATTTGATTAGTTTTTTAAGTGAAAATTTTATTTTTATCTATATCGGTATATCGATGTTCACTTTTCGGAATCATCAATGGGAATCAGGCTTTATTTTACCAAGTTTAATCGTCATTTTAATTGGTAGAGCCGTGAATGTTTATCCATTATCTTTTCTAATCAATTTGACTCGGTCCAGCGTCAAGAAAATAAAATTCAAGAATCAAAATTTAATGTTTTTTTCTGGACTAAGAGGCGCTTTAGCTTTTGGTCTGGCAATAAGAAACACTTCTACATCGTCCAGACAGTTAATTTTGACCTCTACTTCAGTAATTGTGATAATTACGGTTGTTCTATTCGGTGGAATGACAAAAAAAGTTATTGAATTACTTAAAATCGAGTAAGTTCATTTATTTTCTCATAACTTATAATTATATTACTTTATATTAATTAAGAACAGCAGATATTTCAATTGGTTATACTGATATAGACAAAAAAAATCAAAAAAAAGGAAAATTAAAATCATTTCTAAGCAAATTTGTTATCTTTAAACTTTTGCGTAGTATGGATAAAAAATTTGTAAAACCATTACTGACCAATTTTCGTCCCACCCTGATAGATAACTTACCAAACAAATTTCTTCCAATAGCAAAAATATTGACTACTAGGGAACAAATTGAAGTATTTATGTCAATCTTTGAAAAATAGATTAATTAAAATTTATTTTTTAGGTAACGAATGATTCCAATGAACATAACTCTTTAATTAATGATTTTTCTATTCAACTTGAAGATGGAATTGTAAGTAAATAAGTTAATATGCACCACTTTATAGTGCCATTAAAGCGATATAAATTAGAAAAAGGATTTATAGTTATTAGATTAAATTTTGGGCCCCTTTATTACTTTAATACTGAGATAAGGATCAATTTGAGTTAATGAAATGTAATACTCATTCAAAATAATATGAAAAAAAACTAAATTAAAAGAGTTTAGTTTATTTTATTTCGGTGATTTATTCGAAAATTGTATTCTTATATTTTTTTAATGTTTAACTTGTTTAACTTTTTTCCATTTTATTAATATTAGACAAATTTGTAATTGAATATTTCCAAATTGGACTAAAATGAATCAATTTTTTTAATCATACATACTTAAGCTTATCGAAAAAAGCACTGATTAATTTTAAAACAAATTTAGTTGATTTTTAATATAGAAAATTCAAATTTAATAATTTTATAAATTATTTTGAATAGTAAAAATTTTAAGCATTATTTTTAAAATAAATTTGTACTTTTACAAAAAAAAACAGAATGTTATCTAATTTACCAATTTTGGGCTTTCATTAGAAACACTTTATGTTTATCGCTAATATAAATTCAATACATTAATGAATATTTTTATCTTAAGAACGAAAATCTTGAGACTCAAAAAGAAAATAATGAGTTACAAATGGTTGGTGTTATCGAACAAATCAATTGATTTAAAAGCGTAGAAGACAAATCTACAAATTTATTAAAAATAATAAGGAATTAATTTATTTTGGTTTTAATTGCTTTTAGAATAAAATAAAATAACAAAATTTCTAATTAAAAATTTTAGATTTTTTTAAACTTGATTTTCTAAATTTTCAAATTTATTGAATAATGTAATAAAAAATTTTTAAATTTTATTCCTTCTTACAATCAAAATAAGCTAAAAAACAAAAATTTATTTTTATTAACTTTTATTGATTACTATTAATTTTTTTTGATAAAACTCAATTTTACTTGATTTATTTATAAAAATATTAAATGGAAGATAAAAGAACTAAGCTCAAGCCTTTTAAAATTTTATTTTTCAGAATAAGACTTAAGACTTTATTAATTATATACTTTAAATTTCAGTAATTTTTTTTTTAAATTTCAAGTAATTTATATCTGATTAATACAAAAATATTTTTAACCTAAATGAAAAATAAAAAATTACCTCTTAAAAATTCTTTATTAAACTTGGTGCAGAAAGTTTGTTGGTGGGATGCATGGACAGACCACCTAGAAGTAATAGTTTTGTCACTGTGTGTGTGAATAATTCATTAAAAGAAGCAAGGAAAATGATAGAGAATAAAATATATGATGCGGTGGTTGTCTGTGGAGATTTCAATTTTCCAGAAATCAGCTGGACAAGTGATGGCGGCAATGCCAGTGGAGAAAATGAGATGCGGTTCTTGAAAGGCTTAGATGAATGGTATATGATTCAGTGTGTGGATTTTTCAACTCAAGTTTACTTGATCTACTGTTAACGAGTGACCCTGAAAGAGTTCTGGAAGTGAGGGGTTTGTCACCACTTCGTGAAACGGAGAAGGCTCATGTGTTGTTAAAGTGGAAATTTGCTATGAAAGATGTGAGTACAAGATTTACGGGAAAAAAGAATAAAAATATAAGAAAAGCTGATTTTGACCAAATCAACACTGGTATGGGGTCAGTGGACTTAAAAAAAGAATTGGTTGAACGAAGTGTTAATGAATGTTATGCAAGTTTTCTGAATGAGTATCTGCGACTTTATGAAAAACACTACCGGAGAAAAGAGAAAATTTGAGAAAGAGCGAAAAATGGATGAACTACGAGGTTAATAGAGTGATAGAACTAAAACATCGAGCTTGGTATAAATGAAGGCATGTAATAAAAGTTCATTTGAAAAAAGTAAATATGATTATGGAAAACCATGTAGAGAGTTAAAACAAAAATTAAGAAAACCGCATCAACTACTTCTACATAAACTACGTGGTTATTGGCAAGGTGAGAAAATAGTAAGGTGGCTCGAAGATTTTTTAACTAAGAGAACTCAGCGAGTTGTCCTTGGTGATGGAGTGTCTAGATGGTCAGACGTACTGAGTGGAGTTCCGCAAGGGTCTGTACCTGGATCCCTGCTATTTGTTGCGTACATAAATGACCTACGTGACTGCGTTTCAAATAGAATGGAATTGTATGCAGATACTTGGCATAGTTAATAATGTTTATGAGCGAGCGATGGTATAGAAAGATCTGGATGCAGTATGTCGTCTGATAGAGGTCTGTGTGCTGAAAAATGTAAAGTAATGAATTTCGGCAGACTAAATAAAAGGCATAAATATACACAAAAAAGCAACAGGAATGTTATACTTTCTACCACAGAGTGTGATCTTGGAGTGATGTTTTCATTAGATTTAGAGTGGACCAGCCAAGTGAAAAGTGCTTGTGCGAAAGCGAAAGACTGTGGGTAAGATTGTGGTAAGATTGTGGGTAAGATTTGATCCATGGTGAGACCAAACCTAGACTACGCAGTGCAGGTTTGGAATCCAAGTATGAAAATGGACGTGAATGCGTTGGAAAAAGTGCAAGAGAGGGCAACAAAAATACGTTTGTTTGTAAGAAACATGCCGTATGAAATGAGGCTGACAAAACTAGTACTGACAAAGCTTAGTGAAAGAAGGGTGAGAGGGGACTTGATTGAAATGTACAAATTATTTAATGGAATAGAAAAGGTAAGCTTGGTAAAAAATCTAGTGAACAAATCAGAAAACAAGGGACCAGCCGGGGGATTAAGAGGAAATAGCATTAGAGTCCAGAGAGAAAGTTTCCCAGCTCAAATAAGAAACGATTTTGCGGCTGCAGTAAGTGCCAGACATGTATTTTTCCTAAACAGAGTAGTTCCGCATTGGAATAAGTTGCCAGAAAATGTGGTGAAATCCAAGTCAACCGCTAATTTTTAAAAAAGCTTTAGATAAGTTCAATGGAACGGGTGCTACAGCTCTACACGGCCAATTAGCGGTGATGGGCTTAGATAATCTACATGTTAGGTGTCGCAGCAAGAACTACTACTACTGCTAAAAGTTTTATTTGAACTATTTTTGGTTAACAAATAATTTTTGGACTGGACATTCAGCGGAAAATGAAACCAAGAAAAGTTTCTAATGATTCATCTTTGAGTTTATAGCCTAACTTATGAATAAACTTATGAATGTGCCAATTCGGAAAGATATTAACAGCTTAGGCAATAGAATAAAAAACAATACCGAACAGTGGAATGATGAATTAACAAACGAGAAACAAGGCTTTATTGAAAATGTTAAGAAGGGTTGAGATTAACCATCATGACCAGACGGTGAGAGACATCCATGAAATTTAAGCTTAATCTTTAAAAAATAAGTAGAAATAAATTAATTTCAATTTATTTTATTGATAAAAAAATGAAATATCTATATTAAAGTAAAATAACTACTAAAATAACTTTTAATTGATTTGATTAATCTCGATAAAATGCTGTTTTAAATTGTTCGAATCAGTCGCATTCATTAATGACTCATTAGGGACTTGTAAAATCAAAATGTTTTCATTTAAATTTGTTTTAGAGTCAAAATTTTCAATATTTGAAATATCTGATAAAATATAATTATTTTGTTTAAACTGATTTTGACTATCTAAAATTTCTGACATGCCGTTTATTTGGCCTTTTGATTTCACAACAGTATCAATTTCGGACTGATCTATTCTAATATTCGAAATTAAGATCACATTATCAACTGGATCGATTTCTAAAAGATAAATACTGTCCGAATCAACACATTCACTGATAGTCTTTAGGCTGTTCGATTTCGGAATTTTCGAGTTCATTTTTAGCAATAAGAATGCTAATAAAATCGATAAATATTAAAATCTTGCGTAATATATAAATAAAATAAAATTTATTTTAAACTATGCTCAGCTAAATTTTTCAAATATTATATTAAACATGCAGTATCAGCATAACAATTTTTAATTAAGCATTTGAAATTCAAAAATTTTATTCAAATAATTGTTTGTTAAATTTTTTTTTAAATTGTTTTTTTTTTTTAAAACCTATCAAATTAAAGTTTATAGTTGACGAAAAAATTTATGTTATAACAATTTTTTTTAATTTAAGCATATTTTAAAAACTAGTTAAATTTTAAGGCTTTTTTAAATCCTATTAGCTAATAATTTACATAAACCAATCTTTTTAGTTTTATGTTATAATTAGAAAAATATTATTTTATTTTAGTCATACAATGAATACTCAAACAAATTTTAAAATTATGAAAAAAAATTAATATTTATTGAAAAAATTCAATTATTTAAATCCTAAAAAATCACAAACTGATTCAACTTAAATTTTTAAGTACAAAATGGAAAATACCAAAATCGATTTAATAAAAATTAGTATGTTTTTTTAAGTCTTTTATTTTCTTCACGTAATCGCTGAATTTCTGCAACTAAAGCATCATTTACAGAAGCTGCTTTGAATGATTCCTCAATGCACCTTTTCATTTCCATAAATTCCCTAATAATTTCAGCTTTGAATTTAAAATTCTCACTCATCAACTCATATTTTAGGTTATCTACTGCGTCATTGACTATTTCTCGAACCATATCTAGAGGTAAACTAAAAGCAGATGGTCCATTCTGTTCGCCTTCTGAACCATTTGTGTTTTTTTGAGAAATTTCACTTCCATTGCTTCCATTACAATTGACGGTTGGTTCAGATTTTGCGGGAGAATCAACTAACATTTTTTCGTTAGTACCATTTGATACCTTAATTTTTATTGATGATTGAAGTTTAGGGCTCACGCCCTGGTTTAATTTAGTTGATGAAATTTTGGATACATTATTCATGAAATGAGGCGAAGATCCATTGTTTTGACCATTTATAGTATTTTCCTCGTTTGAAGAAGAATTGGTGATAGGAGAGTACAAGTCTCCTCTCTCTTTTGATATTTTAGAGTTGTCAAATCTATTAAAACCTTGGATAAATTTTTATTTAGAAAAGTCAATTGAAATTTATTCTATTACTATTTGGAGTATTGAGATTAGTTGTGGATGAAAGAGGTGTATGAAAATTATTTTTTTTTGTTTCATTTGAACTTGTGTCCATGAGATTTGCCAAATTTCCACCTGAGTTTTGAGCCCGAATTTTGGGTACAATTTTCTGATTTTCTGGTGAATATATGCTCATTGAACTCGGATTCGGCATAGATGGATTAAGATGGTTGTGTTGATTTAGTTCAAAATTATAAGAATTCGATTTTTTGATTAAAGAATGGCCTTCAATTTGGTTAGATTGATTAATATTCATGCTAGTGCTGGTCGGCTTTGGTTTATGATTAAAGTTATGAGCATATTTTATGAAATGAACGGCTGTTTCGTGCGCTTTGAATGAGCTGACGGGCTGCTGACTGTGTCTAATATCTAGCATTTGTATATAACCACTAATTGTGCCTACACACATGGTATAACCATTTGAAGATAAATCACATGATGTTACGCTACTGCGGCATTGAATTGTTTTTACTGTTCTGTTGGTTGTACAGTCGTATAAATTTAAGTATCCATCTAAACAGCTGCTGATCAGTAAAAGAGATGGCCCGAGACCAGAAAGAACAGTAGTACAAGGAGTACTGTGGGCTTTTATCACTGAGACTGGTTGAGATTTGATTGTATCCCAAAGTATAACAGACCCGTCATCATATCCGGACAATAGTTGTGGAGGATTTTTTAGCGACCATTGTAAAGTGGTCACAATAGGAGATTTAAGATCAGTATATTTTGGGTGAATTAGTGGTGTAGAGAAATTATACATCACCGAATTGAAGAGGTTTATATAACCATTTGGATGACCAGTTGCCAAGTTTCTGTCAGTTTTGCTCCAAGAAATACAATTAACCGGGCCTGATGGAGGATTTATTTTCCATAATTTTTTCTTCATTGAATGTGACTTAATGTCAAATATTTCTATGTAGCTGTTCATTGTGCCAACGGCAAATTGACGACCAACTGAGTCAAAACAGCATGCTTTAGGTTCTGACTAAATTTAAGATTAAATGCCTTTAATATGCAGAAATGTTGATCAAATATACCACGTCCAAAATATCATCTTGGAACCCTGTGTCGCAATTGATGAATTTTATACAGCCCTTCTCAAAAACACAAGCAATTTGTGTATCTTTAAGATAAAGTAGATGATTAATATTGAAATAGAGAAAGGTAATTGTTTACTGTCTGGTCTGATTGAAAATGAATGTATGGTTCCAAGATTGGCATTTTTCGGTGAATATTGAATTATCAAATCGTTGCTGTCCGTATTCCATACTTTAATTTCATTACCACTGGAAACAAACATTTTTGAATTTTAAGACAAAAATTAATTTTTCATTTGAGAATTAAATTTTTTTTTACGAACCAAAATATACAAGCAAAATTTAATTCTTATAAATCTAGTTTAGATATATTTTATTTTAATAATTTTAAGTAAAAAAATAAAATAATTTTTAATAAAAAAAAAATATCGAAATGCTTATCCGAAACGCTAAAGTAATCATGCTTAATTAAAAAAATCTACCATTTTAATAATTTTAATTAATAGCAAGAAGATTTGATAAATATGCAGCATTGCAATCTTCTCTGTCTGCCAGAGAACTACCAAATGAAATACTACATGTATCATGGTCTCTCTTGGCCGCATGTTTCTTATGTAGCCGAAGATGATAAGGGAAACATTGTAGGATACGTTTTAGCAAAAATGGAAGACGACAACAACGACGATAAAATTCCCCATGGACATATCACATCATTGGTAATTTTAAACCTGGTCGGTTGATTCATTAAACTTTAAACTTTTTGAAACAATTTTAAAGGCTGTCAAAAGAAGCTTCCGCAGGTTGGGTATTGCTCAAAAGCTAATGGAACAAGCTTCACGAGCAATGGTAGAAAATTTCAATGCTCAATATGTATCACTTCATGTTCGTGTGAGTAATAGAGCCGCTCTACATTTATATCAGAATACTCTTAAATTTCAGTTAATTTAGAACTTTTTTATTTTTAATTAAATAAAATTATTTTCCTTAGAATCAACGACGTTGAAGCCAAGTATTATGCTGATGGCGAAGATGCATATGCCATGCGAAGGGATTTAAAGCCTCTATTGGAAAAATATGGATATACCGAGACTAAAGAGAAGCCTCAGCGTCATGAAGATATTTAGATTTTCATAAAAAGACTTTCTTGAGTTTAATTTTTGCTTAACAAATCAATAAAATAAATTCAGGTAGCTAAAAACTTGGTTGCCATCATATTTACATTATTTCTTATTTTGTGAAAAAAAAGAAACTAAAATTGATTGCATGTTTTCTTAATTAATTAAGACTTAAATGATTTAAAAACAAATGCCAGGTTAAATTCTTAAACTTTATTTAAAAATGTTTGGTAAAAAATTAGACTTTTTGTTTCGAAAAAAGACACAGAAGATTGATCGAAATATAAGCTACAATCGCAGCTTAGGCCTCTTTGATATTATCGCAATTGGACTTTCTTGCTCCTTAAATGGAATCTTTATAATGATAGGTGAAACTATAAAATACGAAAGCGGTCCATCAATAATTATATCGTTTATGCTGGCATCTATAGCTTGCATTTTATCTGGACTCTGCTTTTGTGAGCTATCTACCAAAATTCAAAACAGTGGTGCGGCATATTCATATATGTATGTCACAATGGGAGAATTTTTGGCATTTTGTATAGGATGGAATTATATTTTTCAATATATTATAGGTAAAATTTTTCAAATATATTATCATTTTTATATTTGATTTTTGATTTTAATCAAATAAGAAAAAAAAAAGATTCATTGATTGTTTCTAATCAAAATTTCAAAACTTATTTATATATTTTAGATTATAAGTGATAAAAATTTTAATTAAAATTCATTTCAAATAAGATATTATGCAAAATTCGGAATAGTTAATGTTTAAATATTTCATTTGGTTGAAATTTATTTAAATGTGAAACTTATTAGAAAAGTTTTCCTTAATTCCTTTGAAATAAAATGTTTCTAAATATTTCTATGTAAAATTAAAAAAAACAAGGATTTTTAATTAAAAATTTTTCAAAGCTGTCTCAAGCGATGCCAGAGCTCTAAGCCAAAATATCGACTCTCTGTTAAACAACAAAATTTCAAATTTAACTTCTAGTTATCTAGAATTAGACCTACCTGGCATTTCAAACTACCCTGACATTTTATCAATTTTCATTATTTCCATAATTTCTGGTAAGTTTTTATTTTTTAAAATTTTTAATTTTTATCATTTATTTAAAAAAAAAGCTTTCCTTTTATTCGATATTAAAGAATCCTCATTTGTCAACAAATCTATAAATATTGGTAATTTATTTATTATATTATTAATCGTAATATTCGGATTTTTAAAAGCTGATATTAACAATTGGAAGCTAAAGCCATTAACATCAGGCCATTTGACCAATAATGGATCTCAATTAAATTCTGGAGGTTTTATGCCATTTGGCTATAAAGGAATTTTTCAGAGCACTTCAAAATGTTTTTATGCTTTTATAGGTTTTGATGCGATTGCATCAACTTGTGAGGAATCCAAAAATCCTGAACGAGATGTTCCCAAAGCGATCATATTAACAATTTTAATATTAAGTTTTATTTATATAATTCTATCATGCGTATTAACTCTGATGGAACCGTATTTTTTGATTAACGAATTTACCCCATTCTCTTCAACATTTGAATACGCTTATCAAAATTTTGTTTATAATGAAGTAAATATTTTCAAGGTATTGTTAATTCTCAATATTTTACTTAGCATTGTAGTGAGTATTTATGGAGAGATATACGTAGTGTCGAGGATTGTTAGCACCATGGCCCATGATGGCTTAATATTTAAAAATTTATCAAAATTATCTAAAAAATTCAGAAGTCCTATTTATGCTATTTTGCTCTCTTCCATTATTTCAGTCATATTTGCTGTTTTTATTGATATTATGGAACTCATAGATTTATTAGCCATGGGCGCTCTATCAGCTTATTGTGTTGTATCCATATGTTTAGTTCTGCTTAGATATAAACCTTATGAAATGATAGGTTCTAGTGAATCAAACTGTTTTGAGGATGTTGAATTTATTCAATCTGTTAAATGGAATATGAACACTTTTATAAGACAATTGTTTAAACCATCAGAAAAATTACCAAATACGCTTTCAGCTAGAACTATAAATATTCTAATTGCATTGTCAGGTAAATGAAAATACCTTTTAAAAATAAGTTCATAAATTTTAATTTCAGTTCTTACCATGATACTTATTTGTGGACTTCTGCGATATTTATCATCAAATTACGATTATAGGATAATTGGTTCTCTGGCATTTCTTGTTTTTTTGTTAATTATTCAGTGTTTTTTGATACATAAACAGCCAAATGTTGATCAAAGCTCTTTTTACAAAGTTCCATGGGTTCCATTTATACCATTTATGTCGTTTATGATGAATATGTACTTAATGATGACGATTTCTTTAACTGTATGGTTTATTTTATTAATATGGATGATGATAGGCTTTTGCATATATTTGATTTATGGTTCCAAAGAGAGTATTGAAAATTGTAAATTAAACAAGTTGTCAAGCAGTTTTTCAACTGAAAAACAATTGTTAAGTGAAAATAGCATCTAGAAATACAATGTAACTAAATTTTCTTTTATTTTTTATTGAAAAATTATTAACTTTTTTTAATAATTTTTTTTAATTCTTTCAAAAAAATCCCTTTTATATAAAAATTTAAATTTAAATTTTTTATCAAGTTAATATATATTATAAAATTTTTTCATCCAATACAAATAAAGTAACAAATCAATCAACAAGTTATTATGAATAATTCTTACTGATATATTAACTGATTTTATTAATATTTAATTTATTAAATTTTAAATATAATAAAAACATTTTTTTTACTAGAAAATTATTTTCTCTTTCTTAATTTTTGATATTTTTAATATTGTGAATTTCTAATGTAAATAATAATATAATAGTAAATGAAAGCTATAATGTGCAAGCACATGGAACGAGGGTTAAGCCTCATCATGATAGCTTGTTGAATTCAAGTTTGTTAATTTTGTTTTTAAAAACATTTACTGTGTCTGAGTTAATAACAACTCTGACAAGTCGATTCCAAACATTGACCACTCTGTTGCTCAAAAAATTAAATCTTTACTCACAGTTCTTTACTAATTGTCTTTCTAACGTAAAACTATGACGTCTAGGGGTTGGACGAAACGTATTTTCTGGATTATTCTTGACGAATAGGTGTACATGCCAGTTAAACTTGTTCAGACATCTCGATCTCATCTCGAAACCCTAACCCCTCTTAATCTTCTGATCTCAAGACTGGTTAAATTCAGTGCAACTAATCTTTCTGAATAGCTTAGCTTTTTTAGCTCTGGACCAATTTAGTAGCTCTTCTCTGCACTGATTCTAAGACCTCGATGTCTATTTTAAGTACGGGTTCCAAACTTGTACTCCATATTCTAGATACGGTCGAACAAAAGCTTTATGTTCAAAAATGAACAAAAATTTATTGTCTCTTTTAAATGAATAAAAAGAGATAATAAATTTTTGAAACGATAATAAATTTTACTTTAAATCAATCTTTAAATCAAAGCTGATTTCATTTTATGCTTTTATTAATTAAAAATCATAATAGTTTTCAATGTAAAAAAATTTTTATTTTCATTCTTAAATAATTTCTTCAAATATCTTTTTTAATAAATGCATTATTAACTTATTATAAATAATAAAAAAAAACATTTCTAATTATCTGAACCATCAAATAATAAATAATAATTCATCTATAATTTTAGTTAAATTTAAAAATCAAACTTTTTGAAAAAAAGAACAGAACACTGATTTTTTAATTTAGTTAAATATTATTAAGATAATATCAATTAAATATGCGTAAAAATTGCTTATTAAAAATTGTTTATTAAAAAAAATATGAATACAATTTTTTTTCAATTGTTTAACTTTTTTTAAAAATTTTTACTTGAAGCTTAAAAAAAAATAAAGCTGTAAAAATTTGTTTAATTAATCAATATTTTATTTTTGTATTAATTTTGAATTCGAAGATATAATAGACGTGTCAAAATCACTGCTATTATTTTGAAAAGTAAAATTTAACCTATTTTTTATGGATGTTCCATTTGTTAATCGAGAAATCTCTTGCAATATTTCTTTACTTGTCTTTGGTCGAGTTCTTGTTTGATTTGAAAGAGTGGTCGTCGAAAGCATCGACGCGTCCATTTGGGGATTATATCTCAGCTTTGGCATCTTAAACAAATTTGGATATTTTTCTTTTCCAGAATAAACTTTTTCAATTGGGTCCAATTCTTGCTCAATAATTTCCACTTTTTCAAATTCAATTTTTTCTTCAGTTACTTTCATTCGTCTGAGGCCAGGCTTTTTGCTCTCAACCAAATTTTCCAATGACTCGATGCCAATGTCATCGACTTTTAAGTCAGAAAATCTGTATAATGGCGGTGGTGGCATTTGAGGAGGCGGTGGTTGAACCAAAGGAATACTTGACTTGGACAATTCGCTTGATCTTCTCGTAGGTATTGTCTCTATTTCAGGCGGAGGTGGCGCCATAGATACCGAGACCGACTCTCTTGAATTTACACTGCTCTTCAATTTTAAATTTTTATCACTCTGGGAACCAATTAGGGACTTATCGCGTTTTATCCGATCAAAATGTCTCTTGGTTCGATCTCTAACTATTTTCGATTTAAATTTGTTCTTTGTAGTCTCTGAACTAAGTGTAGAAGAGCTAGATGATGATAAATCAATCATGTCATTATCAAATTTTGTTACATCATACGAACTATCTAAAATGTGATTTGTAAAATATTCTATATTTTGTGCCGTATTGTTTGAAATGAAAAAAGGTGACTTTCGAGTTGAATAAGCTTGGTAATTTCCGGGATTAAATAAATGATAGTTTATGTTTCGACTTTTTCTTTTTTTGCCTCTAAAAGATCGCTGGTTACGCTTACCATTTCTTGACTTGCCAATGTCTGGCTTTTTTCTCTTCGAAAGTCTTATACTTGATTTTCTGACATGTTCTTTTTTTCGTCTACGCGTGGTTCTATTTTCTGCCTTGGGATTTTTATTTTTGGGCTGATTATTCTCCGAATCCTTGGTGGTGGTTTTGCTTTTAGATTTTGTACGGAGCATATTTTTAAGAGGATTAAAGTAATTTTTTTTCTTTTCTTCGTCAATTTTTGACTTAGATTTGCCAAGACAGGTGATTTTTTCGGATGATTCCTCTTGCCTTTGAATCTTATGATTTGCTCTGTGAAATATTATGTCTCCATCGACAGCTTTTAACACATCTTTGCTCTCTCTGGTAGGCATGGCCATCATTTTCATGTGGTTATCAGGCTCTTGTCGATATACGTGCTTGCTTTCGATGAATTTTTCAGATTCAGGTACGGAAGTTTTACGTATGATTGATTTTTTTGGAGTTTTGTCAAAAGTGTCTACCTTTTTTGGTAAGTTTGAGCCAACTGTTCGATTTTCGCTCACAGATCTAGTAATTTTTTTTAAAGTTTGCTTCTGACTTTCAGTGGAGTCGAGTCTTTCTTCGACTGTGTGTTGGTCAGACTCTTCCTCGGCCAAAGTGGCCTTTCTATTTAATCTTGCTCTTGGCAAACCATAAAACATAAAACTTTCGGGATCTAAATTGGTATCATCACCATAATGAGAAGAGTAGTGCACAAAACTTGGCTCTATATAGCTTTGGCTTTTGAGCCTCAAGTCATTATGAGTTTGGATTGATTTTTTTAGTTTGGCTGGAGTAAAACAAGACTTAATTAGGGTTTCATTGAATTTTGCTCTCCACAATGACCAGTCATGTAAGCCTTTTTTCAAGTCTAAATTAAATTCTTGATTTGGTTTAGGATTTTTAAGAATATTTTCAATTTCATTTAGGTTTGAGTTTATTAGAGCGAAATTGTTTGAAATTGGTCGGGAAATCGGCACCAAAGTTTTTGACTTGTAACACATGTTGTGATCTCTGGTTGAATTGGTTTTTGCCAATTCATCACCTTTCAGGAAATCTGCTCCCTGGAACATTTTAAGCTCATTTTGATTACCCTCTTGAACTTTGTCTTCAATTTTATGAATCAATCCTTTAAGAAAAAATATTTAAAATTGTATAAATGAATGCATGCCTATTATACTAAATAGGAATTTGTATTTATCAATAATTTCTATTTAATCTATTTGTCTTAGTTAGCTAGATAATCTTGATTAAATACCAAAAAACAAAGTATTGTCTGTAAAAAATTTAAAAAATATTTTTATTTGATTCTTTTTAATTTGTTATTTTACCCAATTTATAAATATTAGCCTTTACCAAAGAAAAAATTAGAAAAAATCTTTAAATCTTTCCATTTTTTTACATAAATTAAAACTGGAGCAAAAAAAATTGGCAAATTGATAAAAATAATCACCTTTTGGTTTTATTCTATGCTTAGTTCTGCAATTTTCTGGGTATTTAGGGCCGTTTTCAGTCAATACCACATTTGAGTCTTTGTCTTTGTACTTTATTTTAAGTAACTTAATATTTTCTCTCATTGTTTTATAATTTAATAGATCCCCACTTTAAAGTTTTAAGAAAAAAAAATTCAAAAAGCAAGTAAACCTTTTGTGTTTCTTTATTTCAAAATATCTTGATCTTTAAGGAAATACCGAAAATATTTAAGCCATTAAATCGCTCGTTAGTAAAAGAAAACGATGTAAAAAATACTTGAATTTTTGTTTAATTATCAAAGTTTATATGGTTTGTAATAAGCTTATCATTTGTCATCAGGGATATTATTGGATTAAACCCATGTTCCTACCACTATTCGAACAACTACTTTTTTTTCTATTTTATTTGTTTACTTTGTCTTTAAAATATCATTATTTAGCCAAAGTTAAGCTCGCCTTCTCATAATTAATGATAAGTTAAATATTCAAAAATAATTGCTATTTGAGATCCCATAGAACGACCTTAGCTTCTATAATTAGTGATTAAAAAATTTAATCTTTGACTTTGGAAATTATTATCACTGATCCCTCAACTATTCTCAAATATTTTAACTATTTTAATCTCTTTTTGAGCCTTGAAATTTTTAGACTGCCTAAATTAAAATCAAAATTTAAAATATTTTTGATAAAAAATTTACCACTGAGGTGACTGAGTGATTTGGTGCCATTTGTATTTAGCAAATTTGTATTCGTTGATTCTTTCATCGACCCGTAGCAATGAAACTGAGGAATAAATTCTGCATTATTATCATATTCAGGTGATGTGTTCATAAAAAAATTTCTAACCCTTCTTGTGGATGTAGAACCATTGGATTTACTTATTATATAAGTTTTGTCATCAAAAAAGTTTATTGTATCTGATGTGTACAATTTATGGATTTGTTTCATTACACTTACTCTGGAAAAGCTTTCGTTAAATTTTGTTATGCTTGTGAAATCATCTGGCATTGTCCTTCTGTTTGGTACATTTTGGTCTGTGGTAATACAACTTATGTCATTGTGAAACAAATTTTGTCCGATAATTGGCTTTCTTTTTTTGTATAACTTAAGAGATTTTTCCTTTTCCGGATTTGTTTGAACGATAAAAAAATTTTGCTCTTTCATCCCGTTTGGTTTAAATGTACCAACCTCCGTTTCTGGAATCATCAAATAATAATCTTTATTTTTTGCTTCTTGTTCGAAACAACAACTAAAAAGTCCCAAACGCTTTTTGCCTTCGTTACTAATCTTAGTGGTATTTAGTTTGGAACGATTTGTTTTAATAACTCTTTTCAGCTTAACTTCATTTAATGAATCAAACAAATGAGATTTCTTTTTTCCAACTTTTTTTCGCTGTTGCCTTCTCTTTTTTTTCCTAATTCTTTTACGCTTTTTAAATTTTTTATTTTTGGCTCTTTGCTTGATCCGCTTTGTCTTATAGATAACTTGATTTCTTGGTTTGGCGAAGTTTAAACTAATTTTTAATTCGTTTCTGTCAATATCTCCATAAGTTTTATAATTTTCAATTTTTAATTTATCATCATAATCTTCAAATTCGCTACTGTCGCAATGTAGCGGATTATTTTTAAATGTTGAATGTTGCCAAGGCGCTGGTTCGACCTTTTTGTTTACTTCTTTTTTCTTTAGTTTATTCAATGTGTTAATTAGATCGTCCAAGTCTGGATAAATGTTCTTCGGCTTGAAAAGAGAATTGGGAAGCCTATTTTCAAATTTTGGTTGACTCAAATTTGTACTTGGAAGATTGTTTAAAGTGTTTGAACGGGTAAATTTGGGAGGTCTTTGGGCAACAAAAGGTTCATTTGACCTAGAACGGTTTAATAATGATTTTTTATTTTTGTTTAATTTTGGCAAAAATTTGACAGAACCCCTTTGATGAAAGAATTTAAGATTTTTTAAGTTTTTGAAATTATTAAAATATTACCTATTTAAATAGGACTCTGAAGAAACCATCAATTCAAACATCTGCATCTCTTTTTCTTATACTACTTTTCTTTATTCCTTTTAGTAATTTTGTTTTTAAGCAAAATTTTAGTCTAAAATTGTCTTGATTATTTTTGGATATTAATACATTAAAGGTTAATCATGCTCGGGTTTAAAGAAATTTTTTTCTCGTTTTTACAAGGGCTTAAATGATTAGATAATACAATAATTTCGGTATTAATTTACCGACCGATAATTAGATTCTTGTGGATGATTAAAACTTTTTGAAGGTTAAAATAAGAATTTTGTCATCAAGTGTTTTAGCTTTAATGGAAAATTTTTTCTTGTTAATATTGCCATTTTTCATATGCTTAGAAGACAGGTTTTTGGGATTACTTTTACTAAATTCAAACGATAAAGACATTTAGTTAATTAACTTGTTAATATTTGGATCATTGTGTTAAAATTAGAGTTTAAACATTAAAAACATTTTAAACGATTAACAATATTGTGAAAAATTTAAGAAATGCCTTTAAAATTG
This sequence comes from Brachionus rotundiformis, assembly GCA_016802295.1. Taxonomy (NCBI): domain Eukaryota; kingdom Metazoa; phylum Rotifera; class Eurotatoria; order Ploima; family Brachionidae; genus Brachionus; species Brachionus rotundiformis. Next base: position 903,672 of record JAESIW010000065.1, read on the forward strand.
TTAGTAAGATAATTTTTAATCCAAATCAATTTTTATTTAAATTTTCAAGCAGAATATTAGAATTCTGTCTATTTGGTAAATGAATAATTAGAATATTACTTCCCTGAAAACTCGGGAATATAAACTCGTCAAATAGATTCTATTTTTTGCTCTGAAATATATGATTAGATAATATCGCATTATTTAAAAGATCATTTTAGCAAATGAATTGCAATATCTATGTGATACAAGAATATTTTTCCAAAATTTTTATATCATTTTTGACTATATACTAAAAATAATCAAAGATTCTACCAAAATAATTATTATAATTGATAACTAACACGCAGATTATCAAATCTGAATTATCAAATAAAAATAAAAGATCGAACAATTCGATATTTTTAGGCATCAAAATTACTTGGAAATCAGATACCAAAAATTGACCAGTATCGATTGTTACTAATTAATTGTGCAAATCGAACATCACGAAAATGCTTACTAAATTTTAAATTTTGATGATCGAAATTATTCAAATATATCGAATATATTTTTTTAAATTTTGACATTTTTTTTAATTCGAAAAAGCATCGAAAAAAATTCATCAAATATTAGATATACATTTTAATTATCAAAAAAGTATCTGTGTCATTTGAGATTCTATGCTCATATTTCAAAATTTACAATATTTTTCAAAAAAAAAAATAAGTTACAGATATTTCTTAAAAAATATTTATTTGAAAAATATAATTAAGTTTTGACTAGAAAATAAATTTTGTCATTTTTCGAACCAAATAATTAATTTAACAAAGTAAATTTTTTCGTTATTTAATTGCGGTCATTTGAATGTCAATTTTTATCACATATTTTTTTAAAAATATTTTTAAATCAAAAAAAAAAATATATTTTTCAAAGTAAAACTTTTTATACGTGTTTAGAATTTCTTATTTTCAAAATAAACATCAAAAAATTTCATTGCTTTTATTTTTTGTTTTAACATGTCTAGATAATTTAAGTTAATGAATATTTAATAGTTAAAATTTAAAGACAACAAAAATGTTTTAAGAAAAATTAGATCATTCAAGTTGTTTAAATATCAAAGAAGTATGTTTTTATTTAAGGTGATGGATTGAATTTTTTCGCCTTAGGCTGGCTTAAATTTTGATTTATTGACTGATATTAATTAGCCCTAATTTGAATCATTTTTCAAAACCTGAACACTTATTAAAAAAACAATTTAATTCATAGGATAATTTATCAAGGTATTTCAATTAAAAAATGTTTCGAATCTCTCATGATTTGTGGGATACAATCAAACTAAAAAGGCCATGAAGAGCAACTATTCTTAGGCTATTAACTTTTCATAAATTAACTTCCTATTTCATGATGTAGAAAAAATTTTATTTTAGTGAGAAATTTAATTTAGTATGTAGAATTCTACAATTAGAGAAAGAGAGAGAGAGAAAAATTTTGTTACTAGGTAAAAGCACGGTCTTTGACACATATTCAAGCAAGCTTGACAACGACACAGAAATAAAGTTTGTTGACCTGTACTTGAGTAAACACCATTTTCAAAGACACTATTACACCTTAAAAAAATATCAAATTTCCGAAATTCTAGCAATCAAATATTCTTACTTTTTAATAAATTGTAGAGCTTCAGTTTTAAAATAAATTCGATTGATTTAAATCCTATTTATTTAAGGTTATATGAAAAAAATTTTTTTTTTAAATATTAAAGATACTTAAGTCCGATATTTGGAATATTTTTGTTTAGCTAAGCACAGTTTCGGGACACTTAAGCCCTATTTACATTAGATTTGACTAGATATTTATTTTATGAGCTCGTATAATCGATATAAATTTGCTATTTTCGAACAATTTATGTTTATCTTTTGATGATATATCAATATTTGCGATATTTAACGAGCTCTCTATCTTCGAGCCAGACTCGGACTAACTCACGACGAGACCTGGCCCCGCTTGCCTCTGATCTAAACCTTAGAAAAATCTTGAAACTTATGAATTCGTAATTAAAAATAAATTGAAGCTTTCAATAAAGATCCGTCAATTCAATCAATCTCGAGATTCTATTTTTTTGTTATCTTATTTATTTATCTGGTTATCTTTTGAGTATATTCTTATCCCGCTGCAATAAACTATGTTTTGATTTTAATGCTGATCGAGCGAAAAATCTCAATGTGCTCGAGATGTGTTGATTTCGAATTTCCGCTTTAAAACATTCTTTGCCTCAGTAAATATTTGAGTAGCACAGGGCGTTGGAATTTTTCCTATTGTAAATGGTAAATATTTGAACATCCGTGTTCTTGGGCGAACAGAAAAAATATTCATTTAAGCTGGGAAATTAAGCAGAGCGACAAGTGTATTGAATATCGGCTGTCGAGTCGCATATCTATTGTTTACCGCTATTTAAAGGAAATTTAAATTTTCTAATTTTCTGAAAATTAATTTTCTATTTTCTTCAATAGCTGTTATCTAGTGCATTATTTTTAAATTCTTTTTTTAAATCTTACACCATATAATTAGATATTTTCATTTTATTAAGCTTGAATTGGTCTGTGTTTTTAATATAGGCCAACATTTTACACTTCAGTTTTCAGTATATATTTTTTTAATTTAAAAAAATAAAAAAAAATAAAAAAATAACAAAAAAAATAATTGTGTTTTTGTTAAAATGACCCTTGGGATTCAGAACATGTGCTTGTAAACGCGCGCATTTCATAGCTAAACGCTTTCTGATAAGCTCTTGTGGTAAAATTCAAATTTGTAATTAATTTTTTTTGGTTGTTTTCTTTTTTTTTCCATTTTCTCATTTTAAAAGTCCCATTTTTGAGATCAATTTGGAGAGATAAATTGACACTTAGAATTCAAATCCATCTCCGAGCAACAATATCTGATTTAGATCAAATAGTTTAGGCTAATTGTCAAGCAAAAGATGGTTTAGTTCAACAATTTGAATAAATTTTATTATTAAATAATCAACTAGGTCAATTAAAGCTAAATTAAAAGCAGATTATATTTTCTCTTAAGACCAAACTCAAACATACAAAAATCAAGAATACAAATCTTAGAATAAAAGGCTTCTCAAATATTTTTTTAAGGCTTTATTTTTTGGAAAAAAAAGTTCAACACTTTTTAAAAGTCAATTTAAATTTCTTCTCTATAGGCTTTAATATTTGTCAAGTGACAGGCTAAAATTTAAATTTGACCGAAATATTTCAAGGTCTATTCAAAAGTTCGGTCCTATTCATCAAATGCCTTGGATATCAGGATTAGGCTAATTTAAAATGCAAATTTTAGTTGTCAAGTGAATGGGACTTGAGAACTACGGTATAAATTTGATACAATTTAATGACTCGGAGGGGCCCTGGCCTCGGCTTCGAAAAGTAAGAAAACAAAAAAGTTCTCGAAATGGATTTAATTGCAAGGAAACACTTAAGGCACATTTTTAATTATAGTTCGCGCACAAAGTAATTACTAATCGAACATAAAAATAGGGTAATTAGTTTCTAATTCATTTGCGAGCATAGAAGAGAAAATAGCAGCAAAATTGCAAGAATCTTTTTCTTTCTTGTTTGCTTGCAAGTTTTGAAGAAATAGTTTTAATTAACATCTAAATAGGCATGAAATTCAGTAGTCTCGATGACGAGAATACTTAACTAATTCGCTCTCTTGGGCTTAATCATGGTTCGACCACGAATTGCCAATGTTAGATAAAAAATCAATATTTCTTAGGAGATATTTTTCGAAAACTGTGCCTCCCTTGAGGTACATTTCGAAATGATTGATAGAGATATCGATTAGAAATCAATTTTTCTATTGTGCTCAGCCACAATTGCTCATTCCATTCAAAAATGCATCCTTATCTATCTATAAGAAATATTGAGCCAAGCGAAGATAAATTAAGTGCTTGTGAGTGATTTAAGTCGTGTCCCGATTCTAGACCAAAACGGAAAACCCTAATCAGGTAATAATCGAAATAGATAAAATTCATATAAAAATAAACCAAATATCTATTTAGATTATAAGTATCATTTTATTAGTGTGATCCTTTGTGAGCTTAGAGCCAAAGCCGATTTTGTGTAGTGCTTTTTGTTTTTAGTTCATCAATATTTTTAAAGATAATTTTATCAAAGAAAAAATAGGGAAATATAATTTTTATTCTTTTTTTTTTTTGGTTTAAAATACTTAATTAAATAAATACTTTAAATGGCTTAAAATAATTAAATAGAAAAATTTTTAATAATAAAATAAAATGGAAGTTGAGAGAAAAAAATAAACAAGTTGTAGCTAAAATTTTTAATTACTTCTATTGAATTAAATTCTAGGTATTGCGAGTTTAGAATTAAAAAAATAAAAATAAAAAAGTTTAATTAGAATAGGTGTAAACAATAGCTTGATTAAATTGAATGGAAATTTGGCCAAATGAGAACCGGTTTTGGATATTTATGATCATTAAATGCTGAAGCGTGATGTTTAATTAAGCTTAGAAAGAAAAATAGTTGTACACTTCCGAAGCGATGCTCATCATAATATAAACAAAGATTCTCAGGCCAGAAACGACTGATACTAATTAAGGAAGCGATTTTAGCGCTTATTTAAATTAGGCAAAGATAAACAATCAAGAAATATGTGTCTCATAACTAGTTTAGAACGGTATAACATGATCAGGTGAAATTTAATTTACAAACTTAGAGAATATTCATTAGAGTGAGTCCAATGGACCAGTTATTAGTATCCTAAAGTATGCCACTCTTCTTGAAGCTAGAAAATATGCTGCCAATTAAATCAAACTTTATTATTTGGCATATCAATAAATCATTTGTAGATGTGAATCAGATTGGTAGTTTAACAATTTGATTGATTTAAGAAAAAAAAAAATTTGCATTCATTCAAATTTTCTTGAAACTCGATGGAAACGCGATGTTTAACGATGGCAAATTAGCATAATTTAAACTAGTTGGAGAGCAGAATTCTGGGCGATCTGAAAGCTATTATGTTTTAGTAGCTAACAATTTTTTCTCTTTTGGTTGCAAATTTTTTTTAGTTTCGGGGGGCTCATCTTTCAAAATTATGAATTCTTTATAACAAATATAATTAATCGTTCAAAATATATAATTTTATATTTTTTTTTGAGAGTTAATAAACAAGTCTTGCATTCAAATTAAACTTTTTAGCTTAGACTCGCTTGAAATTTTCTCTTTGAACGATAGTCAACGACCTAAATTTTGAAATAATTCTAGATGAAAAATGTACAATACTACTAATAGTTCAAACACGAGTCAAAATACGAATATTGTAGAGACTTTGAGCTCAGCCAATTCCCAAATGATGCCATATGCGAACAATGTCTACTATGATCAAAATCGCTACGGGACTGTTTCAGCTCATTTGAATCAGTTCGTAGCGCCGCAAAGCACCGCTGGCTCTCAGCTCAATGATGACTTGATGATGGTAGATTTGGATTTTTCCATTCTAATGAACAGCAGCCAGACTCAGTCCCAATCAGCTAATCGGCCTAGCCATCGCGCGGCCAAATCCAATCAATTTTACTCTTCAATGCAAAGACCAGCTCAAATGAGCACGCCCTCTGTGCTTGGACACTACCACAATATTCACCAAGATGACCAATTGTACTCCAATTATACTCACAATTATCCCAAAATGAACCAGAATGTTTCAAACACTCAACAGGTGCAGAACTTAAATGCCGACTTTAGTACCACTAATGTAGACCTGTCCAATACGGATTTGGATTCGATTTTGCTCGACGACTACCTTGATCCCACAAATACATTATACGAACAGAAAATGCCCAACTACCAATTAAACTCACATCAAATGTCCACTCAGCACAGCCAAATTCAGCCAATTAATTTATCCGAACCAAGCAAAGCCACCAAACGACCCAGTAGCACAATTAAACCATCGAGTTCATACATTAACCAAGTGCAAAAAAGCAAAAAGCTCAAGCCAGATTACTACGATACAAGTCAAGGATATGAGCAGTCGAATCAGGCCAATTACTCCAAGTACAAGCGATACGATGAGTTTAAGTGCTGGGTATGCGGCGACCAATCGTCTGGCAACCATTACGGTGCACTGACATGCGAGGCGTGCAAGTTGTTCTTTAGGCGACACTCATCGGCAATTATGTCCATGAATAGCTCATCAAATTCGCCCACTTCAACTTCATCGACCGCATCGTCTTCGTCCAACTTCACCACATCAAACATTTCCCATTGCATTCAACGCAATTGTCAAATAACTCTTCAAACAAGATCATCATGTCCCGAGTGTAGATACCGCAAGTGCATAGCAGTTGGCATGGGCCTCAATCGCACCACTTTTGGAAGACACACTTCCATACAAAAATCAAAATACAATGCCAAATGTAATGACCTATTCGCCGAAATAATGAAGTTGTTTGTCAGCCTAAAAGAAAATCTAGGAAATAAGCTTATTAATTTAAATGACTTAAATTTATTTCAATTGTCTAATTTAATTATTCCAGTCAGAATGCTCAATAGCCCAGCAGCATCTAATTCGAACATGAGCAATAGCCACGGGTCTAGCGTTAACAACATGATTGTTAATCGGTACGATCTAGAAGCTTATTTGTTCAAGTTTTACTCAGATGTAGTCGATTTGATGACTCCACAAAAGGCCAGTTCGGCAAACGAAAAAATCCAAAAAATTCCCATAAATATCCTCATTACTTTTTGTCTCATATTCGGCTACAATTTGATCAACGACATCTCGGACTCGTCCACAAAAAGCCTCTGCAAATCCAACTTCAATCTTACCACAAACAACTATCAGCTGAAACAAATACTCAAACAAATAAAGCAAATAGACCAACAATTTGAGACATTTGCCATAAGAATCAAAATCATTTACTTCTTGTTAATAATGTACACTTCGTTCAGTATGTGCTCCGAACAGGCTGATGACTACTTTTTGCTATCAATAAACAACGACGAAGTAAACGATATCCAAAGAACTTTTTTGGACCTGCTCAATTCAGAGCTGGATTTCCAGAAGAATACGGTCGCATCAACAAGAGTTTCTTTGCTTCTCAAGCTCGATCAATTTATATAAATTTAAAATTAAATGTGTACTCAAACGGTGTTACGTCAATGATAGCAATTAGATAGAGACATATGGAGAGAAATGAGTTGTTAAGGTGCTTATTACATGAAATTTTTCAAAATTATAGCAAAATATATAAATATAAATATATATATATATATATAAATATATATGATTTTAGTTATTTTTCCTTTAATTATTTACATAACGAGCTTAAATGGCTGAGCTTAATTTTTTTAAGTTTTTTTTTAAATTTTTTTTCTAGTTTTTAAACAGTTTTGAAAAACTGACATGACCGATTAATCGAATTGTAAGTGCAAGTTTTTGTTCTATTAGATCAATTTTTGTCGTTTTATTAACTATTATTTTAATTCTTTTTTTCAATTTTTTAATTGTAAATCTTTTCTAAAAATCATAGTTTTAAATTTTAATAAAATTTCTATTCAAAAATCAATTATTTTTTTCTGAATTAATTTCCAAGCAACCATCAAGCGTTTAAAACTAGACATTAGAACTTGTCAAACTCACGTGCATTAATTTATCATATTTTAAACAAGGCAAAAAGCACTCTGGCTCTGGTCAAGATATTTCAGAGATCGTTTGGTTTAAGTGAATAATTGTTTACTTTTATTAAAGTTAATGTCGAATGGCATATTTGGGTCAACTAATAAGTGTGTGCATTAAGGAGTCTTGAGGGCAAAATAATCAAAATTGTTGGAACCATAAAGAACTTATCAAAAATATTTGCCCAGTTCTCGGATAGTCATGAACCAAGTCAAAGAGATTATTTCAAACTATTTCAAAACAGATAAATTGATTTATTTAGTTTAATTAGCTTTTAAGGCTTAGAGATAAGTATTTTCAAATCTAATCACCATTTAGTATGGAATCTGTTAAGAAAGATCTATTGATTAAGCGTATATGAATTAAGAAGAGATTTATCTTTTATGTGTCGGGCCTCGCAGTTCCTTCAAACTCTCTATTCTTAATTAAATCAATTTAGAATTAATAAAATATAAAACTTCATTAATCATGGTGTCTCGAAATTAGACAGTTTTTTCTATTTGCATTTTGTAGTTAATCTATTTTAATTACATCATTTGTCTAATCTCTTATTCAAAATGATTTGAATTAGTATGGACATTTTTGTAAGAAAAACAAGACAATATTGGTCCTCAGACTCGGTGTAGTGATTGCACTAAAGCGAAAAAAAATTCCATCAAAATCATTGATTAAAGCAGCAATAACATAAATTGAAAAATTTGCTTTTTTCATTCAAGCTTGAATATATACAACTTATTAAATAGTAAAATAATTTAATTAATTTGCCTTGTTGCTACTGCTGCAAATTTTATATTTCCTTTCGACTATAAAAAAGCAATATAAAATCGGAATTATATCAATTAATCAAATAAATTTTAATATTTTTCAGTTGACTGCCAAGTGAATCGGAATTTGCTTCAAATATTTACAATCTGTACTGAAGCAATAATGATTTGAAAAAAATTACATTTTTTTAATTAATCGAATGATCTGGTAAATATTTGATAGCAAAATATTAAGTAATTTAGAATTGTTTTTAAAGATTAAAGCATATATTCATGAAATGAGCTATCATATGTTATGAATTTCATATTTTTATTAAGAAATTTGAACAACATTTTTGAAAAAATAAAACCATTTGTTACTCAAAAAAAAATACTAAGCTCTCAGGAATATCTTAAAAATTGAAAAATATTCTTTTTACATGAAACGATTATCAAATTTAATTTTTAGTCTCTTGACTAATATTCCTAAAATTTTTTTGTTGTTTTTACAAAATTTAACTAATCAATTTTGTAATATTTTTATTGACAAGTTGAAACAAAGAAATTAAGAAAAATACATTTTTATCACAAAATTAAATATAAAAAATCTTTTCTTTTTTATTTTAGTTTTTAATATTCTACATTTATTAATGAACTTTCGGCATTTAGATTAAGCTTTCTTTTTATCTTGTAATTTAAATATGATAAAATTGTTTTTTACAGCAAATAAATAAATTTAATTTTGATCACTTGAAATTTTAAATTGTCTAGCGATAAGTCCAAAAAAATTTGAATTAAGAAATATAATTTAATTAAAAAAGCTAACTATATCTTCAAAGTTTCAAAATTCTAATAGATAATTTTTCATATATCAAGCTTTTTTAAGATTAAATACAATTTAAATTAAAAGTTAAATAGCAATTAATTGCTCAACAGAATTAAGCCATTTCAGCTTTTCGAATACACTCATTCTCTGAATGATACTTTATATCTTACCTAGTTAAGAACCAAATTTTTTGATAAGACTTAAAATCGTACCATTTAATGCCTTATAAATATTCTTTTAAATTGAATTGAATAATTTTTTTCTCAAAAATCAAAAATGCAATTAGCTCTGAGTATTCTATTCATCTCATTATCTTTATCATTTTCACAAATTACCCAAACTCCTAAACCAACGACTACTCGTAAAAATGACTGTTTTGAACTGTCTCCATTTTGCAGTTGCCTTGGTGGTCCATTTTATATTTATTGTGGCAGCTTTGACAGTTTTTCCCAACATTATTAGGAGAAGTACGTAATATTACAACACTTACCTTGTATCCTAGAAAGCCTGCAATTTTAGACAATTCTCTAAATTTAACGGGACTTAAATTGATTGATATTGTTATTTTAAACAATATAGCTGGAATTGATTTGAACCAAAATCCATTCGAAAAATGGACCTCTAAAGACAATTTGAGTTTAAAATTTTTTAGCTCTAATTTCTCACAGGTAATGGAGTGTAAATCAAGCCAAATAAACAGTGACTTTAGACCAATTTTTTCCTCATTCAGAACAGTTCTATTTGGTTATGGGAATTCATATACAGTTCAATTATGTCCATTGTTGTTCTATAATGCATCTCTTAGTTATTTGAATGTGACTGATATATCGACAACAATTCAGCCAATATTTTCAGACATTCTTGGTCTGAACACCATTTATTCGAATATTGATATACTGTTGATACTCAACGGTAATGGTGCAAGAATTACCAAAGGTTTAATGAACAGACTTATTTTTGAAAATTTAAATACTGTCTGGATTTCCAATACAGCTTTGCAAAAGATAGATGATGACGCATTTTCAAACATTTATAGCATGAGATTTTTAAATTTTAGTATTGTAAATTTTGAAAAATTTTTCAAAAATTCAACTAATAAATGGATGCAAAATCTTAATTCGAAAATTCAGATAGATTATACGAATCCTGAGTCATTAGCAGAAAATCAAAACAACTCGCTCTTGGTAAATTTGAATCCTTTACATTCAAATTCATTCTTCTATTTCACCGATGAAGATTATGACAATTTTCAATACTTTCCTCATAATAATTATGTATTTGCTAGAATTGTTATGCTTTATCCTTTAAAATGCTCCAAGACAATGAACTTTCTTTTAAAAAATGTCCAATATTATCCTTTAGGATTCAATAATGTAAATACAACTGCTACATATAATTGCATTCCTGAATTACCACCAAACCATTCTACAACTACAGACAATCAGATTTACACAACAAGTAATAAGGGTGTTAAAAATTCAAACTCTTTTTATGGTATAATATTAATTTTTCTGATGGTAATTAGATGAGTATTTAAATAAAAATAAGTTAATTTAGGTAATTTTTGATTAAATTTTTTATTAAAATTACAATTAAAATCTTCTATTAATAATAATAATAATAATGATAATTGCTAGACTTTTGCGTGAAGTCTGGATTAATCAGACTGTTACCAATATTAGTCACTCAATATGTTATCTAGTTTGTTTTTGAATAAGTCAATTGTTTTCGATTCGATTACATCATTTGTCAGTTTGTTCCAATCGCTAACAACTCTGTTAGTAAAAAAATTTATACCTCGGTAAGCAATTTTTGTAAGTTCTCTTCTTACTCTGTAACGATTACCTCTTATAGTATTATATGTACTTACACCTTCCAAATGTTCGCTATACCAATTTATCTCGTCAAGTCCATTCATGAACTTGTACATTTGTATTAGATCCCCGCGTCTCCTTCTTGTCGAAAGTGTTGTAAGATTCAGTTTTTTGAGTCTTCCTGAATAGCTTAGCTCACTAAATCCATTTATGTTTCGTGTAGCTCTTCTCTGTACTCTCTCAAGTGTATCAATATCTTTCTTCAGGTATGGATTCCAAACTGAGACTGCATATTCGAGATGGGGCCGAACTAGACTTGTGTACATTTTTTTATAATACTTGAATCATGGTGACTGAAACCATTTAATACTTGCCGAAGAATTCTGTTTGTTCTTGCCGATGAAGCACATATTTGCTTACACCATTTCATGTCGGTATTTACTATGACTCCTAGATCTTTCTGTTCAGAAGCCTTGGTCAATTTGTGGACTACATTTTCCTTAGATATATATATATTAAAAAGCACTTCTTTAAATTAACATATAAACACTTCTTAAATACTCTATAAAAATTTAAATTCAGTTCTTGATTTGGTTATTAATTTAAACATTCAAATTAATGGTGAATTACAATTTGCACCTAAAAATTACTTATATTAAAATCAAAAGCACCTCGCGTATCTTCAAAACTAATATTTTTAAGGTCTCATAAACCTTTCAATCTATCATTAATTCAATTAAAATATCGCTATTATCATCTACGATTAAAAAACGAGATCAAGTCTTTAAATTTAGTCCAAAATAAAATTTATCTCAATCAGTGTTTGACTGTTTGTTGATACCAGATTGGCGTTTTTGAGATTTTACTTGAACAATAGTGAAAAAGATTTGAATTTTTAAACCTTGTTTTTATTTCAAATAATTAAAACAAAATTAAAATAAAATAAATAAATTAGTTAATTTACACAATGACTAATGTAGACCAAATGGGTACAAATAGAATGCCATTTTGGAAGAAAACACTTCATTTCTTTAAATTTCTTAAAATTCTAACAAATATTTAAAATTTTAAAAATTGGTCACGATATCGACAGGCCCCAAGTCCTGATGAAAAAATGTTTTGTTGCCCATGTTTTGTTGTATGAAGGCGTCTCTGGCTTCGACCATCTCCTAGTAAAGAATGCGAAAGGACCTGCTGTACAGCTGATCCTCTACAAGTAGACCTCTATAGACGTAACTTTGGAAGTCTTAAGTTAAGATTTTATCTCCATTGAGAGACAAGTCGCTTGATTTGTGGTTCCAAGCTCATCTAAATAGTTGCCGAGTTCGCAGCAATTGCTGGGAAGATTGGCGAGGCGATGAACGTCCCACTGGCTTCTTGGGGAAAGACGCCGTTATAACTCTGCGAACTATACAACAATACAATTTGAAAAATTAATTCAATTAAATTCTTTTAAAAATAACTAGACACATTTTTATTAATGAATAATTCAATTAAAGGATTTTTTTTTCAAATATTCTCATTCTCGATTAGAATTCATTATTGATAAATCAAATATCATTCTTAATTTTTACAGTTGTGGTTTCAAACTTATTTTTGAATGATACTTTTTAAAATCTATATAAATTTCTTTGTGTTTAGATTTATTTTATTAAAAAAAATTCTCAAAAAATTAAATAAAATTAAATTTCTACATTTTGTAATCAACTTCTTAGTGTTAAATTTATTCTGTAACAATGATCAATTAAACATCAAACCAAAAATAAACAGTTCCTATTTTACATACCTCATTACCTCACATACATATCTTTTAACATGAAGATGATTTTTACTTCAGTATAACTATTAGAAAATTGAAAAGCATTTTATTTTTGACAAATCGAACTATAAAAAGAATAATATTTTGTCCATGCTACTCAGATTGCGTATCCTTCACTTTTAACTCAAAATGTTTCCATGACAATTAAATTTTTTCAAAAACACCTTTAATTTTATATATTAACAAGAAACATATTTATTTCCATAGTAACAATAGCAAATAATTATAATATCTCCTTATTCCTATGTTTAATTTTGAATGCAATCAACACAAATTTAGGAACAAATTATAGTAAAAGCACAAATTTTGCTGCCAAATAGAACTCATCATTTTAAATTAAGAAGATAATTAAATCATAGCACACAAAAATGTCTAGTGTGGAAACTTTGGAACTACAATCAGCAATTGGATTCGAAGGTTTTGTTGCAAATAATGATCAAAATAATTCAAGCTAAATTTATTTTATATTTTATAGGTAAAGTGCCTAATGGTCTACGAATACATCCTGACCGAATGCATATGATTTATGCCATTGGATGTAATATTGTGATAGAAAATTTACAGACCAGAAAACAAGAATTTCTTGTGGGCCACAATAACAATGTATCATGCATTGCTGTCTCTAAAAGTGGTCGTTTTATTGCATCAGGCCAAGTCACTTACATGGGCTTTAAAGTAATTGTGAACTTTATTTTCTTGATTTTCTTTTATCCTGTCATTTGATAAGGCTGATATTATCATATGGGATTTTGCTAGCAGAGAATTATATGCCAGACTTGTTTTACATAAAGTAAAGGTCCAAGATTTGGCTTTCTCTCCAAATGACTCGTATCTTTTTTCACTTGGTGGCCAAGATGACGGCAGGTTTGTTTAAATATTTTATAAACTAAAACAAATAAGCAATATAACTTTATTTTTAAGTGTTGTTGTATGGAACGTGGCAACCAAAGAATCCATTTGTGGAAGTCCAGCTCAGCACAAGAGTGCTGGTATTACATTTTGTCTGGCAGCTGCTCGAAACAACGATAATCTTTTCTTTACTGCTGGAAAGTAAGCTAAGAATTAAAAAATTATTTAAATTTTAAAATATTTAATATTAAAAGCAATACACTTCGTATTTGGGAACTTGATTTGCCAAACAGAAAAATACGCCCTTTGGATGTGAATCTTGGCCAAACAAAGCGTATTGTAAAATCCATTACAAGTTCAGATGTCGAAGATGTGTTCTATTGTGGCACTACCACTGGCGACATCCTACAAATTGGCTACAAGGGTCAATTTAAGGCAATTGGACCAGAAAAAAATAAATTTTCACTTGGAGTAACTGCCTTGCAATCGTTGAAGAATGGCGATCTCCTTGCTGGTTCAGGAGATGGAAAAATTTATTTACTTGCCCCTTTAACTTTTAAGCCTAAAAAGTACATAGTCTTTTTGATTATTTAATTTTATTAAATTTATTTTTTGGTTTAGAACAGCAGAATGTGATGCAGAAATAACTTCGTTAGCTCTTAGAGGCGATGGACATATGTTTTTTATAGGAACAGCAAAATCTCAAATATACAAGGTCCAATTGAGTGAATGGAAGCAAGAGTTGATAAATACTTGTCACAATAGTTCAGTAAACGATGTAGCTTTTCCATTGTAAGAAAACTTAGTATTTTTTACAATATGCTTTTTACTAATAATTTTTTATTAGTGGAACTTCAGAATTATTTGCCACTTGCTCTCATGAAGATATAAGAATATGGCACTCAGCTTCAAGCCAAGAACTTCTAAGAATCAAAGTTCCAAACAAGACATGTACGTCTATAGTCTTTTCTAGAGATGGTACCTCTATTATTAGCGGCTGGGATGATGGTAAAATCCGTGCATTCTATCCAGAAAGTGGTAAATTGATGTATGTAATCAATGATGCCCATCAACGTGGAGTTACCTCATTGGCTATTACGTCGGACAGTCGTCGAATAATCAGTGGTGGTGGTGAAGGCCAAGTAAGAGTTTGGAACATAAGACCAGATTCACAGACTCTTGAAGTAACTATGAAAGAGCACAAAAATGCTGTTGTTCAAATCCGCATTAATAAAAATGATACAGAGTGCTTAACTGCTAGTTTGGACGGCACTTGCATTGTTTGGGATCTTAAGTGAGTTAGATAATAATTAATTTTGAATCTTAATTTAAAACAAAATATAGGCGATTTAAACGAAGTCAAGTACTTTTTGCCAATACTTTGTTCCATTGCATTGGCTATCATCCAGAGGAATTTCACATTTTAACTGGCGGAAGTGATAGAAAAATAGCTTATTGGGAGAGTTTTGACGGAGCTCAAATTAGAGAATTAGAAGCTTCAAAATCCGGTACCATTAATGGTTTGGACATTGATGCAGCTGGTCAGCTATTCGTTACTGGAAGTTCGGACAAACTTGTCAAAGTCTGGAAATATAATGAAGGTGAAGTCCTATCTGTCGGTTTTGGTCATGGTGGTGAAGTAAAGAGAGTTAAAATATGCCCAAACAATAGAATGATTGTTTCGGTAGGAGATGATGGATCTATTTTACGCTGGAGATTACCTTTGGTTTAATTTTATTTTATTAAATTAATTGCTTTCAAAATCGAAAATATTTAATTATAATTTTTCATTTAATTTTTAAATAAAACTAAAATACATTTTTTAAATTCATTTGAAATCATTTTCGAAAGAACAAAAAAAAATTGAAAAAATTAAATACATCAAATAAAACAAAAAAAGAAACGAATATTTTTAATTAAATGAAAAAAGTCTTGTTATTGTCTAGATTTAAGGGAAAATCATTTTTTGATACCATTAATTTTAAATAAAAATTCTGTATTTTAATAGAGACTCATCTAAATTAGAAATATTAATTACAAATAAAAATTGATAAAGAATAAAGTATAAAAAATAAATTATAAAGTATAGAAAAATTTAATTTTTAAAATTTTAAAAATAAAGATAAGCAATTAAGGATTTCTTTGAAACACACAGCCCCTTTTTATTTAAAAGACAAACAGTGCTAAGTAAAAATTAGAGATTTTTTTTATTTTTCAGTGTTTTATTGTTAATCTGAACCCGTTCTTTCATAAAATCATGTATGTTTTCTTTATGGAAAAAATCTTCCATGAGACATTCTGAAAGAAAATTAAAAGATCTATCTTTAAGTCAGAGCCTTGGTGATAAGATCAGTTGCTTAAAATCACATGATATTTTACAACAAATGGGTTTTTATGGTTGATAGATCTTTCTTAAATACATTAAAATAATTCTAAATATTTTTAATTATAAAAAGTATATATTTGAATTGCTTGAGTCTAAAAACCCCAATATAGCCTATAATTTAGTCGTTATTATTGATAATTTTTTAAGGGACTGTATCTTATTTTTTTGATTTCGAGTATGATCTCATACTTTTTATCGCGAAATTCATGTTTTTTAACCTCAGAAATGCTAAAAAGCATATTTTTTACAATTGTAAAATTTGTGAAATTTCATACAAAACTTTGGGTCTTCAATCATCTCCACAAATTAATTAGTTATCAACACAATTTGAAACACAATTTCAAAAACTCTTAAGAACAAAAAATGAATGTAATGGTATAATGGTTTATTTATTTTTTTTTATAACAATTTACCATGATTTTTGACCAAAGATGGTAAAAACATAGACTTTTTCCAGTTTTTTTGGATCTAGTCCGAGGTTTACCCCCCCAATCCTTACTTTTTTTTACAGATTTTGAAACTAGAGAAAATTCTGGACAAAATGTTGGGACCACTTTTTTTATTTTTGTATTTTTAGGCAAGTAAAATTGCTAAGAATAAGTGTAAAATCAGAAAAAAAAGAATTATACTGTTTTATTTTGAAAAAAATGTTTTTAAGTAAATTTCTTTATATGTTTAAATTTTATTTTAACAGACTAAACTAATAAAGAGTTCGAAATTTTTAGATGTTCTAAGAATGGTTCTAAAAACATTTTTTCAAAATAAAACAGTATAATTCTTTTTTTTTGATTTTACACTTATTCTTAGCAATTTTACCCAAAGTGTGCAAAATCAGTAGCAGGTGAAATAAAATTTGTTGCACTTTTTGTTTTATGAAATTTCACAATGCCGTCAAAAAATGTTTTTAAGCATAAACATATTTAATCAAATAAAAAAAATTTACTTATTTAAAAAAAAAGATTAATAAAAGTTGAATTTTTATTAAAATTTTATAAATAATATAAATAACTATTGTACTAATTCTTTTAGTAAAACATTGACGTCTAGTCCACCCAATGAATCATGATTTAATTTTTCTTCTGGTACATAACTGAATGCTTCATAGACATTAGCACTAAAAATGTTCAATTTAACATTATCAATAATTATTTTTTTATTTAATGGAAGTTTAATTTGATTCAATATCGGTATAAGTTTGGCAAAAGGTAGCGATACTGTAATTTTCTCAGGAGTATCTTTTTGCATTATTTGAGCCAGCATCAAACTAGAAAGATTATTGAGGAAATCATTTTTTACATTGTCAAATATTGACTGGAATGTTTGCTTAAAATCATCGCACAAAATTAAATCCAAAGTTTCATTATTCAGCTCGGATAATATGTTTTCTTCAGCATGGTCAACCATCGGATTAGATGCATCAACCAAACAATATTCACTTTCCAAAGAACCCTTAGAAAAATTTAGCTCATTTTTTCAATTAAAATATTTGAAATTATACTTTGGTTATAGAGTATCCAAAACTTAGATATTCAGTAACAAAATCATCATTTTGTGCCTCAAATAATTCCATGGCTGACTCAAGTTTTTCATTTATATACTCTGTTCCTACATTTTCCTTGAGATTCATACTTTATGAAATATGAATAATTATTAATTTAAATTTTAAGAAAAAATAAAACTTTTCAAATATCTTGGCTACGATCAGTTGAATTTTAGAACAAATTTTTTTAACACCTTTAATAAAATTAAGTAAATGATCTGATTGCTTAATTAGATAGTTATACCAACCTTCTACGGAAAATCTTTCAATATTTTGAAGAAATTTTTGCTGTAAACCTGAAGACAAACTTAATTTCTTTTTAGGAATCAGATCTTCATCACTCGAGCCTTCTGTAACAATTTGTTTGAACAAAAATCCACCCACAATATTAAGTTCTATTTTAATCAAAATGCTGATCAAAACAACTGAGTAGATAGAAGCTAAGCACTTGGATACGGACAAAATTTTTATCTTTTCCCACAATTCTATTTTATTTGAAGGTCTTAAAATATTAATTTTAGATTAAGGATCCTAATTTTAAAAAAGGAATCTACTTAAGTTTTAATTGTTCAAGATATTCGTTGCTAGAAAGATTATTGTTGATTTGTTCTTGAACAGATTCAATAATTGATAAAACTTAATTTTTATTTTATAAAAACGAATTTTAATTAGGATTTTAAATAAATACTAGCATCATCAGATGTTTTTCTAATTGTCATATAATGATCTAATTTTTTTGATTTTAGATATTCTTTTTTTACCAAATGAGCATCTTCTGGAGATAAGAGAAGGCTTTTTTTAATCTTGTAGATTGAATATTTTATAAAAGCATAGCTTCCTAAATTAAAATTTGAATTAAACTATGCAAAATATGCATTGATTAATTACCTCCGACCAAGATGGCTGTAAAAACCAATTTTTTCTTGTGTCTTTTGCCAAATCTATACACCAAACTCATCTTTATACCAAAAATTTTATGCTTAAGATTATAATTGTTTTTTTGATTGAGTTAAGTATGAAAATTTGAGCATAATTAACTCACGTGAGACCAATGATTGTAAAAAAAATTGACTTTATTTTTAATTTTTAAAATTTTACTTTCAATTTAATTATAAAAATAAAAAAAATCTCTTTTTCATCATAAATTTTATTTTATTAAGATTAATTAAGATAAAATGAGTTATAGAAAAATTAATTAATTGATTTTACTCGGATCTGATTCAAATAAAAAAATTAAATTATTTTAAAAAATTAAATTTAAATTCTATTTTTCAATCTTTCTATTTCGAGTGACTTAGCTCTATTCCATTCCGGAATACCCAGTTCACATTTGCCATAGCTAATCGCTTGGAGCCTAGCCACAACCAACAATGTATGAAAATCTTCGAATGACATTTTTTCTTTGTTTTTCACCAAATGAGTTTGTCTTATCTGAACAATATCATTCTCGACCAGCTGCTGCATTGAATTACTTAGCTTATAATCACAATGAGCTAATATACTCAAATATTTACGAATATAATTTAATAAATTCAATTTGCTCTCATTAAAAAACTCATTAATACATTTTTCGTAAGATTCTGGTTCGAAATTTTTCAAGTCATGGTTCAATTTTAGCTGAACATCGCTGCTCAAAATAGATTTTGTCTCGCTAAGTATTAGCATTCTAAGGTTTGTATTAAATTCTTGCTGATGAAATCCAAAATCGTAATTAATTTTCTGCCATTTAATTATGTCTTTCAACGAGTTAAGGTTCATTAAACCTTTTTGTTTAAGCTCACCTGCATTCAGAACCGTCTCGTCTATGACCAAATGAAACAACTCAGGCAATTGAAGCATACCAGAGATAAGCTTATCTTTTGTATAATCTTTATTTGGTATTAAATTTGAATTATTCATGTTTTCGATTGAAAGCTTAAATAAATGGCTCATGGAAACTATTTTACTCAATGCTGAATAAAAACAGTCCACAAATGTCTTTTCTTGTTTATCAACTTGTGGTATGTTGGTGATATTAAGACAAAATTTTCCTAAAATTGTCACATCTTTACGCATGAATCTAAAAGAATAGCTTAATTTTAAAATGTTTTCCAAATGGAAAAAAATTACACTGATGACAAGAGATGCATAAGCAAGTACTCTGCTGCCAAAGTGTCGCCCAATAAAAGTTCTTGGAACATCAGGATTATTTCATTTCTTAACTTGTTTAGATAAATTTGAGACTGGTCAAATAAAAGCGAATCGTCTATGTTATCCATGGTATGATTAGACTCTTTTAATAGACTACGAAGAAACTGGTTATATTCATAACTCCAGTAATCATATTTTTTTTCTCCTTGATCTACTTGCATTTCTTCTTTATCTTCTTTTTTAGGGTCACGTCTTAGTAGAGGGTTGTTGCTCAGAAGATTAAATGAAGTGATACAGTGAATTCTTGGCACAAGAGATGGTGGATATTCAGATAAAATGTATTTCTTGCTGTGTTCAGTTACTTTGGTAATATGAATATCCATTTCGGTACATTTACATAAATGATGATTTTCATCTTCAACTTTGCTCTCTTTGTGTATTTTGAACTCTTGGGTTTTTTGTTCATGTTCAACTTCCAAACTATCTGTTCGGTGTTCATCGTGTTGATAGGCTAAAGATGGATCTTGGTTAAAAATTCCAATAAATTCAACTAAATCGTTTATTTTAAATTTTTCTGAGTCTTCGTAAATCTTTACCAAGCAAGCCGATCCATTCTCGTTTTTGTTTAATGGAAAGCTGTTAAGCAAGTTTAAATGAAAATTGGTGTTATTTTCTGTGACTTTTTCGTTCTTGGTCTTTTTTGTATAAGTCACAGTCTTGGTCTCTTCGTCGGGGTTAAATTTTCTGGTCTTATAACATACCTTGCAGATGGTATAATCAGTGTCTTTCTCTTGTGAAACGATGCTCATGTCTTGTTCCATTTTTTGAATTTGGTTTTGCTCATTTGTTTCCATATTTTCTTCATTGTCTAAAGGACGCTTTTCAGACTGGCCTTCGACAATGCTTCCACAAACGTAACATGAATTTGACTTGTAAATTTCTTTTACCCATTGAGCCTCTCCTGGAATTGGAACACAAAAAAAAGTGGTTCTTTGCAGCAAATTATTTTGGTGATTCGACTTGTCAGCAGAATTTGACATAGCATCATCACATACCTCATATCCAGTCTAAATTTTATCAAATAAAACAATGACTTATCAGTAAATTTGTGTTTTTTAAAGTTTTACAGGAAGATCAATTGTTTCTTTGTATTTTAAGCATATTTTTTTTATGTCGCCGGTAGATTTATTCTTAATTTTGTGAATATTTGTGAAGTAAACTGGATCAAATGTGTCTTGGATCATGCATCGGTATCTGACAAGACAATTTGGAGTTAACTCGTGCAATTTTACGTCGTTGACACAAGGAATCTACTTAAAAAACTTTAAAGAAATTTTTAAATTTTGGCAAAATACCGATTGATAATCTTTCTCAGAAATCAATTTTGATCTCAGGAATTCTTCAAGTTTGGAATCGAAATTTTCTGGATCATTATCTAAACAATTGGTATTATTAAAATGGTTTTAAAAGGAAATTTTTTAGTTACCAAAAATATTGTTGATAATCGACAAAGGATTTTTTATCCAGTCATCAATAGATACAGGCATTTTTTTTTAATTTGGTAATCTGCACGTGCTAATATTTAAAAGCTTGTTTAATTTTTTTAGTTATAGTTGGCTTCGGCTATAAAACTTAATTAAATTCTAAATGTAAACGTTTCAGTTAGATTTATTTTTTTCTATATTATTTAATAAGCATTTGATTCATCATAAATTCAAAACTAAATTAAATAGTTTTCAATTAATTATGAAAAGTACAATTTGATTTGAATTGCAATAAACTTTATTCAAAATTATAAATACTGATTCAATAAATCAACGTAGAATTAGCCAAAATAAAAAAAAAATGTTGTATTTTTTTAAAAAATGCTTAACCATTATAAATTAGTATATTTTATAATTTTAATATTAATTAGAAAATATTATTGAAATTAAACAACTTAAATTTTACGACACGGAAATATTAAACTTCGTTTTCGCCCAGTTGACCATTAGGACCATGGAGAAGAATCGAACCATTGATTGAGAAGATGTTGTAGCGAATCTTAACCATTTGGCGCGTCCACGTTTCCACAAACCAATGACAAAAAAGATTAGCTTCTCCTGTTGAAAGTGTAAACAAAAGAAATAGAATGACCGAGAATGTTGATGAAATATTGGAAGAACAAGATGGAACAAGACAAACAAGAAGCAAAGCAAACAACTTGATTAAATCAACTGCACAGTCTTCAAGTCATTCAGCTACACAAGAAGATAAAAGAAAAAGAGGTAGACCTAAAAAAACTGCTATATAGTTATTTTTTTATTAATTTTTTTACTAATTTTCTCAAAATATGATTTTTTTATATTCATTTAAAAAATAAATAAATATTAAAATAAAAATTGATACCGTTTAAGTAATTTCGTAGCCCTTATTTAGTAATTTTAGAGGCCAAAAATAATTGAAAAATGAGTCCAAAGTAGTAATTATATATTCCATAATTAAATAACTATTGAGTCCAAAATAATTATGAGCCCGTTTCAGTAATATAATGAGCCCATTTAAATTATTCCCAAATTTAATTTTTAATTTCACAAAATTCAAAGGATTCGATTAAAATTTGATAAATAATATGTATATTTTTTATATTCAGATAATATTATGAAAAATTCAAACTTATTTTATAAATTAGTTTGATAATCACTCTCAATGGAATTAAATTATTATATAAAATTTATTAAAACAAATAGAACCCACATTATTAAATTAAATAAGATAAGAAAAATGAAAAAAAAACTACTAAAACTAAAAACTTTTTTTAAAAAATAAAGTATCACGGTGTGAAGTTCTTATACGGTCTTCAAATTGGACCGTCAAGCTGACCAGCCAAGTGATCCGCCAGATGAACCGGATTCTGGCAGTATCGAACAGTAATTTAAAGGATTGACAATATTTATTTATATTTTTTTATATAATTGCTTTTTTTTCAATATTTAAAAACAGTATAATTGAAATTATTTGAAAAATGATTTAAAAACTCGATTTATTGTAAAATTAATAGTTAATTTCACAATCAAATTAAATTTCACATTAGTTTAAAAAATAACTAAATTTATTTCAATTATTATGTTAGTAAATTTTTCAAAAAAAATCAACAAGTTTTATTTTAAATATCAAATCAATTTAAATCATATTCGAAAAATGTCCAATTTGTGTTATACAAACTATGACCAAACAAAGCTAAAAATAATTGGTATACCTAAAATAAATTACAAATACTTCTTTTTATATCTTACCTCTTTATAAATTAGATATAGGAGCAAATTTATCAGGTAAAATACTCTCAATAGCATATAAGAATTCATTTATCTTAAATAGATCATATGTACAGTGGATTTTATAACCATAGTAATAAATCGATTCATCCTAGTATGATTAAATTATTTAAAGATAAAAATTTTGGTTACAAAATAATCTTTAAGATGATCTATCAAATGTTTTAAATAGAGCATTTGCAAATCATGTTGAAAAAATCATGATAACTGGTACAACCCTAAATGAAAGTAAGGAGGTACTGAAAATTTCTGAACAAAACGAAAATTTGTACATCACCGTTGGCTGTCATCCGACTCGATCTAACGAATTCATAAATGATCCTGAAGGCTATTACCAGGGATTACTAAATCTGATAAAGGAAAATGATAAAAAGGTAGTTGCTGTAGGAGAGTGCGGTCTTGATTATGACCGTCTAAATTTTTGTTCAAAAGAAGTACAAAAAAAATATTTCGAAATGCAATTGGAATTGCCTAAAGAAACCAAAAAACCTTTATTTTTACATTGTAGAAATTCATATGCTGATTTTGCTGAAATTTTGAAGCGCCACCATGATCAACTTCATGGAGGAGTGGTCCACTCTTTTACTGGTTCGAAAGAAGAGGCTAAAATTTTCACTGATCTTGGCTATTTCATTGGAATAAATGGTTGTTCACTTAAGACTCTGGATAATATCGATGCAATGAAATCGATACCAACTGAATTTTTGATGATTGAAACAGATTGTCCATGGTGTGAAGTTAAAGCTAGTCATGCTGGTCACAAATATATCAAAACTAGAATGCCGTGCTCCAAAAAGGAAAAATGGAATGAGGATATTTTAGTAAAAGGTCGAAACGAACCCTCAGCAATTATGTAATATTCATAAAAATATTTATATTTGTTTTTTTCTCAAGTATTTTATATTTAGACAAGTTTTAGAAATTATGGCTGCTACTCGAGATGAAGACATTTATTCGCTTGCTGATACTCTTTATCAGAATACAAAAAAAGTTTTTAAAATTTAAAAGAATAAAATCATTGATTTGAAAATTTCATAAAATTTTTTCATTTTAAAAGAAACAATTGATGAAATTGAATTAATTGATAGTTTCTATATTTAAAATTAACATAAGCCAAACAGATTTAGATAGTTAATTATAAATTTTTTACTGTAAAAGTATTTATTTTAGAAATCTTATCTACCGAGATAACTTTGTTTACTTAAAGAAAAACTAAATATTTTTAATTACAATTAAGTTTAGTTTAAATTAAAAAAAGTGGATATCTATTAATTTTCAAAATTGACGTTTATTTAATTGAAAAAATCTTTAAATGTGGTTATTTTAATTAAAATATTAATGCAAGCTAAAATTTGAGGATTCAAATTAAATTGATTTTTTGGCCAAGAATCGAGAATCGAAATATCAGAAACGATAGTAAAAGAAAATGATAAAAGATAAAAATGAAATAGAAATTTTTTAAAGATATTTTTTGTTTCAAAATGTATTAAATTAATATTTTTGTCATTGTTATAGAACTTTAAAAGTTTTAATCATTTTAAATTTTGGTAAAGCTATTCAAAATTTTAGGCATCTAGTAAAACTTCATGGTCTAAGCCAAAAAAAAAGGTATTGATTTTTTTTTTGCATAAATGGGAAAACATACGGCATTATCAGAATAGTTAATGATCTTATTAAACGATAAAAAAATGTTTTTCCACGCAAAACATTTGTGAAAAATTCTACTTTTGATATTAAATTCTTTACAGCTTTTTTTCTTAAACCATCATATTTATCCAATTTGTTTGATGCAAGAAGTTCTGCAAAAACATAAGCATCCTCAATACCCAAATTCATTCCTCTACCACCTAGAGGAGAATGAACATGTGCTGCGTCGCCACCAAAAAAAACATTGCCGCAGCTAAATCGTTCAATCATTCGATGGTTCACAATAAAGTCCGATTTCCAAACGATATTTTCAACCTCATTTCCATTTGGTAGTCGATGAAGGACATAGAGATCATTGCTGATTATTCTCCAAATGTCAGCTTCTACACGAATTAAGAAAATAAAACTATTTTTCTTAATGAATACATTTAAATCATTTGGCTTTAATTCTGTTCTTAATTTAGCATCATACAAAAACCATGGTTCTTCAAATGAACTTCCTTCAAACTTTAGACCGAAATATTTTCTAGCACTACTATGAGCACCATCAGCACAAAATACATAATCAAAAGTTAAGACCTGTTCTTTTCCATCCGAATATTTTAATTCGCACTCAACTTGATCATTTCTTAAAGAAATTATTTTGGCCTCTGTTCCTCTAACTACATTTATGTCCCTTTGGCTTAGTATATCAGTCAAAACCATTTCACTTACATGCTGTGGCTGAACTGCCATAAAAGGGTTTTCGTGCTCAACTCCTTGAAAATTATTACTAAATAAAAGTGAACTATTATAGTAAAAGTTTCCATGCTCAGCTTGATAAGAATTTTTAATAAAGTCACGAAAAGCTCCGATTTGGCCCATTAATTCAAATGTTCGTGGGTTTATGCCAAGTGCTTTGGAATGTTTGTTAATATCAGTCAATTTTTCGACAATAAAGGGTCGGGCTCCTTTATGGGAAATAAACAAAGCTGCCGCAAGACCAACTGGACCAGCGCCGATAATCAAAATTTTCTTTTCATTAAGTTTTTCCATATTTTTCAGAAAAAGGTTTTTTTCAATTGGAAATCAAAGTATTCAGAGTAATGTTTTTGAAATTTGGAAAATTAAGTTAACAATTATATTGTTTCTAATTAATAAAATAATCAAATGTTTAAAACACAATTTTTTAATGTTTTCAGTATACCTAACTAATTTTTTTACTTTTAAAATAAATCAAAAGTAAAGTATTTCTCAATTTCTACCATAATTTATCACGCTCAGACATTTAATGACAGATTTTAATGAAATTCAAGAAATTTTTTTCCCAAAAACTAGTCTATTATTTTCGAAATTTAGATGAAATTTAATTTTTATATTTTTATTTTTGAATTTTGAATTCATATTTGCAAGGATAATTATAAGAATTGAGAATGATTTAAAATAAAAGATAATTCTAAATAAGACAAAGACAATTTTGGAACAAAATAAAATTATAAAATTAAAAAATTAATAATTCTAATATTGTTTTGATTCAGGTCAATAATATTTTAGATTTTTATTGCTTATTAGTTATGACGTTTGAAGAAATTGTACTCAATAACAAAAATTTTTCCAATAGGCTACAAAGTTAAGACAAATTTTCAATTAGCATGGTCTTTAAAACTTGTATTAAAAATGCCACATAAAACTTAATCTTCGAATCATCGTATTCGAAAAAATATTTTATTATTTTTTTATTATGAATTTTAATTTATCTTTAATGTTTTTATTTAGTCTACGAGTGTATAGAGGATCTTTTAGGTCGCATAATTGAGCTAATTTTGTTATTTCTAATCTAATGTTCTTAGAGTTGAAAGCTTAAACAAAAATCTATGTATTAAGTCATAATTTATCAAGGTAAGTCTTAAGAGCTCTTTAAACCAGTAAATAATCAAGTGATTAGCATGAATATTGAAAAAAAAATTTAAAAAATTTCAAATTAAAAAAAAAAGGTGCGCTTTAACATTTGTCATTTTCAAATGTTGAAACTGTTTTAGATAAGATAATTTTTATAGCAACTCGATCATGTGTCATGTGACTAAATATAAAAAAACATTCCAGCCATGACTCTTTTCAATTGCAGATAACCAAGGTAATGCAAGTATTAGTAGAAAAAAGGATTTGTTTATATGTTTAATTTATAGACAAGTTACATCATTAAATGTTTAAATATTTGAAAACACTCTTCTAGACACTCAATGTGACTAAAAAAACTTTAAAACATGTTTAAAAGTCTAAATTTGACAAAAACTGAAGGTATTCAGCCTGACCAACTTCTGACTTACAATGTTGCTAAGGAATTTGGAGTCAGCCTAGCCTAAAGCGCAATTAAAAGACGTCTAAAATTTTATTATTTATTTTTAGATTAATTTTTTTGTTAATTTGAGTGTTATCGATCAAGAGCGCGCCCTTGTCCCAATCTTAACTAATTAAAAAATTTAAAACTTAAAACAGATCGTGAAGCAATTTAAATTTTATCTAAAATAAAAAAGATAAGTTTCTAGTGTTCCAAACACGTATTTTTAATTTAGAAATTTGAACATTTCCAAAGGTACGCCCATAGAGTGCCTTGTATAATTTATTCAACATTAAGTAAAATGTAAGCAACAGACTTGCACGTTCTTTGGTAATAAACATACAGCGTCAGTGCAAAAGATGTTACATAATGAAGCGTTTATTATATTCTTTAAATAAAATTATGCTTTTTTTAAAGAAGAACCTTCCCCTCTAGAAAAAAAATTCCAAACTCTCTCTTTTTGTTTACAAGAGTACTTGTTTTTAACCAACTTTTTGTCTTTAGTTTACCATAAATTAACCAAACATGCTTAATTTGGTTTAGATATTAAAATGACCAAAATTCTTCGAATTGGCTCGTATCTTTTGAGTAGATCGGCAACATCTCTACACTCAAAGAGCCTTGTCCGATCCCTAGTGACCACAAGACCCGAAATCAAATTGCAACAGCGTCGTTCTTTGAACACAACAAGCTATTTGAGTCAACAGGACACAAATCGTTCAACGGGATTTTTAAATGGATCATCAGCTGTTTACATAGAAGAGCTTTACCAGTCTTGGCTAAGCAACCCGGACTCGGTTCACAAATCATGGGACGTCTACTTCAGGAATTACTCGGTGCAAGTGCCTCCAACTCTTGGTCAAACTCAACAAGTGCCCGCATCTGACCTGAACAAACTTCTCGAGCTTCTGAGACAAGCGTCCCCAAGCGGCTTGATGGTCGACAAGAACAAGGCTTCGATTTCGTCATCCGAAGAACAGCAGGTCGAGGATCATCTGAATTTGTATGCCCTCATCCGTTCATATCAAATCCGTGGCCACAAAAGAGCTAAACTAGATCCTCTTGGTCTCAAGAGTTCTATCGATGTGACCCAAGAAACTGTCACAGACTTGGAACCAGAGTTTTTCTCTTTTAATGAATCTGATCTCGACCGTGTTTTCAAATTACCACAGACTACTTTTATCGGTGGAAATGAGCAGCGCCTTACTCTCAGAGAAATACTAAAGAGACTCAATGATGTTTATTGTAAATCAATTGGTTTAGAGTACATGTACATTAACAGCTATGAAAAGTGTAATTGGATTAGGCAAAAGTTTGAGACTCCAAGTAGTGGAGTTATGACAGATGAGGAAAAAAAGCGAACTTTAAAAAGACTGATAAGGGCCACTCGTTTTGAAGAATTTTTGGCCGAAACATGGTCATCTGAGAAACGCTTTGGCGTTGAAGGATGTGAGGTTCTAATACCTGCTATGAAAATAATTATAGACACTGTTTCATCACATGGAGTGGACACTGTTATAATGGGCATGCCTCACAGAGGTCGTCTAAATGTCTTGGCAAATATAACCAGAAAACCACTAGAAGAAATATTTTGTGAATTTGATTCAAAATTAGCTCCATCTGAGGAAGGAAGTGGTGATGTAAAATACCATTTGGGAACTATGAGTGAAAGAATAAACCGCGCCACCAACAGCATAATTAAATTGGTAGTTGTAGCTAACCCGTCTCACTTGGAAGCTGTCAATCCAGTAGTCCAGGGGAAGGCTAAATCGGAGCAGTTTTATCGAGGTGATTATGACGGAGAGAAAGTGATGAGCATGATTTTGCATGGAGATGCAGCTTTTGCTGGACAAGGCGTTGTTTATGAGACCTTTCATTTGAGCGATTTGCCAGCATACACCACTCATGGTACAGTTCATATTGTGGTCAATAATCAGATTGGTTTTACCACAGATCCAAGATCAAGTCGATCGTCACCATACTGTACAGACGTGGCCAGAGTGGTCAATGCTCCGATTTTCCACGTGAATGCGGATGATCCAGAAGCTGTAATGCACGTGTGCAAAGTTGCTGCTGAATGGAGAACTAAGTTTAAAAAAGATGTGGTCATTGATTTGGTTTGTTATAGAAAAATGGGTCACAACGAAGTAGATGAACCTATGTTTACCAACCCATTTATGTACAAATCAATAAAAAAACAAATTCAAGTTCTTAAAAAATATTCTGACAAATTAATTGGAGAAAACTCGGTACAAAAAGAATGGTATGATGTAAGTAAAAATAATTATTTTTTTAAATAACAATTAATTAAAAATATTTTTCTCTCTTTATATTCTTAGCAATTTTTATTTTAATAAAAGTTGACTGAGCTTAAGATATTAGTAGTTATAATAAAAAAGAATTTTTGATCATAGAGCAGCGTAATTACATTTATTTTTTAATCATTTAGATTTGAAAAAAATTTATTTTTTCTTTATATGGTTTTAAGAATAGAATAAGGATTTTATTCTACTATTACTAAGCTCATTTGATTATTCCCAAAATTAGTATTTAATGAAGAAAAGACAAATAAAATATACTTTTAAGATTGTATTTTTTTAACTATTAAATTTTTGTTTTAGTCTGAGATAAAAAAATACAGTGATATATTGACAGCAGCTTACGAGAAATCAAGAGATGGTATCGTAAATAAAAAAAAAGACTGGTTGGACTCTCCATGGAAAAGTAAGTAAAATCTTGAATAAGTTAAAAAATTGTTTATCTGTGTTCCTTTTCCTTCCTTTAACCATTTAAGGCATCGGTAAGTAAATTGACAATATATACTTTATTTTATCACATTTTTTCAAATATGTAGCAATATAATAAATTAAAAATGTGTTAAAATAGTTAACTAATGCTTCTTTGCTTAAATTTAAATTCTATCTGATGTAGATTAGATCAGACGTTTGCCTAAAATCTATTAATTGATTAAATAATCTGAAAAAAAAAATTTAATATTGAAGAAAAATTAATTTTTAAATCCTTTAATAAAAAAAATTAAAAACGAAAATTCTTCTTCCATCAAAAATTGATCAACAAATTCATCCTCTTAAAGAATTTCAATTAAACTTTATTAAACCATTTAACCATTTAACTTTATAGTCTTAAATAATTTTTATGGCAAAAAAATGATGATTAATTTTTTTCACCAAATACTCACAATTTAATCTTTAAAAAATTTAATTTTTGATGGATAGAGAACAAATCAATCACTTAATTGGCAAATGTTAGAACTTAGACACATAATATATCTTAGTATATTATCTTTTTTTATATTGATTTAATTATTTTTGTTTTTTAAGAATTTTTCAAGGGACCAGGACCTTTTTCCTATCCAGATACCGGTATTACTGAGGATGCGCTAAAGTTGATTGGTGATAAATACAGTGAAATACCTGATAATAAAGTGTTTCCAATACATCCAGTTTTGAAGAACACTCTTAAAAAAAGAGCCAAAATGATCGCGAACCGAGAAGCAGACTGGGCTATTGGAGAAGCTATGGCGTTCGGTTCATTGCTAATTGAAGGTACACATGTTCGTTTAAGTGGTCAGGATGTAGAGCGTGGAACATTCAGTCACCGTCATCATGTTTTACACAACCAAAGCAAAGATTTGGACACATATACACCGCTTAACCATTTAACTTTGAGCCAGGCTCAATACACTGTGTGCAATAGTTCATTGTCTGAATATGCTGTCCTAGGTTTTGAGCTAGGCTATTCTCTTACAAATCCTAATTCACTCGTTATTTGGGAGGCTCAATTTGGCGACTTTTGTAACGGCGCTCAAATCATAATTGACCAATTTTTGGCCTCTGGTGAAGCTAAATGGTTCCGTCAAAGCGGATTAGTGATGCTTTTGCCTCATGGCTTTGAAGGTATGGGTCCAGAGCATTCAAGTGCTCGATTGGAAAGATTTTTGGAACTCACTGCTGAAGATTCAGACACAATGCCAGAAGAAAACGAATTCACTGCAACTAATCAATTGCAAGAAATAAACATGATTGTGGCAAATCCAACAACTCCCGCCAATTTTATGCATCTAATGAGACGACAAGTCAAATTGCCATTTAGGAAACCTTTGATTGTCATGTCACCAAAAGCTCTCTTGCGACATCCTGCTTGCAAATCAAGCTTTGATGATATGGTAGTTGGAAATAACTTTGTTCGAGCTTACACTGAAAATGGACCTGCAAGTCAAAATCCCGAACAAGTTAAAAAAATTATCTTCTGCTCTGGAAAAGTGTACTATGATTTAGCTGAACAACGTGACAAACGAGGTCTTTCTGATCAAACAGCTATTGTTCGTTTAGAACAAGTAGGGCTAGAGTTTAAATTAGTTACTTTAAAAATTGGATTTTAATTAATTTATTTTAAAAGCTTGCTCCTTTCCCATTTGATATTGTCAAATCTGAGTTATCCAAATACAAAAATGCCAATGTTTGTTGGGCACAAGAAGAACATAAAAATGCTGGTGCCTACAACTACGCCAAATCTAGAATTCAAACTGTTTTAAAGAACCTTAACGATGATAGAATCAATCATATCAGGTAAATAAATAAACTTATTTTGTTTAAAAATTATCTATACGCGAATTCTAGGGGTTAGATTTTTTTTCCCAAAAATGCTATTAAAAATGTTAAGAGACATATTTTAAATAGGGTTTTTTGATAAAAAAAGTGCTTATACCAGCTTAAGCTTTTTTGGATAGTACACCTGTTCAAAAAGTCATGAGCCCAAACATATTCGTGTATAACTTTTAAGACCAATTGAAAATAAAATTATTTTAATTAATCAAAAACTAAAAATAAATGATATTGCATAGAGAATGGTACAAATAAAATTTTTAATTTTTAGCTCAAATTTGTAAAAGCTTAAAAAGGTTCAGGTTAAATGTATAAAAATGGCTCATAAATGTGATAAGCATGCATGTTTTCCATTGCCCAAACCTTTATATATTTTATCTAAATAAAGCTTTAAACTAATTTGATTTGTAAATGTAACTAATTAATTAAAATTTAAGTTATGCTGGAAGACCAACTGCCGCTGCTACAGCCACTGGTAGCAAAATAAGTCACTACAATGAGCTGAATGAGTTATTCGATAATTCGTTTAATTTATGATTAAAGCCGAATCAAACTCGATCAAAGTTGTTTTTTTTTCGTTTATGTTCTTTTTTTAGCTTAAGTTATTTCAAAACATAAAATAAATTTTTTAAAATTACTTTAAAAAAAGAATTAAATCTTTTTTAATGTTGGTTATAATTAGATAGAAGTTAAGATCAATTTCTATTTGCATAAATCAAAATAAACTGAAAATTATTTTAATATCAATTAATTTTTTTTTAAATTAAATTCTCTAGAAATTTTTTATTTTATTTTTTTAATGAAATAATTTTTTTCGATTTAAGCAATTTTTTTCTCACCTAGAATAAATATATATTGATAAAATGATTTTTGATGATGACAAAAAAACTCTAAGATCTGCTGAGAAGACTCGAAATTCAACATGTTATTTTGCTGATCTTATAGCTTCTAAATGCATATCAAAATACAAAAGTATTTGTGAACAAAATGAATTGATAAATGGCACAGGAAATACTGTAATAGCGGGGATTCACATTGAAAATGTTGAATGCAATTCTGAACCAAAGTTAGTTGCTCTAGCATGTGGAACGAAGCATTGTTCTAAAAATCCAGGAATAAAAGACCTTCATGCAGAAATTTTGGTAAGAAGAGCATTTAATCGCTATATAGCTGATCAATTATTAACAAACTCAAATGAAAAAGAGCATCTTGGTAAATTGAAAGTTCACTTTTATATATCGTCTGCTCCATGTGGGAATGCTTGCATAAGGCGATGGGCTAAACCAAAAAAGGAAACTTGGATCGATTGTCCAGGCCTTCCAGAAGATAAGCATTCTATTTTACATGGATTTGCTACAAAAGAGGGACAATTTGCACTGACAGTAAAAAAAGAACGCGTTGAAATTGACATAAATGAGGAGCAGATAGATAAAAAACATATCAAAGAACATGCTCTACCTGCTGGTATTCTTCCCTATAAACTTTATCCAAATTTGATTCTCAGTTGTTCAGACAAAATTTTAATATGGAATTGTGTAGGTCTTATAAAAATAGATTTTTTAAATTGGCTTCCGAAAATCTTTATTAGCTCATTAACTGTTGGCCGAAAATTTGTAAGACCTCACTTATCTCGTGCCGTATGCTGTAGATTAGGAAGCAAATTTCAAAATGTAAATCATCCAGTTTTGCTTTGTTCATCTGTAAAACTTGACGAAGGTGGTTTGGATGTAGACGAAGGAGCCAAATTTGATGAGACGAATTTTGTTTTTTGTTGGAGTGAAGGAAGAGATATTGAGATTTTGAATTGTAAAAATGGACTTAGACATCCTGATAACAATTTATCATTTTATAGTACGCAATTAATAATGAATGATTTAATAAAAAGCCTTCCTAGTGATGGGTCCGATGTTATAAATGAGTCAAAAAATTTTAAAAGATTCCTAAAATTTTATCTAATAACTCTCAGTTGATTAAAATTCAAAATAATCATTTTTTTAAACATATTACTGAGCCAAGAATAAATATCTATTATCTATCTATATTTTTAATTAATTTATTAGCAATAGAGTTATGTTAATTTTGAAATAAGATTTTTAAAATTTGTATTATTAAGCTAAAAGACTATAGTATTGACTTTTCATAAAACATAATCAGTTTGAAATATAAAATGAGTTTATATAGTTTGTTTTTTATAAGAAATATAAAATAAGATGGGTAAATTAGATCAAATTCTCAATATTGTAAAAAACTTGGAAGTAATTTTTTAAATACTCACTTATCAGAAATACCATTTTTACTATCAAGGCTAAGCTTCAAGAACAAGAAGAAACTTCAAAAAAGGAAAACCAAAAGCTTTTTAATCGAATCGAAGAACTTGAAGCTCAAAATAAAAGACTACAAGAAAGGGACTCAGAGCTTGATGCTCAAAATAAAAGACTACAAGAAAGGGACTCAGAGCTTGAAGCTCAAAATCTAAGACTACAAGAGAGAAACTCAGAGCTTGACGCTCAAAATCTAAGACTACAAGAGAGAAACTCAGAGCTTGATGCTCAAGATAAAAGACTACAAGAAAGGGACTCAGAGCTTGAAGCTCAAAATAAAAGACTACAAGAGAGAAACTCAGAGCTTGATGCTCAAAATAAAAGACTACAAGAGAGAAACTCAGAGCTTGATGCTCAAAATAAAAGACTACAAGAAAGGGACTCAGAGCTTGAAGCTCAAAATAAAAGACTACAAGAAAGGGACTCAGAGCTTGATGCTCAAAATAAAAGACGTCTAATCGAATTTGAAAATGAAATAGGAAACTATATGCATCAAATTGAAATTCTTCAATACGAATTGAGAACAGAACATGAAAATTCTCAAAATTTTTTGTTTGAAGGTATAAAATTATCTTTTAGTACTAATCAATCTAACAAAAAAATATTATTTTTAATTTATTTACTATTTATTTTAAAATTTAAATCATTATGTTAATTTAACATTTATAATTTGACAAATAAAGTAATTTGCTAATATATTTTTTTTTTAATTTAAAGAATTAAATCGATTTGATTAAACGAGTTGAATTTTTCAAGGTAAAATTATATTAATTTTTTTTATATGTTTATAACAATTAATTAATTATTTAATAATTTGTATGAAATTTAATAAAATTTTTTTTTTTTTCACCGTTTATTCAAAAAATCAGCCATCACATACTTTAAAAAATAAATATTTTTTCTTAATTAGTAATTAAATACTCGATTTTTGTCAGTCATTTTAAACTCTTATAAAAAATACTGAATACTTCTAAAAATAATTATTTACGAATAAGCAGTAATAATCATTAATTTTTTTTAAATTTATTTATACAAGAAGTCTAAAAAATTTAATTAATATTTCTCAGGAATAAATACGTTCTTACCAATAAAATATTCTATTAAAAATACATTTTTAACATGAGCAATATATTTGAAAAAGAAAATGAAAAATCAGACTATTTTGCCGATTTGGTTCGCAGTGTCGCAAGGTCAAAAAAAGTATTCAATCATATGAAATATTGTGACCGGATTAGTTCGCTTACAATTAAAAATATAGAGAAAGAACGCCAGATAATGTGCTCTAAAATTGATCATGATATTTTTATGTTTTTGAAAAAATCTAAGAGAAGAGATGTTCATGTGAATAAAATTTTGCTTTAAAAATTTTTGTTTTTGATTTTTAGACGATTTTTAAATAAAACGAAAGAATTCAAATTCAATATTAAATGATATTTATTGAATTCAATAAATTAATTAATCAATATAATTTTTAAAATCGATCAGCGGAAGGACATATTTTTAAAAAAACAAAATTAAAATTGAACTAATTTATTTGATGTAAACAAACATAAATATTAGGAATTTTTTATTTATTTAATTCGACCCAAAAATTTAAATTAATTTTTATTTTATATAAGGTTTTATTTAATTAAAATATATAATTAGTTCATAAAAACTGCGCATTTTTTTCTAGTAAAATTTTTTTAATATATCTAACTTTTTCTGGATTTTTTATTGATACCGCTTGATTATATTCAAATTGAAATGCAAAACCATTATCAATAATCTCAATTTTTTCCAGATGAATATCATTAGCCTTTGAAAGACAGTCCATAAATGTCAGCTCTAAAGCATATATAACACCCAAATTATCTAGGCTTTCGATTTCGAAAACATCTATCTAAAATATTATATTAAAATTAATATTATTAAATTAAATAACATTAAACCTGATTTCTTTCAAATTTGATTTTATGAGATTTAGATTCATTAAGCTTAACGACTTTTGATACACCATTATCACCAAAAATTTTTATTTCGGCCCTTAAATCTGTTCCTGCTGAATTCTGGTCTACACCTGTGTATATTTTCACATAATAGTACTTAAATTCGTCAAAAATTTTCATTTTCTCTAGATTCCCTTTATCATCCTTTATTTTTCTATCTTTTCTTCTGTATCGTTTTCTCGAGGGCATTTGGAACAGTTTCACATAATTTTTTTCTTTTATTATTCTTTCTATTTTACCATCATCTCGCGAAGTCGAGAACCATTTCTGGCAAATAAATTCATACTTGTCTGCCTTATCAGATATAATAACTCGGTCTAAAAACCAGCTTGGATAAGCACCAGAATTGTCATGACGTACACGAATGCCAATCAATTTTCCCAAGTCATTCGATTCAAATACAAAACGATCAATCTATTTAAACAAAAAATTGTATTTTAATAAAAATTAAAAGAAAAAAAAGTACATTATTCCGTTCAAATTTGTTAAAATGAGTTTCAGATTTGTTTAAGTGAAATTCATTAGATTCCCTCTCTTCTCCATAAAGTGTAATGTAAACATTCGAATCAGTACCAGATTTTGATAGATCGCCAGTAAACACCTCTATGTTATATTCTTTTACTGAAAAAAAAATTAATTTGATAAAAAAGATAAAAGTGGTAAAATATTGAGAAACAAAATTTACAAATTGGCTAAATGAACAATTTAGGACAACACATAGAATTTATTTGTAAAGCTTTATATAGAATATTCCATGCTAAATTATTTTTACCTTTTGCTAGTTTTTTTGAATTTTCTAACTGTTTTTTTTTAAAAAGTTCTTAAAAAAATTATCAAATATGAATAAAAATACATTCAATAAGTTTTAATCAAAAAATAACAATAATAATTTTTAATTTTTTCTTTTTAAATAATCAAGAAAATAACAAATAGGTACTAATATACCTTCCGACAAAGAATGGGCACAAAGAGACCGTAACCATATGCTTTAAGACTTTCCTTCAGATATTCAAGCATCATTTGACTAAATTTTTACAAACTACCTTTACGCTTTAAATTTCTTATAATCAAATTAGACTGATGTGTAATGAAGAAAGAAAAAGACTAAAAGATAAAGGATTTGAAATTGAAGTAGCCAATAAAGCAAATAATTCTGTTGATCCATATCATATCGGCAGTCCGAAAGCATTTCACGCATTTAATCAATAAAAAGAAAATATTAAAAAGTTTGAATATAAATAAAAACAAAAATTAAATTTGAACTTAAAATCCAATTTATATGACTAAAATTAAAAATTTTCTCATTTTATATCTATCAATAAATTATTTTCTTAATTTGAATTTAATGTAAAATTGATGTCAAATCGAATCTAATGATTGTGAATCGATTTCACATCAATTCTACTTGTGAAGTCGCTTTGAAACGATAGGACAATTTCCTATCAATGAACATCGCTCTTCGACATCACTTCAAAATTTATTTAATTGGGTTGGTTGGTTGAATATTTTTTCTTATTTTATCTAATAATATAATTCAATAATATTTTAAAAATACTTTCAGACCAGTAATTCCTATTTTTTAACCATCTTAATGAAAATCTTTATCAAAACTAGAATCAAATTTTATCAACAAATTTTAGTAAGCAAATCATTATTAAAATCTAAAGAATAATTTAACAACTTCAATCTATTTTTGGTTTAAACAAAATTGACTATAAAGTCAAATTTTTTATAATTAGTCTATATTGAAAACGTAACTTAACTTAACTTAAATTTTTTTTATTAGAATGCTTACCATTTGAATCAGTTATTATATCTTTGTTATTTAATGGAAACAACTCAATTAGATAAATGCCATTTTCATTTTTTTCTATCCAATTATTGTAAGGAAAGATCCATCTACGTCCTAGATCAGAGCTTTCAATAATCGCTTCATTTAAGTGCCAATCCGGATTAAGTCCTTTCATTACCTGTTTTATTCTATCTAAAAATTTTCAAAACCTTTTCGAACAAAAAAAATCTTACTTTATCTTAACAATTTCTCCGAAAAATTCTTCTTTAATCTCAAAAACATCGGTGTTTCCTTTCTCGAACTTATTTCGATGGGTAAGAGATTTTTTTAACTCAATAAAATCACTTTTTCGATACTGTCCATAAATTTTGACAAAAATGTCCGAGTCTGTACCAGCACCTATGATATCCGAGGTTTTAATAGCAACACTATAGTTGACAATTGATCCAATAAAATTATGAGCTCTATCTGATCTTTCGATTATATTTTCTAATGGAACAAGCTCTCTCTCAATTAATCCATCATCAGCTTTTTTTTTGTCCAACCATTTTCCGCATGGAAACACATATTTTTCATCATTTTTTTCAATTACCACTTCTTTTAAATGCCAACTAGGATTTTTTCCATGGTTATTATGTCCAATTAAAATTTTTTTAATTTTTCCCACATCAAATTCATTTATTTTAAAAACATCGCTCTGATTAGATTTAAATTTTGATTTATTGGTAAGCGATTTTTCCAGTATAATTTTTTCTGTTTCAAAGCGTTTTCCGTACATTTTGATAAACACTTCAGCTTCAGTTCCAGCATCTTTGAGCTCCGAAGTAGTAATAGTTATCTTATACAATGTGTTATCATCTGAATAAAGTTTAATTCAAATTTCAATATTTTTAAATAAATTTATTTTTACCTTGGTAAAAAGTTTTTTTCTTTGCCTCTCTATCTCTAAATGAAAGTTCTGGATCGTATTTAATAATTTTTTGATCATGACCAAATTGTTCAACAGCATTTAATTCCCTCTCAATTTTCCCATCTTCCTCTTTCCGGTCGAGCCAGCGATTGCACTCACACAGCCAAATTCGTTTGCTTGATCTAGACTCAATTAAAATTTCCTTTAAATGCCATCCTGGATTAAGACCTTTATTGTCATGACCTATTCTGTGCAAAAATTAATATTTTTTCTGGTTGAAAGAGCTTTACCACAAACCTAACTTTTCGTATGGTTCCAAGTTCTGGGCAATCAATGTCAAATCTGTCAATGCTACCTGATTCGAAAGTCTTATTTTTAGAGTGAGAATTTTTTAAAATAATTCGATTTGATGCTCCCTTGGAACCGTAAAGTTCGATAAAAACATTGGCATCGGTTCCAGCGAACGACTTTTTTGATGTAACAACAGTTATCAGGTAACTA
This sequence comes from Brachionus rotundiformis, assembly GCA_016802295.1. Lineage (NCBI taxonomy): Eukaryota > Metazoa > Rotifera > Eurotatoria > Ploima > Brachionidae > Brachionus > Brachionus rotundiformis. The sequence goes on from JAESIW010000065.1 coordinate 942,850, forward strand.
TTCATCTTTAATTAATAGAGGTGAAATAAGTAAATAAAATGTCAACCAGTGAATTTAATTTCACCAAGATAAGATAATTAATTTTAACAAAAATGTAAAAATTTTATTGATTAATAAAAATGAATTTTAAAAAATAAGAAAAAAAATTAGGATCTTCTGTTAGGTCTTGGAGACCTTGTTGAATAGTCATCAAAATCGTATAAGCTTCGGTGTCTTCTAGAAGATGATGGGCGATTTAAATCATCATCTATTTTGGAAATTCTTGATGATCTATCATCTTCATAGCGACTCATATTTTTGCTTCCTCTTATAGGCATTTCATCAAAATCAAATTTTCTACGACCTGATCCTACTGGAACTTCATCAAAGTCGAACTTTTTTTTATCTGAATTTACAGATCTATCATCGTAAGAATCTTTTTTTCTTCGAGGACTTGATCTGTAGTTATCATCAAAAGCGATCTGTTCCCGGCGAGGAGACCTTAAATTTATTAAAAACTTAATTAGATTATACATATTAAAGTATTTTTAAATTTTGATAATAAAATATATCATAATTTATAATCTCAATTTAAAATCAGTCAACTAACTTAATTTAATTTAAAAAAATTTTTGTAATAAATTTATAGTAAAAACAACTTAAAAAATAAATAGAAAATATATTTAAATTAAATTTATTAATTTGAAGCCTTTTAAAGATTCTTAATTTTATGAATCAAATAATCAAACAAAAAATATAAACTTAAGGCTTGTAATTTTAGACATTTAATAAAAGAAAATTAATTGAGCATGCCAATCAACTTGTTTATAGGGTTGTTTTTTGACTTTTACCTTCTATCCACCAAAATCATTAAATTAAAAAATGGCTAAATTTATAATTAAACAATTTCAGAATACTTTGAGCTAGTTTATTTGGTCATAGGCATTTTAGATGGGTTATTTTTTAATTTTATGTTAAAAATTACCTTGAGCTTAAACGAGAACCTGATCGTTTATCTTCTTCAAGTTGGGGATACAAATCTCGTTCTATTTCTCCGTCTTCTTTATGCTTTGATAGCCATTTGTTACAAGGGAAGATGTAATTTTTACCAGTTGATTTATCTTTAACTTCAATTCGTTCCAAAAACCAATCCTATTTTAAAAGTAAACTTAAAAACAAATTTCAATTATAAAAAAAGTCTAAAATACCTTTTTAAAGCTACTATTATCATGTTCTATATGAACTTTATTTATTTCTCCCAGATCCAAGCATTCAATATTAAACACTTGCTTTTCTGATCTATCAAAACCCTTTTTCAAGACACGTTTTCCAGAGTCGCCATTCTTTCCATATATTATTATAGATGCGGTTGCGTCTAATTGAATTAATTAATAATTAAAACTTTAATTTTATCTAAACTTTACTTGTTCCAGCTCCTTTTTCTGATCCAGTTACAACAAGTATCTCGTAATCTACATTCTTAAGACCTCTGGTTAAAGACACTTGGCTCTCTTTTTTAGTTTCACATCTAAAGGCTTTAGGTCGTTTGTTCAATTTTAAAATACTCATTACTGGAAATTTATATACAGTTCCAGTATTCAAATCTTTGACCTTCACATAATCACAGATCCATTGTGATTCAGGCTTGGAATAGTTTTCAACATGTGACAACAAAATCTCTTGCAATTCTCCAACAGATCGAGTCTTAAAAGTCAAAATATCTAAATGACCACGACGAAGAATTTTATTTTCAGTGTTGTTTTCGAAAATCTTTGGCTTGGTCTCTCCATAGTCTCCTATTAGGACAATTTCTATGTTATGCTTTGTTCCAGCATCAGGCTCATCTGCTGTCTTAATACTTAATTCATAAGTTGTTTTATTTCCTGGTGATTCTTGATCACGTGCATCCAAAATAGGTGTTAATTCTCTTACCAACTGCTTGTCCTCTTTACTCTTTGATAACCATTTTTTGCATTCGAATTTGTAAACTTTACGCATTGATAAATCCTCAACTAGAACAGAATCCAAATGCCAATGAGTATTGCCAAAAATATTGCCTGAATTATCGTGCCATATTCTAAGCTTGGTTATTTCGCCTACACTTAAAACATTTTTGAAATCGAACACATCAGTTTTTCCCCTTTCAAACAGATTACTAAAAGCTTTAGTTTTCTTAAGTTCTAGCTCTCCAGTATCGCCATTCTCACCAAATAATGTGATAAAAACATTTGCATCAGTTCCAGCACTAGAAATGTCACTTGTTTTTACCGATATCTTATAATCCGTCATCCCGATTGTTTGTTCGTTGTTTTTATACACAGGAATATCGATTGAAAGACCACGAGAATCAGCTCTCTTTTTGGAAAGCCATTCTTCGGCAACAAAAACATATTGTTTCTTTGTCTTGGCATTAGTCATTTCCAATCTATCTAGATACCACTCTTTACGCGAGCCTTTTGCATCATGAGAGACTCTAACCTTTTTCAATGAACCAATATCATCTAAATCTATATTAACTGTATCAATACCAGCTCGGTCAAATCTATTGTCAATTTTCTCAATCACTATATCTCCACTATTACCCTTAGAGCCAAAAAACTTTAATGTAACATCGCTATCAGTGCCAGCCTTGGGCACGTCTCCAGTATATATTGTCAAAGTGTAAGGAATTAGGCCTCTAAAACTGCTTATTTTTGTGTTTGTTTCGTCAATGTTGAATCTCCTTGTAGTCAGTCCATCTCCCTTTTCGGTAGATAGCCAAGAGTTGCATGTAATAAAATAACTTCTTCCTTTAATAGGCTCACTAATTTCAATATATTTAATGAACCAGCTTTCATTTGGCCCAGCTCCTTCGTGACCAATTTCAATTTGTGTCAATTCACCAATGTCTAAAGCTTCAATCTGGAAAGTTTCTGATGAACCAGGTTCGAATCGAGATTTTTTGGCCAATTGAAGTTTGATTGGCTCAGTTCGCTGTTTTCTTCCTTGACCAAAAAGTCGTATGAATGCTTGGGATGATAAACCACAATTTCTCTCATCTCCAGTTCTAATGGTTATCTTAAACGGTATGGTTGGTCCGTCATGATACTGGCCAAAAGGAGATTGTTGACGGATCGATAATCTTGGATCACTTCCGGCTATTTTAGAGCCACCAATGTTGGATTTAATTGATAACGAGGAAGTACTAGTTACTCTAGGACCATTGTAGTTCTAAAAGCATTATTAAATTTATTAATCTTACCAATATTTTTCCAAAAATTACCTTTTCATAAATTATCCTTTCAATTTTTTTATCATCTCGACTTTTCGATAGCCATCTTTCACACACAAATGAATATTTATGTCTGCCTTCGGTTACTTCAATCCTATCCAAGAACCAATCTGATGAAATTCCTGAACCATCGTGTCTAATCTGACACTTAAATAAAGGCCCTAGATCAGCAGTTCTGATTATAAATCGATCAGTTTGCTTTCTCTCGAATTTATTCCTATGATTTGATTTCAAGAGCTCTTTCTCGCCAGAATCACCAAATTCACCAAAAAGAGTCAAATAAACATTGGCATCAGTTCCTGCTTTGAACACATCGCCCGTAAATACTTCAACTTGATATTCTTTCACTTGATAAATTATTTTTATATTAAAATATTCTTTACAAATTAAAAAAAAATTGAAATACTTTCAAGATTATCTCTGACTTCTTTTTCTTTAACTCGTAGTTCGCCATCTTCATATTTTTCATCAATTATTTTACTCGGAACCAAATCACGCTGAATATCACCATCATCTTTATCCCTAGCCAGCCATTTTTCGCATGGAAAGACAAAAATTTTTGAGCCTTTTTTGCCTTCTTTAAGGCGTCTAATTTCGACCTTATCCACATGCCAACTCGAATTTTGCCCTTTGTTGTCATGTCCGAGTCTTATTTTGGTTATTTCTCGACCAATGTCGTCCATTTCGAGCACAAATCTGTCACATGCACCTCTCTTAAATTTTCCACTCCTTTCTGATTTATTTTTGCATAGGTCAACTTTTTGTGTGTGGATATCAGTTCCATACAAAACTATATACGGATTAGCTGATGTCGATGCTCCAGATATATTACTTGTAAAAACAGATATTTCATATGGAATCACTTAAATTAGTAAAATTGAATTTAAACTTGAGCGAAAAAGATGTTCATACTTGGATTGTATTCTTCATAGGCAACATCGTTCGGGTATAGCTCAACTTCAGTTTTACCATCTTCTTCAAATTTGTCAAGCCATCTACCGCACGAAAATTTCCATCGCTTGCCAAGCTTTGGTGCATCAATTATTACTTCTTTTAGATGCCAACCAGAACCAGCGCCTCGACCATCATGACCAATTTTTATCTTCCTCAAATCACCAACATCTGCTTCTTTAATTTCGAATGTATCCTCATGTCCACGCTCGAATGGATCCCTTTTTATTTTCGGAGTTTCCAAGGGAATTCGTCCAGAATCTGATTTTTCACCAAATAATTGAATGAACACTTTGGCGTCTGTTCCTGCATTGCGTATATCTGATGTAACTACGGTCACATTATACGTAGTGGTAATTGCTGTAAAAAAAAAACAAAATTTAAAATTTCATTAAAACTTTATTTTAAAAATATTGAGTAAATTAAACCGAAATTTAAATTTTTCGGAATAGACTCAATTAGACATAAATTTTTGAAACTTTATTTAAGTCAATATTTTTAGATATGAAATAAAATATGTAATTTGTTTTTTTATTTTTTGAAAAATTTTTGTTACTGTTTTATATCACTTTTTAAAGCCTGATATATTTTTTTATAAAATTTTAATCTATTTCTAAAAAGACAACATTCTAGCATTAAGCAACAAACTGTTGGAACAATTTAAAAGCACATTTTTATCTAGCTTATATTTTATACAACATTTAAGGATATGATTAATTTACCTGTTTCTTTAAATAGCAAAAATAAAAGAATAGATTTTCTTTAATGAAAATTTTGAAAATTCATACCTTCAGATTCGAGCAAAAATTGATCTTTTAGACTATCGACTCCTGACCTGAATTTAACTTTTTTTAATTGATTAGGGTCAATGGCTGGTAATTCACGCATTATTTTTCCATCACCATCATCTTTACTGAGCCAATTTTGGCAATTAAACAAATACATCTTATCCGTAATCGGATTGTAAATTTCAACTTTTTCCAAATACCAAGCAGCACCTATTCCTTTGTTATCATGCCAAATTCTAATCTTAAACAATTCGCCTAGTTCAACTGCTTTTACTTTAAAAGTATCAACCTTTTAAAACATTCAATAAATAATAAAATTTAAACAAAAATCAACTAACTAAAATATTTAAAATTTTAAATATTCATTTAAAAAAAAATATTATTTTACTTGATTTTGTTCAAATTTGTTAGATTTATCTGATTTTCTAAGCTCTCTTTCACCAGAATCTCCGTTTTCTCCATAAATAATCAAAAAAACGTTGGAGTCAGTTCCAGCGCCTCTCTTATCTCCTGTGTAAACTTTGACCTCATATGGCACCTCTTTATCCAAAAAAAACAATTACTTAAACTTAAAGGATAAAAAGACTTTACCGTCTAGTTCAATAAGAATTCTACCATCTTGGTCTGTCGGTATTAGTTCTCTTACTATTTGGCCATCATCTTCATCTTTAGCAAACCATTTGTCTACATAAAAATAGTAATTTTCCAATTCACCATCTTCTTGACTAACAACGCTTGATCGTCTGGCGCTTAACTTGAGACGCTTTGAACCCCTTGGTGCATGTCGTTGTATAACCATTTTTTCTAAAAACCAACCAGGATTTGAGCCTCTGTTATCATGACCAATGCGAACTTTGTACAATGGACCAACATCCTCAGCTTCAATTTTGAATACGTCTTCCGATCCTTTTTCGAAATTGTCTGTTTTATTGTCAAGTTTTATTTGTTCACTTTTGCCATCTATGCCATATAGTTCAACAAAAATATCAGCATCAGTTCCAGCACCACGTTTATTTCCTGTTTTTGTTTTAATAACATAAGGTATATCTAAAATAAAAAGTAATTAATAACATTATTTAATTTTTTATTATTTAATCTACATTTTCTCATTTTTTTCATTTCACTTGGATACAGTTCAATTTCAGTTTGGCCATCACCTTCGTTTTCGTCTAGCCAACGATGAGCTGAGAATTTATATCTCAACCCCTTAGAGGGTACATCTATTTCAACATAATCCAAGAACCAGCCGGAAGCAGGACCTTTACCATTCTGACCAATTTGTATTTTTTCAATTTTACCAATATCATCAGCTTCAATTATAAATTCATCTAATCGTCCACGTTCAAATTTGTTGCTGGTATTAAATGAACTCTTAAGCGCTCTATCTCCTGTGTCGCCTTTATCACCAAATATTTTTAGTGTTACCCTGGCATCAGTACCTGCATTTCTGATATCTCCTGTTTTCACTTTAACCTTATAACTGGTTTTATCCAAAAATTGGCTTGAAGTTGAGGCAAACAATTCTCGAATTAGTTGACCATCGTCTTCATCAACTGCAAGCCAACGGTGACATTCGAATTCCTCATCGTATTTTGGGTTGTTTTCTTGGCGAACAACAACTTTGTCTAAAAACCAACCTGCGCCCGGATTTTTTCCATTATGACCTATTCTAATCTTTTTCAATTTTTTTAATTTCACTGCCTCTATTTTGAACACATCACATTTTTTTCTTTCAAAATTATTCTTTTTTGAATCCAATGGTCGGTCTCCTGTGTCGCCAAGTTCACCAAATAAATTAATAAATACATCAGCATCAGTTCCAGCATTTGTTTTGTTACCTGTGTACACTTCGACAATATAGTTCACAATTGGTAAAGGCTTTTCTATGCTATCTCCTTTAAATAGAATGTTTTAGTTATTTTTTTCTATATTAATAAGTTTTTATAATAAAAGTTTTTCTATTCGAAAATTAAAGTAAAATATTAAATCAAGTCAAATATTCACTCATTCAATTAAATTACCTTCTGCTGGCAACTCTCTAACAATTTGTCCATCTTCCTCTTTTTTATCCAACCATCTGTTACAATTAAAAAAGTATTTTTCTTTAGTTTCTAAATTTTCCAGTTCAACTCGATCTAAATGCCATCCAGGAGCTCTGCCAGAGTTATCATGGCCTATTCTTATTTTAAAAGGTGCACCGATATCATTTGTTTCAATTCTAAATTTATCTTTTTTTCCTTTTTCGAAATTTTCCGAATTCTCTCTTGGAAATATTTCATCACTTTTACCTTTATTACCATACAATACCAAATAAACATTTGAATCTGTTCCAGCATACTTTTTATCCGAAGTGTAAATAATTAAATTCCAAACAACTTTTTCACCTCGTTCTTCTCGTCGATTGGTATCTTCTTTTAATATGCGTTCAATTTTACCATCTTCTTTATCCTCTGCCAGCCATTTCATACAAGGAAAAAATTGTTTAAGCCCTAATTGTGGTGTTTCTATGTCAATTCCTTCGAGAAACCATGATGGATTAGCGCCAGAATTGTCATGACGGACTAATACTTCATAAATGGGACTAAGCATTTTGTCTATCAAAACAGTAGTCTTGACAGTTTTTCCTCTTTTGAATTCACAATCTTTCAATTTGATCAATCCACTAGATTTATTTCCGCTTCTTCCACCAAATAGTTCAATATATACTTGAGAATCAGTGTCTGCGTGTTTTTTATCACCTGTATGAATAGATAAATTGTATGGAATGCCTTGACTTGAATCGTCAGCTGATGGATAAAGAAACACGGTTGTTTTACCATCTTCTTCGTCTTCAGCCAACCATCGATCACATAAAAATTCATACACTCGACCCATATTCTCATCATCTACTATCACTTTGTCCAAGTACCATCCCGAAGACGGATTAGCACCGTTGTGACCAATGCGAATTTTTTTAATTTCACCAACGCTTGGACATTCTATTTGAAATTCGTCCTTCTTTCCTCGTTCAAAATTGTTTTCTTTATTGTCCAATTTCCACTCGCCTGAATCTCCCACTGTTCCGTATAGGACTATCGAAACATCAGCATCAGTTCCGGCCATACGCTTATCTCCAGTATACACTGTTATTCTGTATTTATTAGCTAAATAATAATTTTAAAGTTAAGACAAAAAAGCATGAAAAATTTTATAAACTTTTTTTAATGTCTAATGGATCTTCTGTTGCTATTAGATCCCGGGAAATAAGGCCATCATCTGTATTTTTATCAAGCCACTTGGAGCACAGACAATAGTAGCTTACTTTTGGATCCTTTAAATCAATAATAACAATTCTTTCCAAAAACCCTTGAATAAAATTAAGTAAATATTTTCAAAACAATGTAATCAAATTACATCCAGGTGATTTTCCTGTGTTATCATGTTCGATTCGTACTTTCTTTATGGGTCCAACATAATTGACGTCTTTTAGTCTAAATATATCTGTTTTTCCTCTCTCGAACAAATTGATATCATGACTTTTAAGCGGAAATTTTTGTGTTGATTTGTTGTGCGAACCAAAAAGTGTAATGGACCTATCAATTAAAAAATTAATTGATTTTTTTGCTTTAAAATTTTCAAAAAAAAAAAAATTAAATTTAGCTTTAAATTAAAATTTTTAATTAAAAAAATAATTTTAACTCTTTTAAAATATCTTGTCATTTTTCTAAATGATAATCAAATTTTTTTAAAAATACAAATCCTAATATAAAACAAAATGGAATCATTTAGACAAAATAATTGAAAACCTTAATCTCATTTGATTCACTCCTGAAATCAATAAAATTTTAATTACACATTAGCATCGGTCCCTGCTCCACTTTTATCTCCAGTAATAACAATAATTTTATAATCAGTTCTAATGTATTTTTCAATTTGTCGTGTTGGAAACAATTGGATACGTGTTGTTTTCAAACCATGGTCAAGTGAAAGCCAATCATTGTATTCGAATAGCCAAGAGCGGTTCGTTTTGGTATTAGTGATCAAAATTTCTTTTAAAAACCATGAACTATGCACATCTTGACCATCATGTTCAACCACTATGGAATTAATTTGACCAACATCAACTCCAATTAATTTGAATACATTTTCCGAATTTCGCTCAAATTTAAATTTATATCCATTTTCGGTTTTAATGGCTTTATATTGGTTAAAAAGAAGCTTTTTATTTACGTCTCCTCTAGTGCCTCTAATGGTTAAGTAAACATTGGCATCTGTACTAGCATTGGTACAATTTCCAGTTTTAACTTTTACTCTATAGTAGAGTTCATTCGGACCCGGCTTTTTTTCTTTGAATTTGCGCTTCTTTGCCGAGCTTAGTTTAAATTTGCGTTCAAAATAGTCTCTTAGATGAGGATCATTTATCGGGTCATATTGCATAGAACTTGTCCTTTTTATCGGTTTACTTATCACAGTCGGACCCGCAAGTGCTGAACCTATATCATTAGAAATTAGAGAATATAATATTATTTATTTTTCATATTTACTTGATCTTGTAATAATTTTATCATTTGGAAAAAGACTAGATTTGCCGTAAGTAAGTGCTTTATTTCGAGGTATGTGGTGATATGAACCAGTTAGGCTCGGGAAAGTGCTATTTTGATTCGCAGAAAAATCTAATGATCTATATGGAACAATTACAGCCTGATGATTACATTGACTGAGGACATATTTTACACCAGATGAAGAAGTTATGTATTCCATATCAAATATAATTTTATCAAGTGAATAATTAACTAATAAATTTCTTATAATTTTTCTTTTTTTTTGAATTTGGTTCACTGTTGTCAACGGTAACTGAGTAATAAGGTTGTATAGGTAAATTAGTTGCAAGAGCGATAAAAAACAAAAAATTTCAAATTTAATTCAATGCAAAATAATCTACCTAAATTTAGCGATACTTAACGACTGATTGTTTTTTTACCTAGTTACGCTATATTTATTTTCTTTTTTATAAAAACCAACGAAATCAGTCAGAATGATAAATATTGACACTTATTTTTGTTTTGATCTAAATAAATTTTTTTAAAATTTCTTTAATTTTAAATTTAAGAAAAATAAACTAACCAAAAAAATTTGACTCAATTAAAAAAAGTGTTATTAGACAAGTTTTATTATTTAAAATTTTTTGAACCTTTTAAGTTAAAAGTTAGATTTGAAAATAATTAATGTAATTAGAAATAAAGACTGTATTTCAAGATGATTGATTTAAAAAAGTTAAAAACATACTTTTCAATTTAAATAAAACATTTTTTTATTGTTAAACTAATAAAAAATAAATTAGCACAAAATTTTTAATTATTCACTTTGTGACATTTTAATCAATTATTTGCTTTTAATCATGTCTGGCAAATCTTAATCTACTCCAAAAATTCTAAAATTTCTGCCATTTAATTTTATTATAAATAATAATAAAGTCAAAAAATAAATATTTAGAAATTGTTTTATATAAATTTTAAATTAATATCGCGAAACATAGCGTAAATCAGAATTATAATCATTAGCTGTATCAAATTTTTTGTTAAAATCTCTCAACGAGTCTTTGACAAAACTTTTCTCTCGTTGTTCCTTCTGTTTATATCTATTCATTAAACTCGATGAAAATTTTGGAGCAGTTTCGTCGTTAAATTGGTCATATTCCTCATCCCAAATAGTTGGTTTCAAATCTTTTTTTTTCAGTTTCAAATTTTCTTTATCTCTTTTAAATTCTTCCTGACGAGAACTTGAAATGACAGATAAGTTTTCGCTAAATTTTCCTCTTTTAGGATGATCATTAAATCTAGGTCTCTCTCTGTCGATATATTTCCTTTCAATTGGACTAAGACTTCTAACGCTGTCATCATCGCTTGACCATTCACTTTTTTTGGTTCCTTTTGCTGAAATTTTCCTTAATTCTCTTGGTGTTGGAGTTTTATTTGATTTAATCTCATCGTCACTTGACCATTCGCTCTTCATTCTTTCTTTTTTTGAAGAAAGTTTCCACGAGTTGGGCGATGGACTTGTCTTTTGTCTAAAATCTTCACTATCTGACCATCTGTTCTCATAGTGATTTTTGCTTGGACTTTTAAGACCTTTTTTAGGCGAAGATTTTAATCCATGTGAACTAACTATGCTTAATGTTGAATCCGAACTGGCTAAATCTTCCAAATCTTGGTCAAATCTCAATTTAGACTTTAAATCATTTTTTTTGCTTCTAGGAGTTGGTGATTGTTCTCTTTTCATATGTTTTTGTCTAGATGGAGAATCACGTTGACTAGATTGCTTCTTTTGTTCTTCTTCTTCATCAAAACTATCATCATAAGAATCATATTTAATACTTTCTTCCAACAAACGATGCGATAAAGTGCAAATTGTCCTCTTTTGTAATCTTGAGTAATTTTTTTCATAGATTTTAAATTCAAGGCTTTTATTCAAATCATATTTTTTAAATTTTATCCATTTTTTATACTCAAAAATAAATTTTTCCTTATGATAATCAATTTCAATTGTATTTAAAAACCAATTAAGATTTTTGAATAGATTTAATTTTGATTTGTCAATTGAAACTATTAGTTTTACTTTGTAAATTGGCCCTAAGTCTGCTCGCTTGTGGTGAAAATGAACCAGCTGATCGTTCGTACAATCACGATCACTTGGTGTTTTAAATTCACAAGGTTTTATTTCTGGTGAAATGGCATAGTCTCCATAAACAACCATCTTCATACACTGAATAAAGTCTGATCTATGCTGTACTTTAGATATGTACATATTGATGCAGTAATTTTTTTCTTTTATTTTAAATTTTATTTTTGTTTATAAAATCGCAAATAGATACTTACGATTGGAAACATTTTTGACATTTATAGGATAAATTTCAATCAAAGTTTCTTTTGAACCTGGAAAACAGTTAAAGAAATATTAATTAAATATCAAAAATTAATTGGGCTTATTAAGTGATTAAAATTTTAATCAAATGAAGTATTAAAATTTAGAAAAATTATCAAAAAATTATGATGAGAAATTATGGCTGGGTCAAATTAACCCGAAATAATTTCATAGCTTTCCAAAGGCCAAGTGCCCATCTAAATCTGATATTTAAATAACTTAATTATTTAAATAAATTTAAATTGGCTATTTTTTATTCACTAAAATCATTTATTTATTTTATTTTTATTTCGCATCTGTAATTATTAATTAACTTTTCATCTAATCATTTGAAATGATAGCTTACTTTTTATGAGATTTGTTCGACTGTTTCGATCAAATCTAAATTTAAATGATGAAAAAAGTTTAAATAAAAATAAAAAATTTGAATTATACAAATAACGAATTAATTTTGATGGAACATCGATTGTGATTGAGTCATAGTACCAATCAATCATTTTACCATTTTCATCATTTTCACAATAAAAAATCACCTTTTCGATTGATTCAACGTCTAATTCTTCAAGTCTAAAAATATCAATATTACCGCTTTGAAACTTAGGCTTATTATTATCACTTGGTGTCGAATTAAGCCTAACCACTTTGGTTTCGTTCGACTTACCGACAATTTTTACATTAATCATTGGATCAAATTTCAATTTACTGCATTGGCTAGTTAAAATCTTTATAGTGTACCTCGTATTACCGTACCATTGATCCTTTGGTGATTTATTCTCTTCTTCGATATCATCCTGGGTCAATGACAATTCTTTTTTCAGCCATTGATTGCAGTAAAAATTCCAAGACTTGTTCAATTCTGGAATTTCTACTCTGATGTTTTTAACATGCAGGCCGGAACTTTGAGGATCTTGATTAGTAAGAATAATTTTTTTTAATTTCCCGATATAAGCTTCTTCTATCTCGAAGGAGTATGTTCGACCAGACTGAAAAGCTTTACCATTATCTTTTGGATCTACTAAGGGAAATTTAAATGATTTTAAACCAGAGGACGATTTTCCGAAAAGTTGAATACAAATGTTCGATCTTGAGTTCGAATGTTCAAATTTTGAAATGGTTATAAAAATTTTATAGAGATATCTTTCGGAATCATGCATTATAAAATTATTTTAATGAAATACGAATAATTTTTTTTCAGATTATTACTTGAAACCATAGCAACTATTTTGTTAAGTATTACAAAATATTGAATCAAATTTTTGAAAAAGATATAATTTTACTTAAAATAAGTTTTGAAAATTTTTTAAATGAGCTAAGTGGTTTTAAAAAATTATCACTTAAATTATGCAAAAGAAAATGACTCTATATTCAACAAGGAATAAATGATTCATGGTTAAAGGACCCAAAATTCGATTAATTTAAAATTAATTAGGATTTTCAGATTCAAATTATTTCCACATTCTTTTATTTTTAACTAAAATTAAAAGAAAAGATTAATTTTTATAATGAATCTTTATTATATTAAAATATAATTTCAGTGTATGTAAAAAAATAGTCACTTAAGTATTTTCAATAACAATTATAAACAATAATATTTTTGTTTCTTTTTCTTGAATAGTAACACAAATTAAATTAAGACAAAATATTAAAATATTACAAAAAATTTATTAACAATTTTACTAATTTTTTCTCATGAATTTTTTTAAACCCGACGGAATGTTTTTCGTTTTGACTTTGATTTAAATGACCAACATGAAGTTATTGCTTTATTGAATTTTGACTTGTTAAATGAGTACAGAAAAAAATTGAGAGAAAAATTTAAATAATAGATATATGAAGCAAAACGCTCAAAAATTTCACCTAATTTAAAGTCATTATTATTACTATTATTAAATAATTCAATTGTTGTATTAAATGCATTTAGAGAATCGTTTAAAGTCGTGTATGTTTCATTTGCTTCAGTTTCATGGTTACTTACATTAAAAAAAATGGTTATTTTGGCTAGAACCATTGGCATGTGAAGCGCTAAGAATGTAGTTGAAACGATCATGAGCAACCGGGTCGTTTTTGTGTAAGACTTCCTACGTTTCTTTTTATCTGAATTTCTAAGAATAACAAAAGATAAATTGCGTCTCATACTGTTAAATCTAGACGCATCAAGTGTAGCGCTACAGTTCGCTGCTGGTATATTTCGCTCTATTTCACTAGTCATTGTCACTTGGTAACGATTTTCACAATTTGAGCTTGACGAGTATTCAAACCGGACTGTATTCCTTAAGTTTAATTCTCCTTTCTGACACGGGTTTCTAATCCGCATCAACTTAATTACTATGAGAATATTTGATAGTGAAATAAGCATAAATGGAATTATCATAGATAAAAAAATGTCGGCGAATGCCATATAATTTACCAAATCAAACCACTCTTCTTTCACTAAACAAAATGTTTTCTTATTGTATATCTCAAGATCAGATGTTATAAAAGAAAAGGAATACAGAGACACGGCAACAATGCTCAGGAATATTACAGATAGCTTATTCCGATTCGAATTACAAATGTCGAATCGTTTGATTGGAAAATATACAGCAATAAGACGTTCTATGCTGAACAAGACAACATACCATGTAGACAAAAAGCTAAATACATAACCAAAGAACACGTTTAATTTACATATTATTCTAAATTTGTCAAATAGATTAATGCCGATTCTACTTAAATACACAATAAACAAAGATGCCAAAAAACCATTATCAGCAAACGCTAACGCTGCCAGAATTATATTTACCTGTTCAAACCTTTCAAAAAATATTTATAATTTTTTTAGAATAACAATAATTGATGAAATTTGATTAATTTTTTTAAGTTAAGCAAATTAGAATAAAAGATAAAATAATTGTTTACTTGAATCTGCTGAATGTAAAAACTAAAATTGATACGGTGTTTCCAAAAAATCCAATAATTACGATCAAAAAAATGTAATAAGGCTCAATAAGGTGAATTATGGCGAGCATGAGTCAAGTCAATGCTGTCTAAAGTTTAAAATATAAATTAATAATTGATGAAAAACAAAATAAAAATTGAATCAGCGTTAACTAAAAAATTATTTTAATGATAAAGCATTTTAAGAGAGTTTTCGAAATTCTAATCTCCATTGAACTTATTTTTTTTAACTAAATTGGTTTATTAGTAATTTAATTTAGAAAATCTTTTTATGCACATTAATTTTTTTTACTGTTATTAAAATTTAAACTTTAATGATCAAATTTTAGATTAGGTTTTTCTTCTTATAAAGCTCTTAGACTGTTCTAGCATTATTAATTAAATAAAATCAAGATACGAATTTTTTAATTATGATAAAGACTAAGTTGTGTTAATCGATTTTTATTAGACTTTTTGTTATCAAATGTTTCTTAATATTCACGTTACAAAACCATCCGAAAAAGAAAAAGATTTGAAAAAAAATTTAAATTATATTAATTTAGTATTAATGTTATATTATTATTTAAAGATGTTGTTTATAAACAAAAAATTCTGATTAAATTGTTCTCACAATTTTCAAATAAAGAGAATATGAATAATTTTTTAAAGAATGATTTATCAATTTTGTAAAAAAAGAAATTAAATTTATTTCAACAGCTTATTGCTTTATTTCATCTTTATAAAATTTAATATCTAAAAAATTTAATTATTAAAATAATGGAAAAAATTAAAATACTTTTATAGACCTGCTTTGAGTTTTAAAATTTAAGTCGATCAAGGTACTTGAATGATCTAATCATTCTATAATTAACTTGCATTCATTTAAAATCTTGAAAATATGATTAAAAGTTGTTATGTTTAGAAATTTTCATGATTAGTTTCCTATTAAAGAAGTACAAGAATAGTTCGCGTAGGTCGTATAATTGATTTTTTGAAAATAAGCTAAGCAAGTAAAAATAGGATCTATTAACAAAAATTTTGAAAATTCCTTATTTTAAACGACTGGTTGCTTTTCAATCAGATTATTTTTCATCAGTAATTATTATTTCAATTTAATAATATTTTTACTCTTAAATTATTTAAAAATGTATTTCAAGATTAATTTAAATGCAAATTTAATTATTAAATGAATTTTCTTTCAATTAACTGCTAACTTAATTAAGAGAAAAATAAAACACATATTCACACTAATTGATGTTAATTTAATAATTTAATTCAAAAATGATTCAAACAATCATTGTAATTTTTTTTTTGAAATTTATTTAAATATCCGATTTAAAATTCTACTATTTCAAATTTTTAATTAATTTTAAAATTAAAAGAGCAAATGCATATTATTTAACTTATGTTAACTTTTAGAAAAAAGAAATTAATCTCTCGAAAATATCTAAAAATTAATCTTAAAAAATATTCTTTTTCTATCAAAAAACAGATACAATCTGTTACAGGAAGTATTATATAAAATATACAATTTTTATAATCAAATTTTAGCCTAATCTTATTTTTTTTTATTAATTGGCACCGGAACCATACAAAATTACATTATGAAACGATAATTAACTAAATCTTAATCTGTCTGTTAAAAGACTTTTCCTTGTAAGCAAAATCGATTTTTGTGGACTATCAAAAAAATACGATTTCCTATATATCATATATCTATTACTCAAAATTTTAGTCGAATAAATAAGACCTATTATCGATTCTAGATAATTATATGAGTAATAATTTAAAATGATGCAGAAAATATTCTTAATAAAAAAATCTTATCTTAATAATCTTTTCTCTGTTTAATACGAGTTAAGTTTAATTTAGAAATATAAATTTTCAAGTTAACTGTCAGGTAAAAAGGGAAAAATATTAATTTGCTTGAAATATTAATTATAATATATTTTAACTGATAATCTTTCAGATTAAAGGATACGAAATTTAAAATCATTTTACTATTTTGATTTAATTTTCAATGGAAACATTACCAATAGCAATTTCCAAAGACTCTTTTAAATTTAAATATATCCAAGAAAGAGGATGACTAAGATTATCTTATTAAATAGCTTTGCTAATAGCTTATCTAAATGATATTGATTAAAAAAATAATTTGTTAATTTAGTTTATTGAAATTCTTTCATTAAAATTATTAATTTAATCATTATAGATATTATTGAATTAGCAAAAACCAAATATTTTAATACAAAATTTTAAATCATGTTTTATAAAATGGTTTGTGCTGACTTATCCAACTATAGGTAAAGAAACATTCTAATGAATTAGTAACAACCGATACATTAATCCATAAAAATTTAATGATATTAAAATTTAGAATTTATCTTTGGGCGAATTGCCGCTAAAATAGTGAATGCATCCAACTTATTTAAAAATCAAATTCTTATTTAATACCAAGATTCTAACTAATTTCTTCTTGAATAATAATCATTTGATAAAGTGTTAATTAAATAAAAAATAAGTGAAGCGTTATTTTGAATTTTTTGACAATTAGATTAAAATAATCTATTTGACTTGTGTGTCTTAGTATTCAAATTTATTCACTGGAATTATGAAAAAAAATATTAAATTTTTTAATTTAATTTTAATAGGTCCCAAGTGATTTTTAATCACAATTATAAATATTTTTAAAAATTCAAAAAAAATTCTGTTAATTTTTAATTTAATTATTTTCCCAATATTTACAAATTTAACAAATTCCTATGAATTTTTAAAAAAATTATAAAAAGGGAATAAATTTTTAAATATATTTTTTAATCTGCTAAAAGCCAATTTTCAACCAATTTTAATTCAAAGTTTTTAAAAAATTTTATTTCTTGTGACATATCAAAGACATTGACTCAACAGGCCCAAAGATAAATCAAAAAAAAAATATATAAAATTTAAATTTCTTTAATACAGCAAAAAAATATTATATAATTACTAAATGTTAGTATCTATTACCGTTTTGATTTTGAGATTTGTATTTAGGAAGTGATGCACGATACTCCTCAAGCGATATGTCGTATTCGGGATGGACCAGAATGCTTCCAGGAGGCAATTTTTCAATTTTGTTAAAGGTCTCGATTGTTTGAATCTTTGGAGGAGGAGGTGGTGGTGGTGCTTGCATTAAGGGCGGAGGAATAACTGGTGGATAGACTGGGGGCTGAATGGGAGGAGGAATAGACGATTGTAAGGGAGGCTTTGGTGGTTGAGCGCCCATAAGCGGCTGTGGATTAAGTGACATCAATGGCGGAGGTTTTTGTCCATGAGGTGGCTTTTGCATCATCAAAGGTGGTGGATTCGATTGCGGTATGTTAGGCTGAGGTGGACCTGGCGTTGTTTGATTTGGAATGTTTGGTCTATTCTGCATTCCTGGCATCGGAAACATCATCATCGGATTCATTCCCATCATGCCCATCATCGGCGGAGGGTATCCAGGTATCATCATGTGCGGTGGATAACCCATCATCATAGGTGGCGGAATGGGTGGCTGAATTGGTCCTGAAGGCACAGCATTAGGCGGAGGAGGAGGTGGTGGCGGCGGTGGCTGTGAGTCCTCCGAATCTGACTCTAAATATTCATCTTTGCCTTGGCCGCTTTGCTGTGCTTTTTGCTTTTCATGTTCTGCTAGATCCTCTTCTGGTATGTTCTCCATTCCGCATATTTCCAAACTTATGTCATCACGACCTTTTATTGCATTCGGAACTCTATCTATGCTCTCTTTATGCACTTGCATACAATGTATTTGTAGACCCGGACCAGTATACAATTTTTTATGACAAATATGACATTTAAAATGCTTTGCTTTTTGATGCTGAAGTAAAATTTTCTCATCTTCAAACTCTCGATTACAGTACCAACACCATGGTTTGCTAGTCTTCTTCTTTTTACGACCCATTTTCTTTAGAAATTATAAAATCATTTTTTTATATGAAAATATATTAAAATTGTTCTTAATTTGAAACTAATTCAAGTTAAATTTGAAATTTGTCTTGAAATAATGCATGTTTATGAGGAGAAAATTATTTCAATTGAGAGAGATGATTCTCTAGGCGACTAAGACCCCTTGTTTTTATTATTTTTTTAATTTAAAATAAAAATTAATAAAAAATAGCGTTATTTTCCAAGAATGCCAAAAAAAAAGTCCAAGAAGAGCACTCGCAGCCGTAGCTTAGAACCTAAAAAACACAGATCCCGGTCACGATCGAGGTCTAGATCAAGATCAAATAGTAATGTTCGAAAGAACCGCAAATCAAGATCCAAAACCCCCAAAAAAAATAGGGAAAAACTTACCAAATCTTCTAATGAACGCTCTGAGAGAAAAATGTTCAATAATTCGCGGTCACCTGATCATGCTGCCAAGAACAGGAAAAGGAAGAAGAAGAGCAGAAGTCGAAGCTGGACCAGAGACAGAAATGAAACTAGTAAAGAAGGAAGTATGAAGAAATATAGAAAGAGTCCAAGTCCGAGAGCTTACAAGAGTAGGTCTAGAAGTCGGAGCAGATCTTATAGAAAGGACTCAATGCACCAGAGAAATTCATTACATCAGAAACGCCACAGTAAATCCCGGTCCTATTCCAGTCGTTCCCGAACAAAATCGAGATCTAGGTCTATCTCCAGATCAAACAATTATAGATCTTACTCTTTCTCGGAACAAAAGCAACCAAAATGGGAAGGACAAAGTGATGAAAATTATCCGATTCCTACAATTAACTCCAATCATGCTCAAATTACAATTGATAATCAAATGAATCAGTACCAAAATAGCCAATACCGGATGCCATACACCCGATACAATAAAAACAGCTACATGCAATCAAATTATCACTATCAATACATGCAGAGACAGTATTTGATAAACAGACAAAGATCTTTTCAAAATTTAAATCAATTTGGACAATTTTACCCCTATATGAACCAGTCCCAAGTTCAATCAATAAATTATTCTGGTCAAAACGAGACAATTCAAATGGTGGATAGCAATCAAAATGCCATCAAAGACGAAGCTGAAGAAGAAAGCTTGGAGTCGTCGAATGAAAGTGAGATAAGCGAGTGTGATATAAGTGAAAATGACTTAAAATTGACCAAGTCCGAACCAAGTTTGTTTGATGAAATATTTCCAGTTAGTTTTTGTCTAGTCAATAGTTTGATAAATGAGAAAAATCTGAGTGAAAATATCAAAAAAATGGATGGTTGTGAAAAAGAAAATGTTCTGTTTAAGTATTTGTTTACCAAGTCGTTGCAAAAGGAGTCAAAAAAATTCGACTTGGTTTACAGCTGTAGCTATTTTAATTAAATTCGGTCTTGCATAGAATATTTTTTAATAAATAATTTGTAATTATAGCCGAATTAGATAATTCGATCGGTTAAACACTGATTTAAGACAGGAAGACATGGATTTTTAGTTTTTTTTTAAAGCTTTATTTAAATGTTAAAATTTTATTTATTATTTCAGTTTAATAAAAATTATTTAATGTTTAACTTAAGTCTTTTATTTGAAAAAAATTTTAATTTGAGAAAATGTTTAATTTTTGAATATATCAAAGCTTTTGTTTAAGAATAAAAATTAATTAGATTTTTAAATTAGATAAATCTTCTATTTTGCATATAAAGCAATTAAATATTTTTAATTAAATATTATAACATAAGGAAAGCTAAATTTTATTGTCAAATATTATCCTGAAATAAATTAATTCTTTTTAGCTAAAAACCTTCATGGAATACATATTTCGAATAAGCGTAGACCATATTTTTATAAAGATGGTGAAAATGTTTCCTTCAATATTCTCTAACGCGTGTTTATTTTTTCTTCTTCATTAGCTAAATGAAAAATAAATTTTTCTATACATTTAATAGAGTGTAATTAGATTTTTATTTATTTTAGTAAAAATGTATGTTGCTTTTCGATTCCAAAAAAAAATATGTTATTTTATTAAAAAAGAAGAGTTTCTAATTTCTTAAAAGAAATTCTCCTTTAAAATCTAATTTAATGGAATCATATAACCAAAAATGACTAGTGATACAAATCTTTAAATTCTTTTAAAGGATAAGCTGAAATTTAGATTTTTTTTTCTATTATGATTCAAATTTATATTTAAGGCTATCAATACTATAATAATATTTTATACTAATAGTTAAAAAATTCTTAATTTAAATTAAAAATAAGCTCATTCATTAATTAAAAATATTATCCTGAAAGATGTTGACATAAAGAAAGTAAAGAAATATATTGAACAGATAAAGCAAGATCATCTTGAATATGTTAAATTCTAACTTTTCAAACTTTTTAACATCATCAGTTTTAGAAGAGATCTAGTTTTAGAACAAATTTGATATTTTAATCAAAATTTCACATATATTTATAACTTTCCGATTTAATATATCCATGCTTGGTTGATGGAATTTTTGGCTTCGTATAATTAAAATATTGATTAGTAAACGAAAACAAATAATTCATTTTTAATATTATTCATGTTTAATTAAGGTTTGTCATTTATGATAAAAGAAATTGTTCAGTTTATATCCAGAATTTAATGGCAAACAGTTGAATAAATTCTGCCATTAAAAAGCTTTTTCCGGGCTCCAACTAATCTATACAACCATTTTATGCAAGATTTCAAAAGATTCAATAAATCTTTTTATGGAAAGTCTAGCATTTGTAATTATATAATAAATTGTTTCATTTAAATATAACAATCTGAAAGGTAAAAGCTGCTATATGTTCTAAATCATTACTAAAATAAGGACTAAAGTATTTACACCGATTTCGAGACATTTTTTTAATTTTTTCATTCGGAAAATTATTCTGAAGGTATATTGATTTGAATTTTGGAAATTTTTATTTTTTTTATTAAATCAATATAAAATTTATCAAATTAAAATATAAGATATCAAAGAATGATAATATAAAGCTCAATTTAGGCATTCAAGTTTAAAATTTTTCTCAAAAATTTTATAAAAGTAAAACGTGAAAAAAAAGAAATTAAATAATGATATTTATTTAAACTTATAATTTTATGGCTAAATTTTACTTTCATATTTTATATAAAATAGATAGATTGTTTAAAATAAAATATTTTTATTGTTTAAAACTTACACATTTAAGCACGTGTTTTTCTCAGAGATGATTAAATAATTAATTTTGCTTATTTTAAGATATATAATTAATCTGTGGAGCGTATTTGATTAGATTTGAGTTTTTAATTTTTAACATGATTTCCTGGATATTTTTCAATTATAAAAAATTTTCCTTAGTTTTGTAAACAAAATAAAATTTTAGAGAATTTTTTTCCCAGTAAATTATCAATTGATTAATTAATTTAAAGTTTTTGATAAAATTTTATAATGAATTAAAATATTTAAAAAAGACGAACTGCTTTAAGGAATTTGCAGATATTTTATTAATTTAAGGAATGTAAACTATGTAATATATATTTATAATGCTTTTAGGCTTTTCTTTTTTAATTAAAATTCAATTGTGTAAAAGCGTTCCCAATCGAACATCGGAAACTTTTTCCCTAATTTTTTAATCTATAAGCCTTGCGGAAAGTTTAAAACACTTGAAATTTTTCATTAATTTTTACGACATCTTAAAATCAATCAATTAAAATCAGACTTGTTTTTATGGAATACAAAAGAATAATTTTAATTAATAATTTTAAAATGTGTCTGTTAAAATTAATCCTATTTTTATTGTTTAATTTTAAAAGTATGCTAGAGTTAGTAGGAAAATAATGTTTCTGTTTGTAAAGTTGAAAAATTTCAAACTAATATAACTTCCATAATCATTTGAAAATTGATTTTTTTCCAATTTAAATCTCAATAAGATACAATTATTTGGTTAATATTCGATTTTTGCCTCGATTAAAATACCCACGATTTAGAAGCAGCGAGAAATTTTTAACAAACTCTCAATATTTTTACTTCATTTATTAGCTATAATAAATTTATTTTTAATTTAAATTTTAAACAATCCGACATGAAATCACGAAGCTGAAATATGTTAAGGGTTTGCTTTAACTTAAATTCCCAGATAGCTAATTAACATTTAATCCTTAACTCTTATAGATAATATTAATCTATTAGAGATACTATTTACAATTAAAAATAAATTAGAGGAATAACTAATTAAAAATATCATGAGATATTTATCAAATATAACCAAACTTCCACGTTTTGAAAAATGCTTTGTTCAAATTATTAGAATAGAAATTCATTTTATCTCGTGCGGTTTAAATAGGTTGTTTATTTAAAAATCTCTTTTCATTAAGTCTCAAAAAATTAACTTTATTATTTCAATTTCATTTTTAATTTAATATTTCTTGATTATATTTTTATTCTGGTAATTATGTAGCCTATTATTTGGAATTTTTCTAAAAACTGATTTAGATAATTAAGCTTGTTTAATTCGTCTTGTAGAAAAACCTCATTGTTTTGTTAATAAAGGGACATCTGTCGTCAAAATATAATATAAAATTAGGCACGAAATTTAATAATCAGTAGAATTAGCTGCTTTTTACAACTTATTAAAATCTGAGTGAGAGGAATACTGAAATTTTAATTAAAAAATATACTTAAGTAGATATGGAGTTTTTTAATATATAAGCTATAATGTTGATAAGTATTTTGATTAAATCTAAATACTTATAATATTTTTTTTATTTAGAAAATGCTTCAAATAGAATATTTACAGAATGTTACGAGCAGTAATTTTATCACAATTCTAAACACAATTGAACCGTATTACATACTTACCATAATTTTCGTCGGGCTCATTGGAAACTCACTTTCATTTTTTTTATTTTTATTCACAAAATTAAAGTAATGTTTATTTGTTTATTATAAAATATAACTTTAAATATTTAAACCTAAACCTACCCAATTGAATGATAAAATATTTGTTAATTTTACTAACTAAAAATTAATTGTTTTGTATTAATTTACTTTCTCATATGATGAAATTTTTTAATTAATAATAAAATGAAATATCATGAAAAATTGCTTATTTAATTTATATATTTTTTATTAGATATATACAAAGCAGTTTTTTTAAGAACAGTAATTCTTAAAGTTAAACAAGAAAAAAATTGACAAATCTATTAAACGTTTAGCAATTTTTGACTAAAATTCTCAATTAAAATTTTATCATTTTTAACAAACTAGGTTTGAACAAGCAAATTATATTCTTGCCGCTCTTGCTATAGCCGACAATGGATTTTTAGTATCACTTCTAGTCGTCAATTTGAAAAATTTTCTAAATATCAACATTTTTGATAATTCACAAATTGGGTGCAAATTAAGTGTTTATATAACTTATTTGTTTAGCTTTTTATCTACATGGTAATATTTCTTTAATTAAATACAGATTTTTAAGCCTAAAAATTTGAAGGTATGTAGTCGAATTCAGTATTGAGCGTTTAATTGCTGTATATTTTCCAATCAAAAGAATTACCATGTGTACCAAGACAACAAATAAAGTCAGCGTTTTCATGCTAATAGCTATTTCCTTGATTATATACTCATTTGCTTTGTTTACTTCGGGTATTGAATTTTCTGACGAAGGGACAAGAAGTTGTGTTACCTTGACAAGATGGTTTGACTTGGTACAACTAATAGCCTTTATTGACATGTTCATCACTATGGTCATTCCTTTTTTTATTATCTTTATTTCAAATATATCAATTGTATACAAGTTAACTGGATTCGGTCCCATGTCCAGATTTGGTGAACTAAGTCATCGTTTTAGCTCTAATGCATCAACTGAAATATCAGATCTAAGTTGGCGCAAGAAACCGATCAAAGGATGTAAAAGAGATCAAAACAGACAAGACATTAAAGAGGACAAATTTTCCGGACAAATCATTAAAGATGAAGTTTCCAAAGGTTCTCAGAATCGTATTAATCTTGTTCAGCATATAAACAAAGCAAGCGAGGCTAAGAGACTTCAAAAGTATTCAAGGACTACTCGAATGCTTCTAATTGTTTCAACAACGTTTTTGTTATTACACATGCCAATTGCTGTGTGCAAAGGGTGGTATTTTATAAAAAGTTCGCTGATTAAAAATGGTACATCAAGCGATTTGGCAAATTTTGAAATCAGCTCAAGTGAAGAAATATTAGAACGTTTGTCTTGTTACATTTATTATTTAAATTTTTCCCTAAATTTTTTTCTTTATGCGTTAAATGGACCTAAATTTCGAAGCGCAATTAAAAATTTAATTAAGCGGAATAAGAAAAAAAACTTCAAAAGAAGTAAATTGGTCTCAATTTGAAAAAAAGATATACTCAAGTTGTCTATTCAACTTATTTAAAAATTTTAAATTATCAATTCATTTTCATTTTACGGTGATTCAAAATGTTTAATAAATTTTTCTAAATTAATCTATTTTTTAATCCAAATTTAATTAGTCATGCATTGAGTAGTAGTGGAAAATTTTGATGATTTCAATAGATTGTATTTGATTTTAATTTTAATTAAAAATATACAATGTATTGTTATTATAAACAAATTGAAATGGAAGCAGACGAATTAATTTTAATTTTTTCCTGAGTCTATATTTTATAATTATTTGAAATTATCATTTATTGATTCAGAAAATATAGTAATCAAATTCCTTAAAAAATAAAAAAAATCAAATTAAACATTTTTTCAATAATATTTTTTTATTTAAACATATCTAAAATTAAAAAATTGAAAATTGAATCTTTTAACTAGAAAAATCTTGGTTGTTTTTCTCAATTATTAATTGTCTAAAATACAATAGATTTATTTATTAATTTATCAGTTTTCCTTGACAAAAACTTAGAAAATTAATTTCGAATTTAAATTAATTCTCTGAAAAAAAAACATTCACAGATAAGTTTTATAAAGATTTCTGCAATTGGTGGCTAATAATACTGCTTTAGTCGAATAAATCATTAGTTATTCTTCTTCTGATCCTTATATAAGATTGTAGTCTCATTTTCTTATTGATTTAAATATTTTGATAATTTAATTATAACAATTTAAGACTTAAATAATACATACCGTTTTACCTCATTCGATTCTGCTTCATCACAAGTTAAGATACCTTTGGACCATGAACCAAAGTACATCTTGCCCATGCTATAATATTGTTAACTTTGAACGCATGCTCTAAAAGCGTTATCACGCGTTTAAGTCCGCATTAAGCACTCATTTTAATGCGTCATCAAGACCCGATTTTAAACTAAAAAACAAAAAAATCAATTTTAATATTTTTTTTAATCGAAAAATTTAAAAAATTAGTTATTTTATTAGTATAGTAGTTGAAAACAGATTAGTAGTATTTTGATAGTATTTATCTATTTTTGCTTTGAAAATTTCGCTTGATTGAGCTTCTACTACATCTTCTCTCAGCATATTCCTGTTGTTAACTCTAGGGTTTTTGAAGAAGTTGTATCGTTGAGCACAATTCTTGAATATTTCTCTTTTAATTTTGTATTGATGGCCACTTGTATATCTGCTTGAGAAGGTGAGTGGAAATTGCCAACTGACATTGACACTGTTTTTTTACTTTAAACATTTAATAATGATTAAGAAACTTCTCATTTGCCTTTCAGTTAAGGTTAAGGCTAAGGCTTCCAGGTCGCGTTGCAGCTGCTCGTGAGTAAGCGCACGATGATCTTGCAGTCATCTGCATACAGCTTGCATGGAAAGCTTATATGTTCTGGGAGATCGTTTATGAAGACCACGAAGAGCGTTGGACCTATGACTGAGCCCTGAGGGACCGAGCTCGTGATTGGTGCCCAGTCCGAACAGTACTCGCCGAGGACAACTCTTTGCCTCCTGCCCGAGAGGAACGCCCTGATGGATCTAGAAACAAGATGGACTTTATCATTCGCTAAATCATTATATTATAATCATTTTGAAAAAATAAAAAATGAATTTTTTAATATTTTTAAATTTTTACTTTAAAATCAGGTTCTTTAAAACGTCTAAATTAAACTAAAGATTAAGTACAAAACTCTGAATAAAATTGTTATAGCATATTCTAAACCCTATGATTGCAGTTCCAATATATTTCATTAAAAGTATGTAATTTAAATCATTAATTTCAACATGTCAACAAATCCAGCGTAATCATTAACTGCATTCAAGCAGATGATTAAATTGTATTCAATTTATAGATTATATTTGTTTAAGCTAAATAAAAAAAATCATAATACAAACAAAATATCATGGATATTCTGGTACTTTTAATTTTCAAATTTTTTTTTTTCACACACTTTCCAAAGTCACTGCTGTCAAGCTGCTCAAACCACTGCTAACCGAGCTCTGGTAAAAATTTAATTAAAAATTTTTGGTGGTCTTGGTTAAAAAAAAAAATAATAAAAATTGCTATAACACATTTAAACCCTTTTTTATGGTTGCAGTTCCAATAATGACCAAAGTTTTATTTTAGATTAAGTCAGTCTTAATAAATGTCTCAATTGATCTAGCCAACATAAACTAGTTTAAAAGTAGAGTAAATAATGTTATAAAAACTGCTCTAAAACAGAATGCAGAATAAAAAATAAACTTATAACAAAATATCGATTTAGCATAAAAAATTAAAATTAAATTTCTTGGCCAAAATAATATTCATATAGCTAATAAACAAGAGCTTAAGATATTGAAGTAAAAACGAAAGAGAAATTATAGAAAATATTTTAGTAATAATTTTTAAAAAAAAAATATATATTTATATATATTTGTAATATTAAATCTAAAATGCAAAATGGAATCCTTGTCATCAAGTAGACGAGACGACGAGGATACCAGCGAAGCCAAATTTGATCCGGACAACTTACGCACAAAATGCGATCCACAAATAATCAAGTACGTACAGGAAACAATCCAATACATGAAGCAGAACAAACTTCAGTGTAACCTACGGTCCATTTACCAACACCTGAAACAAAACTACACCGACAAGTATGCACTAATCTGCCAACTCAGCGAAAAAGATCTCATGAACCAGCTC
Organism: Brachionus rotundiformis; assembly: GCA_016802295.1. Lineage (NCBI taxonomy): Eukaryota > Metazoa > Rotifera > Eurotatoria > Ploima > Brachionidae > Brachionus > Brachionus rotundiformis. The sequence goes on from JAESIW010000065.1 coordinate 970,680, forward strand.
GAACTGGCCGTCCAAGAGGGCATCCTTTCGCGCAAGTTCGCCTCTTCGAACAACACCAAGCTGAGCTCTCAAATCTACCACATACCAAAGGCAAACTACGAGACCAACACTGACCGAAACAATCTCAACCTTCTGCTACAAATCGTCATCAAATCAATGTCCGTTCTAAACCGGCAGAACTTTACCGACTCGAATTCGAGCCCCGCCGACGACGACCTAACATGCTCTGTCGATCAAGTGACCAAGTATTTGATCGAAAATTACAGATTCAGCGAGACCGATGCCATCCAGGACTTGTTGAGCGAGTGTGTAGACTACCTATTGAACAAATACGAGAAGATATTCATCAAAACATCGTCGGACCAGTTCAAACTCAACTCGGTCTATGTGAGACAAAAGCTTCACCCCAAGCCGAAGACCAAAGAAACAGCCTTACTTGACCCACACGAAGTCACCGTCGACAAAATTCAATCAGTTCTTGGCCTCAGACCGCCGTACCGACCGGAGGACATACTCAGAATCGAGGAGATCAAGCGGCCTGTGACTCGGTGCCGACTGGCGCCCAGCGTCGACGATTCCTCGTCCTCGGCCTGCTCTCTCGACGACGATCTGTGCTCGTTTTGTCTCCGCACTCAAAACTCAAACCCTCTCGGCAGACAGGACAAATTTATAACTTGTTCGGACTGCGGCCGCTCGGCCCACACTTACTGTCTCAAATACTCGGCCAATCTGATCGAGTATTTAAAAAAACCCCATGTCAAGTGGCAATGCATCGAATGCAAAAAGTGCTGCGTGTGTCTCAAGACATGCGAGTCGCTGCTTTTGTGCGACAAGTGCGACCGCGGCTTTCACAAAGAGTGCTGCTCGCCGCCGCTTAGACAACGACCCAAAGGCCAGTTTGTGTGCGCGGTGTGCGCTGTCAATCAGGCGCCAGTCGAATCGGCCGAGAAAAAAAACACCAAAAAGCGAAAGCCCAACCACACACCGCAAAAGAGCTCCGAGCTCAAAAAGCCCAAAGTGGAAAAAGTGGAAAAAGTGGAAAAAATTGAAAGAGTGGACAGTAGCGAACCGCCGGCCAATCTAATTGACGGCATGAGCGCGTTTTTTACGCCCTCGTGCCGTCAGCGCTCTCACTCGCACTACTCGAACAGCTCGCTACACGAGAGCCAGTCGAGCGCCAGCAAGATAGAGGCTCCCAAGACAGCAGGCAAACAAGCGACTAAAATGGCCAAGAAATTGATCAAAAAGTCACGCGCACGCCTCGACAAAAAGCTGAACAATTCGGACAAGGAGAATCAGAGCGAGGCTCACAAGTCACGAGACCCGCTCGGCAATCTAGTCGATTCGCTTTCTCACATTTACTGCACCGAGAATGAGACCAGAGAGCACAAACTGCCGCAAAAGTTCTCCAACATGATTGTGCCTAAGCAAATAAAGCGTCAGCGCAAATCGCTCAATTCGTCCAGTTCGGACAAATCGCCGTCCAGTTTGAACAGTGAGTTGCGCAAGAAAAATGCGAAAAAATTCAAATTTGGCGCCAAAAAGAGCGATGTGTTGAGCAGCGAAGGCGAAGAGCAGGAAGAAGAGGTGACTGTAGATGAGCCGAAGGAGGAGGAAAAAGTGGAGATCAAGTGCGAGGTTGAAGTGAAGAAACGCGGCCGCAAAAAGGCCAGCAGCCAATTGGAGGCGAGCACGAATGAGGCCCGCGAGCCGTTCTCGCACAATCGCAGCATACCGCCAGGCTGTTCAAGCGACGACCTTGACCTGTTCAAAAAAATCCAGCAAATAAGCCAAGACGAGCTCCGAAAGGACGACGAGCTCGTGCTGAACAACTCAAAATTCAAAGACAAAAAATTTGTCACCACCTATCAAACGAACAAAAAGCCCGACAATCAAAAACAAACGCTGCCTCGCTTGCCCGAGTTTATAACATTTGGCGAGTACTTAATCGAGACATGGTACTCGGCGCCCTATCCACAAGAGTATGTTCAGAAACGTGTGCTGCACATATGCGAATTTTGCCTCAAGTACTGCAAGTCAAAGCAAGTGCTCGCACTGCACATGCAGAAAAAGTGCCACATCTACCAGGACAAGTATCTTAAATGGAAAGACTCGCCTGTTAAAAAGCACACACGCGACAACAAAAAGTCGCTGCACAATCGAGTTTTGACAGCGAGCAACTACCGTTCAATAAACTCGGTGGTCACGGCCGAGTCAGCTGTGTGGTCGCCTTTGTGTCCGCCTGGCAACGAGATATACCGCACAAGCAACGGCCTGCTCAGCGTGTTCGAAGTCGACGGCAACACCAACAAGATCTATTGCCAAAATTTGTGCCTACTGGCCAAGCTGTTTCTCGACCACAAGACACTTTATTACGACGTAGAGCCATTTTTGTTCTACGTGCTCACACAAAACGACCAAAACGGATGCCATTTGGTCGGCTATTTCAGCAAAGAGAAGCACTGTTTGCAAAAAAACAATGTCAGTTGTATAATGGTAATGCCACAGTACCAGCGTTTTGGCTACGGTCGGTTTCTGATCGACTTTAGCTATTTGCTCAGCCGGGTGGAGCAGCAGCCTGGCAGTCCCGAGAAGCCGCTCTCCGACCTCGGCCGCCTCAGCTACGAGGCATATTGGGGCTCGATTGTGCTCGAGAAAATGCACCATCTTAAACAACAGCTTCTCGAGCACAAGCACATCACTTTTTCTCTCAGACAGTTTAGCCGGGAGACAGGCATTGTGTACGAGGATCTTCGGGACACTTTTGAAAGACTCGATCTGATCAAGAGTGTCAATCAACGGAGCCTAATTGACCTAAAATCGGAGCTAATTGAAACAAATTGGCTTCGTTTGCAAAAAATAAGTCCACAAAAGCGCTCATTGTTAAAGCTGGACGTGGACAATTTGATCTGGTCGGCGTACATATCGGCTTTTGCGCACTCGCAGGCCGACGCCTTGTTGCCAGTCGACCAGGAGCACTTGGAGGACACTTGTTTCGATATGTACGACACCGATTTGGATCTGATTGATCAGGAGATTGGCAAAAAGTGCGACCAAGTGTGCACCAGTGAGAGTAGTAGTAGTGTAGTGACGCAGACGCCGAGCAAGGGCAGACGTGGTCGGAAGAAAAAGGCGCCCGATTCGGTACAAACGCCCAAAAAAGACGAGCTCAATGTGAACCACAAAGTTGACTCGTCTACTCCATTGATTGTGCCAAAGACTAAAAAGCCTATGAAACAGGGCAGACTGGACATGTTTGTGTTGAGCAAGAACTTGGCCAAGAATGACCAGCCAGAGACTCAGGCGGCTATGATTGAACCGAAATCGCCCGAGTCCTGTCCCCAAACGCCTCTAAACGAGCAGATGGAAGATTTTATCGAGCCAAGAGCACCGGCGCCTGCCATTGATGACTCCATTTCAAGTGTCAAGGCCGACTTGAATCAAACCAGCTTCGTAAATGTCAGCGACTTGAACAATGAAGAGGACAAATTGGAGGAAGAGAGCGACTCGGCGGGGGCACATGTCGAGCCGTTAATTCAACGGCCGGTTGACAACGATTTTGCCACTTTGACCAATGTGGAAAATTTCATGCCCACCGAGCCGCCTGTCAATGTGAGGCCTGTGCAGAGTACAGGCGAGTTTTATCCGCCGCCGCCGCCGGTTGGCCAGTTTACTCCATCGTCGTACAACTACGGCTATGTATACAATAACGAACAGTGCAATCCGTACGCTAATTACAATCCGTACGGAATGCAGCCAAACTACCAGACTTATCCAAACACCGGCACATATGCAACTAATACACAGTTTACCAATTATGGGTATGAGAGTCAGGTACATGTGGAGCAGAGTGAACAGTATGCTAATTTGGAAACGGTTAACACCCAGTATTACCAAGCGGCGCCAGTTCAGCAACAATATGCAAATTATTTTAATGGACAAAGTTTCTACTCATAGAAAATTGAAATCAAGTGTTTGTTTTAGTTGTTAACAATATTAGGCTTTGTTTTGCAGGACCGTTCAAATAAGTCTCACTGTCGGCTTTTTTTTTTGTTCTATTTTGTGTCTATTATATTTGTAAAATATTATAAATATATAAATATATAAAATTTTTCTTTTTTTTTTTTATTTTTTTATTTTTCAGTGTCATTTGGGCTAAACTCACAGAATTTGAATTTATTTTTAACATTTTTTTTTTCTCTTTTTACATATTTTGATTTGAGACTCTTGAAAAATTGATAAATTGGCAACACATACAAATAAATTATACATTATCGATATTTTATATTTATGTAAAGTTTTCCTTCCTCTTATTTAAAAATAAATAATCCGATCTTGGTCATTTAGCTGGGCTTGTGATCTGTGCTATTGAAAAATGAACGATCACATTTTTGGTGATTTTCCATGACTAATTAAATTTGGATAAAAAATAGATTAATTTACAAAAATTTATTAAACATTTTGAATCACCGTAAATGCAAATTAATTATAATTTAAAATTTTTTAAAAAGTTGAGTAGACAACTCGAGTATATCTTTTTTCAAATTGAGACCAATTTACTTCTTTTAGGAAAAAATTTTAATAGTAAATGTAGCAAGACAAACGTTCTAATATTTCTTCAATTGAGCTGATCTTTTATCACTGAAAACACCAGAGAAGTCATTTTGAGTTTTTTTTAGAATTTTATAGGCCTGTAGATAATGAAGGGATAAACATTTTTCCATTTTTAATTGCCTCTTTCAACTGTCTTTTATTTGATTTTATAAATATATGATTTTTTACCGTATTCCCTCAATCAATTATCGAGATGTACTTTGCATGGTCCAAGGTCCATTGTCCATTCATTATTTTCTTGTGATGCAGCATAACAGTCATTGCCTTTGTTTAGTGGTAGTTTTTTAAAATTTTAATTAAAATTGACCGAATTTTGCAGGAAAAATTAAATAAATTTGTATGATGATGAAAAATAAAAAGTTAAATCAATTAAAAAAAAATAATAAAATTGAAATTAATGCTTTTTAGAAGTCTTTTTTGATTTTTTATCAAGGAACCACCCAAAGGACAAAGTACACCATTTGGATGCTTAATAAATTATCTTATCACTTTATTTTGTGCCAACTCAGAACACGAAGGACTTGAAAAAGCCAATGTTTTGTATTGACCTGACCTTAACTTTACTGAATTAATTTGTAATTTTGATAAAGAAGAGCTTAAAACATCAATATTCGGATCATTTTCAGAATCAATCTAGCCTTTTAATCTTGATAAATTGACTCCATAGCTCTAACTCCATTCTTCTATATGTTTCACCATTTGACAATGTTCAAGCCAGTATGTCCTTGCCTTGTTGCATTTTGATTTTAAAACTGGTTTGAGTCTGGCAAATGCTTCTTTTGCTTTTGCAAGTCTATCCTTGATGTAAGTTTGCGTTCCTATTTATTCACTTATAATGCTTCGCTAAAACACCCAATGTTGTTACCATCTATGATGATCGGTATATTCAATTTGGTATTTATACACATAACTTTTGTTTTGTAAAAATTAAACAAATTTTAAAAAATTTCCTTTTTTTAATTCGATCTAAAAATTTTCGAGTTCCGAATTTCAATAATATGATTTACTCATATTAAAACCGATTTTTTTATTTCTTTAATTCTACAATTTAAATAATATCTGAAAAATCAAGGTTTAATGTTTTTAAACTTTAAACAAAAATTTTGAATATTTATTTAAAATAACCTCGATTAACTACCCTAAAAAATATCGTTTAACCAAATAGAAAGTACTAATTTAATAATGACTTTAATAATAATAATAATAATAGTTAATATTCTACGGTCAGTTTAGTTAATCTAAAATGACAAAACAGGAAGACTATAGAAAATTAAAACAAGCATCATAATATGAAAAAAATACAATTTAAAAGTAAGCTTTAGCTTTTATTAAAATCATAAGTTTTAGAATATATTATTATTGACTAAATCAGTGTAACAAGACGATTTGCATAACAATTAACATTGTTATTCATTTCCTAATTAAAAATCATCGAAAGTAAGACCTCAGAATCCACATAAGCAACATAGTTTTTTTAGCTTTGTTGAACATTATTTTTCAAGCAACAAAATTTTAAGAGTTTTTTTTTAATTACGTTTTATCCTATCATTTTAATTATATTTATTTAGAAAATTATATAAAATATTGATTTTGTTATTTATAATCTATAAATAAAAATAACTAACTATTTTTTAATCAAGTTTGAATTATTTTTAATAGATCTGAATTATAATTATTTATTTTTGAAAAAATTTTATTTTTTTTTTAATTTTGACATCACAATTGTTTTTAAGGTAAAAAGATTCAATAATAAATTCTAAAATAACAAATTTTTGTTTCACGTGATTCAACTCTCGTGAAAAATTTTAACTTGAAAATGAAATAAAAAACAAAGCTTACCTTGAGAAAATTCTATAGATTTTTTTAAAGTAATAAAACCTTTTTTATAAGGACTAGAATTTGTTTTTGAATTTTTTAAATCAATTTGTTTATAAAAATAAACAGATAATATTTTTATAACAAAATTCTCTTTTTAAAATCCAATTTAACTAGTTCACAAAGATTAGTATAAGTTGATTTGAATACAAATATAACTCATATCAGAAATGATGGTTTAAAATTCTATAAGGATTTAATCTAGTCTAAATTTTAATTGTAGTTAATAAATCATTTGAATCATCAACTAATAAAATACAAATTAGATATATAATTAATTTTTTTTAAAAATTTCAGAAATATTAGTTTAAATTGAAAAAGCTTTTAAGTTTATTTATTTTTGAGATTACTTTAAATGCCAATGGGATTTTTCTATATTTTATGTTTAATTTGTTAAAAATTAATTAATAGTTTCAAACCAACATCAACTAAACGTATTTTTAAATTTAACAAATCCTTTTTCAAATACAAAAATAAAAGACTTTTTTAAAATGATATTTTTTTATTAAATTTTTTAATTTCCTAGGATACATTGTTTATAGAAGAATATTCTTAAGCTATGTTTATTCTTATTAATTAAGCTTTAATAAATAATTAAAAATAGACGACTTATTCTTTGCTTTCTTTTTATGAAAACTTTGATAAACGTGTTTTTCTAAAAGGTGTATTTTTATACTAAAATTCTCAACAAAATTCAAATGACTTCTTCGAGTAGGTTTGAAACCGTATTTGGTATTTATACCATGTGTGTTAGTGATGGTTTGATAAATATTTATACATTGTAAAGGTGAATCGTTTTATTTTTATTGAAATTTAGAATTGTTAAATAGTGTCGAATGTGGCAATATTTGTCTAAAGAGTGACAAAATTTGAATAATTAACAAAATCTTAAAAAATCGCTGCGAACAGGATTTGAACCTGTGCGGGAATATCCCAACAGATTTCAAGTCTGTCGCCTTAACCACTCGGCCATCGCAGCTCAATACAAATAAATTTAAATGATATCAATATAAACAAAAAATTTATTTTGATTAATTATAATAAATTTAAAATTTAATCTAAAATATCATAGTCTAAATTAATTATAAATATAAAATTAATTTAAAAGTTGACCAATTTAGGTCCCTGTTTGGTAATTTGTTGCTTAAATGTTGTTTTGCTACTCAAAGATGTTTTTTGCTCATCATTTTTAATTTCAGCATTTCCATTTGGCAATTTTTGCGATTGATTTCTTGATACAGTTAATTTTACTGGAGTTACATAAGCAGGTAAGTCATCATCATGTTTTTGAGTTTTAGGGCTTCCTTCCTTTTTTTCGCTTTCTGAATTTTTCAATTTATCAATTGGTTTCGTGAGTTCAGAATTGTAGGTTGGAACTCTTGTAAACAAAGATTTGTTACGTTTGTTGTTGAGAGTTGGGTCATTATAACGAGTAGTTAAGCCACGTCTCGCAGTTGAGGATTCTGAGTCCAAAAAATTATCATTACTTGTCCATTTTGATAATTTGGGCATGTAGGCTTGAGAGGAATCGAAATGATTCGGTGAAGCTTGGTTCAAAAATGAAAATTCGTCCAAATTGGACTCCTTAAAACTTGCCAAATCATTGAACTCACTGATCACAGTTTGATTTTCATTTGAATTAGGATCAAACGATTTTAGAACAATTTTACCAAATGTGTTCGAAACTTGTACAGTTGAGTCTGGTACGAAGAAAATCTAAATAATTTTTTGTCTAAAGTTTAGTCTTAATTTTGAAAATTTAATTTTTTACGCTGTAAATTGGAACTCGGCTTGTTCGTTGTTGATTTAGCTTTTGCAGATTGGCTTTGGCATAGGATTTAATACTTTTTAGTTTCATTAAATTAATTTCATTTCTTTAAAAAAAAATAAATTTAATTTTTTTTTTTGAAAATTAACTTATTACTCTGTGTTAAGCATAAAATTTTCTATTTGTTCACATATTCGCTCCGATGTTTGAAATGTGTCTTCATTAATCGATGAATTAATTCTATTTAAACAAAAAATATTAATTATACTTTTATTTTAATTAATTAAAATAAACTTTTTTTGGTTATCGACAAAAGCATCAATTGAGCTAAATAGCTCATCACGTTTGTTTTCTAGTTCTAGCTCTATTTTTCTCTTTATTTGTTGCATGGTCATGTTAATAAATTTCTTTATCTGCTGGCTATTCCTAATGTTCTCATTGCACTGAGACTTTTTAGCACCTTACAAATAATCCCAGTTAATTTGAAAATTGTTAAAATCTGATTATAAAATTTAAATGGAAACAAACAATTCAAACTAGTGTTTTAAATCGTAGTTTATCTTTGACAAAAACCCAAAATAAAAGGAAATCGTGTCTTTTAAAATTATTTTCTCCAAGAATACCTAGGCAAAACTTTGTTGATTAACAAGGTAACTCAACCAAAGTATAAAAGTCATTTATTATATTCTGTATAGTAAGATAAATTTAAAAAACAAAAATAAACTGAGAATGATTTTTTTTCTAATTTGACTAAAATTCAAATTTAAAATACCCAAATATTTTTTCATATCATTGACTCCATTTTCAAGAAAGCTTTTCATCTTTAAAAGCTCATTAATCTCATTTTCCCATTGAATTTCATAGCATTTTTCGCAAACCTTTAGCTCGTTGAATCTAATCAAATAAGTGTATGTACCACATTCAAGGCAACAGCCTTTGAATTCAGGATCTTCTTGGAATTGTTGATTAGTTGATACGGTTACTGGATCCTCATATAAAAATGTATTATTATATGAAAATCTGGAAGAAGGAGTGGTTGCTGCACTGATTGGTGAGCTGTAGTATCCAGAAGAAGTTGATCTTGTAAATTTCAATTCTGGCTTTGTTTTTGCTTGGAATTTTTCACTAATTTCTGATTTCTGAGCCAAATCTGGGCTTAATGATGCTGGGCTCTCGTTTGATGAATTTGATGTTGATTCATTGCTTAGAGTTACTAAACTTGGTTTTTGAAAAGGCGAAGTTGTATTTTCCACTTTATCTGTTTGGATGGACTCAAACTTGTCGTTAATATTCATTTTTTTTAAGTTCTAAATAAATTTTGATGCCAGTATAATTATTTTAATTAAAAACATGCAAAAACTCAAGTTAGCTTTAAATTTTTAAATTTAAATTCATTTAGACAGGTAAATGGAACTTCAATTTATGAAAAAATACTAAATTAGCTCCTTTGAAATTCGAATTTTAAAAGACATAAAATTTTACCTGTATAGACTTAATGAAACAGGTTTGTAGAAATCTTGTTTCGAATAATTATCACATAATCTTTAGCTGTTTGACATTTTAAAAATTGCCTAATTTTTTATCATGGTCAATAAATTTTTCTAAAATAGCACAACTCCACTATTTTTTTAAGTTTTAATCCAGTTTTTAGCTTTAAGCTAGAATAATTGTGAATTTCGAAGAATGCCATTTTAAAAATATAAGTTCTATACAGGTGTGTTTTTGAATCACAAGTTTACAAGAAAACTTTAGGACAATTATGTAACCAAGTTTTTTAAATAAAATAACAATCTTTTTTAAATTTTGCCAAAATAGATAAACATTTTTCTATTTGGCCAATAATTAGAAACAGAGAAAAAATTAATCATATATATATTTTTTAATTTATCTTTAAAGTTCTGTTTATAATTTTTAAATTTAATCTTATACGATTCAGAAGGCTTATGAATATAATTAGAATATGAAAAATTGCCATTAAGCTACAATGTATTGTTTATTCTTTATTATTCCTTATGATATTTTTAAATTAAAAGAAACTGTAAATATTGGATTTTGTCATTTAACTGAAATAACACTCTGAGGTAGAATTTTTAGAATATTTATTTTTTGAAAATGTAAAATTATTAATCTAAATATTAATGTCATAAATTTATATATATTCTAATAATTTAGTTATTATTCTTTAAAAATATATATTGTTTGGCTATTTTTATTAATAAAAGAAAGAAATTATTTTGATTAAATGAACCAAATGGTTTTTGACATTTATCTATTCGACTTACCTCTGATATTTTTTATAAATCCTTATTATAAAATAAAAACGTCTATTTATCATGTACATTGAATCCCAACTTTTAAAAATGATATTTTTACCCAAAAATAGATTACAAACTGACCATTAAATGCATCAAATGAAAAATTTATGAGATATTTATTAAGGTCAAATAGATTTGGGTCTTTTAATTAGGTTGAAAGAAAAGTGTTACTATTACAATCGAAAACATTCCCGAGTTAAAATTAGATACAATTTTGATTTTTTTCTGGCATACTCTGAAATTTTATAAATTTTTTTCTTTGCCAAATGAAATAAATTTATTAGACTTAATAGTAATATGATACACAAAAGACTTATTGGTTTAAGATATCTGGTATTCTACTCATTTCAAAATTAAACTTGTTTTTCCCAGACTATCCATATAATACGTAAAAAGTCAATAAAAAGTGGTTAAGCTAAAGTTAAAATTTAATTGAGACAATAGGGTTTTTAAAAATTTAAGTTTTTAGGCACAATTTGAGATAAGAGTTTTATCGAGTATTAATGCAAAAAAAAACTTTCTATAAAAAATTTTAATCAAATTGTAGATTAATGACAATTAATTGTTTGCTACAAGTATTTTAATAAATATTTAATTTTTTATAAATAAGATAAAATAACTAATAGATTTAATTAATTTTTAAAAAAGAAATCAAATTGAAAAGAAGTTGAAATTTCGCTGTTAAATTAGAATTATTTTAATTTTTAATTCTGATAATTTTCAGCTATTATTTGAAAAAATTTTGTAGGTATTCGAATCCCTAAAAAATTAATTAAATTTTAACTGAAAATAGAAGTCAAATATTTAAATTTTGTTTATTTTAAGAAAAACATTTAACAATTTATTTATATAACTTTTAAACTAATAGTAAAAATTTATAAAATATTTTGCCTTACTTTTGTCAAATAATTTTGAATTTCTTAACAGGATATGATGCACATTTTTATATAAAAATTCAAATCGTTGATGAGAAATGACCAAATTTAGTTTTAAAAATGAAAAGAAATACGGCACGAAATACGTATATTAGCATTTTTAATTTTATAAAGAGTCTCAGTTCAGTATTATACCAGGATAAGATAATTGATAGTCAGATGGCAATAGCTTTTTTTTTATTTTAAATTAATATTTGTTGATAAAAAAATGTATCCTATTTGATTTAATTTTACAATTATACAACAACATCATTTTAAATTGTCAAGACTTTTTTATTTTTTAATATCAGTTTTTTTTAAATAGAGAGCAAAGTTTGCAAAATAAATGTTGAACAAAGTTATAAAATCTTATACATTTTAAGGCTATTGTCAATTAGGATTTTTAATTTTAGAAAAAATAATTGTTTACAAGTGAAGTCTAATTTTAAAAGATCACAAGATTTTACGCTTTCTAAATTTGGTTCATTAAACTTAAAATACTCAAAAAAAACATCTTAAGGCTGTAGAAATCGATCAGGCGGCTCCATTAAAACTATTTGCAATATATTATATTACTTAATTTAATTCAGCTTTTATTATAGTGGTATACTATTACATTAGTTTATACTTTCTTTTAATTAAACTAATCACTTGAGTAATACTTAAAGTAAACACATACCACGATTTTCGGCATTTTTCATCAGACTGAAAATGGAACCTTATGCAATTTAAGATAAGCCACAATAAAATCGTACTTTTCATTCATGGAAATTAATCCTTTCAAAGTATGCTAAGTATGGAACAGATTATAAATCAAATGAAATTTAATAGATGAGCGCTACTTTTTCATGGGCTTATGTGCTGATCAGCTTCTTAGACTACTCATTTTACGTAAGCTTAATTCATGTGTGCCAAAAGCTCAAAAGAAGCGCTCTTAAGAGGTAGCATTATTATTTTTTATAGGTGCATCACTCATTATTTTTTGGCGACATGGCTTCTATCTGGCTCAGATAATGTTTTAAAACTTGATCACAATTTTCCATAGGGTTTTAATTACTTAATTCCAAGTTTTCAATTTTTGATTACTACTTAACTAGACATGAGTTTAAATAAACATTTTGCTGCTAATGGAATCAACAAATAGGGCTATTTTTACAAATATTTAATATTTATATGATACATTTTTGACTATTATCAGACTCTATTATGTAAACAATGTACCAACATTTGAGTCATTAGGTATTGTGTGTTAATTTAAGGGATTAATTTATAATCTCCTGAAATTTATAAATATTTAATTTATTATAGTGAAAGTGGTCTGCTATTTGGAATTGAATAAGTTGGCGATCAAGCCATATGTACGTCAATGAGTAATCTTTTATTCAACCTAGTATTGAATATTCATGATCTTATTGAATCAATTGAGTAATGTTTTAACATTACTCAATAATATAAAAATTATTTTGAATAAATTTTGAATAAATTATTGAATCCTGCTGTGTGTAATTTGGTACTCAATATTAAAATGATAAAAAATTACGTCATTCTTTGACTCTCTCAAATATATAATTAGGACTTATTTGCAAAATCAAATCTAATTATAAAAGATAAACACACTGCTCGAGAAACGTTTAGCCGGACCAATGGACACAAAATATTTAAAGCTATAATTAGCCAATTGAGTAATTATGTATACTTGAATGATTTTATTAAAAAACTCAAGGCAAATAAGTTCTATTTACTCGATTAATAAGAGTAAATAAATTAAAATAGATGACGTTTTAATTTGATTTATTGATTTGATTTTTTTCAATTGAGTGATTGATTCATTTGAATTTAAAAAAATTGGCCCTGAATTAAATTCTGATGCATATTTTTTACAAGAATTAATTTTTCTCTGATAATATTAAATTTTAAATGAAAAATACTAATGTTATTAACTTTTATTTATTTTGCCTTTCTCAATAATATCTAAAATAAATGATAGAAAACAAAAATTGAATTTTATAATTTCACGATAATAAATCATGATCTTTGATAATCAACATTCTTTTTGTATGATTTTTAATCATTAATTTAAAAATGAATAACAATTTTTAAAAAAATTAAAGAAAATAATCAAAAAAAAGTTTTAGTTAAATAATTTAATAAATTTATTCTGTAAATAACATTTACTATAATTTGTTATTATTTTGAATAAAAATGGCTTTTAAGCTTGATTTATTTTTTTTAATCATTTCCAATTTTTTCTGTCTTTTTTTCACATGTAACATGGTAATTTTACATGAACCGACCATCACGGGAGTGGTTCCAAATTATTCTACTAAGTAAATAAATATAAAACTTTACAGATGCATATATTTTTTATTACAATGAAATTTTAATTTCATTAATTCGACTGCTTTTGATGCAAAGAGATAAATTCATTTTGATGATATTATCATATAATACTTAGTTAAACAAAATTATATATTTTAATTTTTGTTAAATTTTTAGCCTATGAGACAGACTTATAATAAATATAATTATTTTATTATTAGTAGGATCCAGTTAATAATTAACCGACTCCTAAATTAAAATTGATTAAAATGTTTTATTCAAAATATAGCTTAAAACTGTTAATTCGGAATTAATTTCTATTTTAATTATTTAATAAAAAGATTAATTGATTTCTATAATAGAAGCCAAATCAGCTTAAGTCCTTGATCCGAACTGATAAGAGTTCCAAAATAGTATATTAGATGATAAGTGAGTTAAAATAGTTAGTTGCCCGAAGTAATTTAGGTATTTGGAAGAACGTGGACTTGAGTCATAAATGGGAGGTGCTTAATTAAACCTTAATAAAATAATTTAAGTGGACAAAAACAAATTTTTCTTAATTAGACTGATTGGACAGAATATTTTAAGCTGACAATGTTAACGACATTTCTGCATCCAATATAAATACACGTAAACATTCTAAAATCCCTCGTGAAAAATTATTTTTAAAAATGTTGAACCAACAATCTGAACAATACTTTTTTCCGAACAACTTCGGCTATGTGCCATTTGAGGAAGTGCCGCGAAATCGCGGTGGACGAAAACAGGTCAAAGCTGGTACCACCAAAAGGAATGCAAGGGAAAGAAACAGAGTCAAATATATTAACAATTGTTTTGAGATTTTGCGTGAGCATATCCCTTACGAGCTTTTTGTCGATGAAAATAAACCAAACGTAAACCAACGAAAGCTAAGCAAAGTCGAAACTCTAAAATACGCTTCTATGTATATCAAGCAGTTGACCGAATTGCTGGAGCAAACAAGCATTCAGAATTACCAAGAAGCATTAAATGAAGATGGTACCATCAAAAGAGCCAAAACGGAAGCTAATCCTTACGAGTATCAGTATTTTAATACCATTGGAAACAACCAAGATCTCTGTTACAATCAACTATCTTCTAGGATTTCGTCAATAGGCTCTAATGAATACATGTACAGCCCTACAAGCTCTTCTTCTTCTAATTACTCTTTTTATTAAATCAAAAAGTGTTTTATTGTTGTAAAGAAAATGTATATATTGTAATATTTAATTATTTTAATAAATATAGTTTTTTAAATAAAATTTAAAAATTAAATTTAAACTTTAACTTAATTCCAATTTAAATTTATTGAAAAGTCACAAAGACCATTTGGTTTGAGAAAAGACTGGCCATACGAAAGATTGACTTGTCGTTCTTCCCAAACCTAAATCAAAGTTAAATTTAAACTAGATTTTTTTTTAGTTCTAATAAATATACAATTGAGAAGAAAATATAATGGTTCGTCCCAATGGCCAAACTTTTATTTAAGCCCTCTAATTTTAAAATTTTTTTTTGTATTTACAAAAAGATTTAATTTTCAGATTATAGCAAGATACAAAAGTTTCTAAAAATCAAAAATTAAAATATAAAACGATTTTTTTTTCAAATTAGAGAGTTCAGTCTGTGATTTTTTCCTCAATTGTTTATTTAATAAATAATAGATACAAATGTTATTAGATTTATCAGTTTTACAGAAAAATTTTAATTATTATCTTCTAATAAATATTTCACTTAAATTAAATTAATCAAAAATATGAATTATATATATTTTAAATTTGAATTTAAAAGGAAATATTATAATATTTGGAAAAAGTCGAAAGTGTCGGCCATTTCAAAAAATGCCATTTTCCTGATTTAATTAATTTCAGGTTATTTTTTATTTTTTTATCTCTTCTGCGAAATAAATTGGTCAAATTTGTTTTTGGTTCATTTGATCTCCCTATATTTTTTTTTTATGTCATTTAACTCATTTATTAAATAAATTTCAAATAAACAAATAATCAAACGTATCATTTAAAAGCTTATCTGAGATAATTCTTGGTCACAGTTTCCATCATAAATGAATAATAAATGAATAAACTAACTTGAATTAAAATTTTATTGTAATTAAAATGTATGTAAGGTGTAGAATTAAAATCTCATTAAGGTTCCGTAATCAATCAAAGTTAAATTCCTGGTACAAAAATTAAATTCAAATTATTTGAATTCTAGTTGACTGAAATAAAAGACTTCCGAATTAAATAAAATAGAAATTTGTTTAACAAACCGTGCTCATAACTTGTTCTTATATTAATTGTTTTTCTTAACACTTTATTCGAAATTCTTTTCGAAATATTGTTTATTTTAAATATTTAATTTGGTTTAAATCGCACCGAATTTAGTAAAGACCAAAAGAGATAAAATTGTCTGTTTTAATTGAGTCTGAGTACATATTTTTTCAATTAGACTATTTCTTTGAGTTTTAATTTTCAATCGCGTGTCTCCTATGTGGCTATGTCGTGATTTATTAAATTAGATAACCATCTAGCACCAATTAATTAACTTAAGTATTATAATAAGAAATAAAATTTCATGATTTTAATTTATTAATTAAAGTCTAAGACAATTTATTTAGAAATGACCTATAAGTGATTGAATGAGCTATTTTGATTCAAATATTGCACATTAAATTGGAAAATACAAAATATTTTTAAATAAATAAACAGATGTAGTCTAGTAAAATTAAAATTAAGCTTTTTCGACATCCTGTGAACTTATTTAGAGATAAATTTTGACTACTTAAGCTGTGCACTTAAGAAACTTACACTACTAATTATTTTTCATTTCACTAATAATTTTTTTCAAGTGATTAATTGACTCATTTAATATAAAATATGCTGTTCCTAATTTAAATAAATTTTACTGATTTAATCATCGACTTTGATTTTTAATCAAAAAAGTTTATTCTCAAGTCTGAAAAAAATTAAAATTAAGTAAATAAATATTATTGATATGATTAAAATAAAATAAAAAATATATCCAATAGAGAAGCAAAAGTTTTTATTTGGATTGGAATTTTATAGCCACAAATAATTAATGACAAATTTTAACTCATGAATGAAGAATGCTCAATAAGTAAAATAAAAAAATGCCACAACCATGCTTTACCTACCGTTGATAGCTTATCATTTACTTTATCCAAATATTTAATCCAAAACAGTGAATGATTGCAAAAATTATGAGGAAATAATAGTTAGTTGTCGGTTTTTTTAAGTTATAAGATAAACCAAAATCTAAATTTTCTAAATTTCTCTAAACTAGTTTAGTGCATTCAATGTACCAATTTCTGTAGGAAACGTAAATCTAAAATGCCTTAACAGATTTGCAGATGTAGGGTAGATTAGCAAAAATGATGGTTCCATGAATACATTCAAAACAAATTGACAAGGCCAGAACTGCATTCTTCAAATTAATAAAAATGCTGAAATGAGGACTAAATTGTATCTTTATAGCAGTCTTGTTAAATTTGTATAGTTACATGGATCTGAATGCTGAATAATTACTTACAGCGATCTTCAAAAAATATTCCATAACGATTGCCTGGGAAAATTTTTGCCAATCTTCCATCCATAAGTCATTACAAATGAGCAGACAAAATATTAAGGACCGAAACAATATGCAACATTATAGACAGAAGACGAGTTATGTGCCTTGGTCTTTTATTGAGAATGTTAAAAAACAGAATTTCTAGAATTGTATTATTCTGAAAACCTCTAGGAAAGAGAAGTACCGCAAGAGCAAAGATGATCTGGAGGAGAACAGTTGAAAGAAATGATACTCACATGGGAACAGGCAAAAATGTGTGAACGCCTTATGTTACACTGAGAGTAGAAGATAGAAAAGCTAAAAATTAGAACCATATCTCTTGCTGTAGAACAAATTAAAAAATATCAATAATTTAGATAATCATACTTTTTAGAAAATATGACTTGAATGCTTTTCAGCATAGATTTTTGGAAAGAATGTTTATATTCTCTTTTATGACACTATTCTATCATAACTCGCCATAATTTGAAATTGACAAAACTGGCTCAAGAAATTTAGACTTAAGAAATAGCAGAAACTACACCATAGTGTGTACAGAAGTTAGTTAGACAAGGATGTGCACTCTCTCCAACACTTTTCCTAATTGTGATCGATTATCTCATGAGGAAAACTACCTCAATCCCAATGGGGTATAAAGTGGGAATTAACAACAAAGCTTGAAGGACCAAAACAAAAATCATATGCACTAAACAGACTTGTTTTTAAGTCACGTGTTCAAGTCTAACTCTCAAAATTTTGAGTCAAAGTCATGGCTTGAATTTTTTTCTGAAAGTCAAGTAAATTACCTATACTTTGCAAATAAATGATCAAATTATTTATTTAGATAATCATTAATAATCTAAGTCTTTAACATTCAAATATTTATGAATTACGAAAACATTGAGTGTGTAAGTGAATTACTATATAATACTTAGGAAGTATCATAAGTGAATCGATGAGAACGCATAAAGACATCAAGAATATAATTAGATTATTAGACTTGCTAAAAGAAAAGGAGCATTTGCCAGAATTTAACCAGTTTAAAAATCAAAATGCTACGGCAAGAAAATAAAAAACCAAGGTATACTACAGAGAAGTATAAACTACTTAAATTAGTAACTCATATAAATAAGTGTATAAATAGGATATGATTTTTATAAAAAGTTAACTTGATTTTAAAAATTAAAAATTTTTAGTTACCATAACTCTGCCGATCCGCAGGTCCGAAGCCTTGATGTCAGGCATTCGTCTTATGTGCATGGGGTCTTTCACTTAGTCTGCAGAAGAGCTGTATGGCAGGTACAAAGGCCTACGGGTCTTTGTACGAAAGGAGCGAGAATCTGCTCTACAGCTGACCCTCTTCAGGTAGATGTAACTTTGGAAGCCTTAAGTTAAGACTTTATCTCGAGTGAGGGAGAAGTCGCTTGGTTTGTGATTCCAAGCTAGTCTAAATAGTTGCCAAGTTCGTAGCCATTAAGTGCTCGGATGAGGGACGCTGTTTATGATGAACGTCCCACTGGCTGGAAAGACGCCGTCATAACTCTGCCAAAGCCGGTCCCAAGCCCGGTTGTAAAAAGAGGAGGATGACATAAAAATGATAAATGACAAATTAATTCATCAATAAATTTTCTTTTAAAAATAATAAATAATAATTACACAAAAAGTTTATTTTCTTAAAGAAATTTAACTTGAATCACTATTTCTAGTAATTAAAAAATATTTTTTAAAATCTTATTGGTTTTTGAATAGGTCCGAATTTATAAAAATCTTTTTTTTTAAATCACTCTATATTAATAAAAATTTTATTAATATTATTTTTCGAAATTAAATCTTTTACTCTTTTCAATATTCAGTTTGGTATTTTATTAAGGAGCTTTGAGAAGAATCTCTATTTTTTTGTAATTTGTTGAAACAATTTGGTAATTAATCAAAACTCTGATCAAGATTTGATAAAAAATTGCAAAATGTATCTATTTAAATATCATTTAGATGTTAGATAATTACAAGACAGTATGGCCGAGTGGTCTAAGGCGCCAGACTCAAGTTTGAAACATAACTTACAATGTGTGTTCTGGTCAGTGTATACTGGCGTGGGTTCAAATCCCACTGCTGTCAAATTTTTTTCACATATTTTTAACATAAATTTTTAGTTTAAAATTAATATTAGATAATTTTTAAATCATATAAACTTTAACCTTTTAAAACTCAACTAATCAAAATAAATTCCAGTAAACTTTACAGTTTTTTAATTATTTCTGTTAATTACTGACTTTAAAACTTCCAGGAATAACCAAATTGATCTTTTACCAAAAAGTTAGCTAATGAATTAAATTTTAATTATGAATAAATTTTTTATAAAAATTTTAATATATTCAAAATTTTGATTTAAATAAGACAACATTTTGGTCATCATATACACTGTATAAATAAAAGATAATATTTTAAAAATTTTAATATCGCTAATAATGCTAAAAAAATCGGCTAAGAAAAATTCGGAACCACATGAAACAAAGCGATTAAAAAAGTCAGCCAAAACAGACTCGGAATCCTCTGAATCGAGCTCAAGTGAAGATGACGACGGATCCGATTCTTCGAGCTCAAATTCGTCTTCGTCAAGTGAGTCTTCGTTTTCACCAGAAGCCCAAAAATCCAGGGAAACCAAAAGCTCAACGGAATCAAAAATTAAAAAATGCAATCGGATTATTCAGGACTTGACTTCTGAACTGGAAAATGCACAGCGTAAGTATGGCAAAATAGAGCGCGCCTTGCAAAAATCCAATCTTAATGACGACAAGTCGAAAAAAATCAAAAGATACAAAGCAAAATATAAAGCTAAAATTGACAAGATTAAAAAACGTATTGAACATGTCAAGATCAAATTGGTCGAGCTTGGCAAAGAGAAATCCCATTCAAACATTCAAACAACATCATCTGTGGAAACCAAAAAGCCGACAACGATCATCAAAGTGCCTTATCCAGTCTTGAATGACAAACGAGACATGAAAATTATTTTGAGTACATTGGAAAAAAAAATGAAAGAGCTGAGCCAAAAAAAAGATCAAAATAACAGAAATCTTGCACAAATGGACAAAAACTCGCCAAATTACTCTAAATTGCAACAATTGGACCAAGCAATGGAGAACCAACGTGAAAAGCTGTCCAAACAAATCGAGTATCTTAAATTAAGTCTTAGTCTCGAGGGCATTAACAAAAAGCCGAATCAAGATCCATTGGCAAGACAAAAAGCTGCCAAGCTAACCACCAAAATAAATGATTTGTTCAATTTTATGAAAAATGAGAACAAAAATTACTTGATTCAACAACAAATGGGTGAAAGTGAAAACCGAACTGAGTCGCCAAACAACGGCCTAGCTGATATGGTGGAAACTAAGATAAATGGTCTACATGAACAACTAAATAAGGCTTTGATTGCTTATTTAGCACATACAGCTGCATCAGCTCACTATTCCGCGGCGGTAAGTGCAGCTAATTACAACTATTACTACCAGAATGTGCCTGATGACGCCAAAAATAACTCGGTTAAAATTCCACTAAAGACAGAAATTGAAAATGCTTGCAGCAAATTTGGTCTCTTGAAAGAAAAAATATCTACTTTTTTAACTCTAAGCAAATTGACGGATGATGAAAAAAATGAAAAAAAGCCTAAATTAATAGCTGACTATTCGGACGAGAGTGATGATGATTCGGATGATAATGATGAGGTGCAGATTGAAGAAAAATCTGAAGAAGAGAGCGAGGATGAAGAAGATTTGGAAATATTTATGACATCAGACTTAAAATCAACTGATAATGAGCGTAATTATTTACTGCCATCGTTGAAGGCCAGCTACTTTCCACTTAAGGCGTCAATGATTAATTACAATATTCAACCTGAAGAAAACACTGATCAAAATGAATTGATCGCTGTTGAACAATCAAAGTTTGGATTAACGTTTTTGACCAACGCTAAAACCATGACCGACTCAGAGAATTTTCTGAAATCAAGCTTCAATAAAAACACCAATGTTAAATTGTCTCAAATTTTATATTCTAATTAATTGTGTTATCGTTTTATGTAAAAAGTGTCTATTTGATGAAACTTGAATAAAATTTAAAAGTCTTAAAAAATATTTGCCAAATTTGATCATTTTAAAAACATCTTAGAATAAAAAAACAATTTAACTTAATCCTTGAGGTCGAAATTTTTTAATAATTCTTTCCTGTTCAGTGAATATTTTACACTTTCGCTAAACCAAAAAGAATCACCTTTTGATTTATGATTCAAGAATTATTCTTTGAAAAGAATACTGATATGTCTTGAGCTTGACCATATATTTTACCCATATTATTTTGTCATCAATATTTTTACCTGTACTATTTTAATTTCTTTTCATTCTAAGTGCATTTCCAAGCCATCGTAGTCCATAGCTCTATTATCTTGTGATAAATGACAGTTCAAGTTTAACTATCAAATTTCTTTCATTTAGTACCAATTTGAAAAAAAGGCTTATACACTAACAAATTTACTATCCGGTCCTAACTTGGTGAAAAAAAAATGATATTTCCTAACTGAGAATAATCTTAGAATATATTTTTAAAAATTAAGAAAAAAGAATCAAGAATAATGAAAAAGCAAATTGATTTAATAAATCAAAACTTAAATTATTCATTAAAAGTCGATCACAGAATTATATAATTACTTGAATACTTTTATAGGTTCAATTAATTAAGTCAGTTTTAATCTGAAATTTGAATCTGTTCGATTTTTAAATACAAAAAAATAAAAAAACAGGATTTGCTAAATTGTAACAAATAATAAAAAAATTATAGATTACTTTTTCCATTTATTGAAAATTTAGAATTATTCTAGAAGATTTGTATTTTATTTATTTAAGTAAATAATTTTTAAGATTAATTGAGCGCATTGAGACAAAATTTATGCATCTTAATGATAAATTTTTATAATTTAAAAGTTTATCTCTTAATGTATACTTTTTATTTTTAACTTTATTTAAATTTTATTCAAGTTTAAATTAATCAAAAAATGAATGATTTAGTTCAGGATCAAAAAAAATTTCGTAAATTGCGCAAAATATTACGTCAAATCGAACACTTAAATTTGTTACAAAGAGTTTTGAACCAAGAAGAAAAGGCCAAAATTTCAAAACGACCTTTGTTAAGAGAACAACTTAAACAACTTTTTGAAAAGTATCCTAATGGCGAACTTTTGGCTTACGATAGCAGAGATAATACATTCGAGACCGAAGAAAGCCTGAATCTAAGTCAAACCGCATCTCCATTTAAAGAAAATGATATGCAACAACTTAGCGAAAGATTTAATGAGGTTAAATTAGAGGAAAAAAATAGTGAAATTGAGCCAAATATTGTTCAAGAAACCCAACAGGTTTTAAATGAGCCAAATGAGGCAACTAAAGTAGCAATCATTGAACCATTAAATCAAAGTGAGGATCGAGTTTTAGATAAAAAAGAATCATTACCTAAAGATTCTTTGACCAAGGACCAAGTCAAATCTTTAAAAAAAACTCCAGTAGTAAAGGCAAAAAAATTAGATGTTACTTTTGACACAATTACAGTACCAGAAGCTCATCAAGATTTGGTTACATGTATTGATATAGATGGCAAAAACGGACTAGTTGCAACGGGCAGTCGAGATACTTCCATAAATATCTGGAAATATAATGAAAAACAAAAAAGCTGTGAATCATTAAAAACTTTTGGTCAACATTCCTCAATTGTATCCCAAGTTAAATTTTTTAATTCAAATGATTACAAAATGATTCTGGAAAATCTAAAATTGAATAGTGAAGAAAATGAAGACCTGATCGATTCTTTGATTGAATTAAGTGACGATCTTCCTTTGGTCATAAGCTCGAGCTTAGATTGTTCTTTAAGACTATGGTCAGTCAGTTTATTGAAATGTATTAAAGAATTTTATTTGTATAATCCCATAAAAAGTTTTGATACAAAAAATTCATTTTTAATTGTTGGTCAAGGTATTTTTTAAATTAAATTAAAAAATTTATTTATTTATTCATATTTGAATTTTAAGATGCTGGCAAAATCCAGTTATGGAAAGATTGGAAACTTATAAAAACCATAAGAACTTTCAACGACACGGATAATGTTGTAGACATTAAATTCATGGGAGAGAACCAAATTTATGCTCTGAGTCAAAATGGCTTTTTTAAAACGTTTAATTATAGTGATAAAGACCTCGAAGAATTGAATAGTATTGATATTTTAGATAGAGGTTTACTTAAATTTAAGTATATTATATAAAAATAATTTTTAAAAATAGTAAGAGAAAACAATGGTGACATGGCTAGAAATTTTAGACAATTTGAAGCTTTGAATATGAATCATTTAATCTTTTTAAATGATAATCAATCTTTCATTATTGAATATGATTTGGAAAGCAGTAATATTTAAAAAATTATTTAAATAAAAAATCTTTATTTTCTTATGAATAGATAACTCAAGCCTCACACCAACTAATACAAATTCATACGCATTTTCTAGCTGTTTTTTTAAACATCCAAACTCGAATTTAGTTTTTATAAGTTCATTTGACATTGACAATGCTGAATCAAAAATAAATGGTATTTTCTCAAATTAAAATACAATGTAATCAATATAATTAAAATTAATTAATAATTAGTATTTAAAAACTCAATTAAATTGGATTATGCGTATTCACTCGAAGATTTAGATCAAGACTTGAGCATTTCGGCCATGTCCAGTTGTGACGTACCATTTAAAGAAAGCTGTATGTGCGTTTCAATCGGCGCTGGAACAACGCTAAAAATATTCATCTTAAACAATTCAGATGATGTTCTCATGCCATTAAGACCTAATAAAGCTAAAATATTGAAAATGATGCGAAAATTTGAAATTAAAAATCATTCATTAATCGACTCTAATGATGAAAGTGATAAAGAACAGTCTGATGATGAAAATGAAACACAAAATCAAATTAAAACTGAAGATAAAAAATCAACTTGCTCTATACAATAAAATTTTAGCCAAAAAAATTATTTATCTTTTTCGGTTTAGTTTTATTATTATCTTTTAATTTTAGTTTGGATAATTTTTTAGATGTTTTACGGCTATATGTAGTTTGATCAACTCTGAATTTTAAAATATTTTTTGTTTGCTCAGTATCATTTTTTAAATCTTTTTTTTTGTTCAAATTTAATAATAAATGATTCGATTTTAATTTTTTAAATTTATATTCTATTTTAAAACGACTAGATCTTTTACTTTTAAGCTGATTGTTTATAGATAATGAACTATTTTTTTTTTGGTCGAGCCAAATTTTAGCCTGTCTATATTTCAAACTTCCGCCAACTGACTCTTTATTATTATCAATGCTTTTAAGAAGGTTTTGATTAAATCGTTCAATATTTTGTGAGAATATAAATTTGGAATTTGATTTTTTCACTCTGAGATTCAAAAAAATTGACTTTAATTCAATTAAAATTAAAATAAAAAGCTTAATAATAGCAGCAATATTCTCAAATGGCTTATCAACTAATGTTTGATAAAAAAATTTAATTGGTAAAAATGGAAATCCGATAATACTTGAAAAATAAGATCTTTTTTTGTAAAAGGAAACTATTGATTTTTGGCAAAGATCAATAGTGGAACAGTCCACATCAATTAATACTTTGTTATCATATCTTGAAACTTTACGAGATAATTTAGAAAAATTCTTTTTTGGTAAACTACGGATCCAATTGAGAACTGAAATGATAGCTTTAACACTTGTAGATATAATAAATGTTTTTACGATTAGTTCTTTTGACGGAAAATAGTCAAAATAATCCATATAATATTTTTATATGTTTCTTAAATAGATAAAAATCGTTTTTTAAATAATTATCCGCTACTTTTTTTTGTTTTCTTTATTCAGATTTTCTAAAGATTATTTAAAAAAATTAAAAATTAAAAATTATTTTTAAACAATTTTGCTAAGCAACATTTTTAAATTAGATTTTTTACATTTGAATATAAATCAATCATTTCTTTAAATTGTTTAAATTACAAATGAAAGTACAAGTTAATATAAAATTTTTAATTAATTTATTTTTGTTTTTCATATTTACTTTATTTTTTTTAAATATACGATTAATTAATGAGCTTTACATTATTTATAGTAACCGAGATAATAAATCAACTCAATTAAATGCAATATTAAACGAAAAAAACTATATTCGTTCTTGGATTATAAAACCTAGTTGTAGGTGCCTAAATAACTCTATTAAAATTAATGAGTATGTTAATTTTTACTCAATTTACTCTGTTAAATATCAAAAAAATGATTTATTGCATAAAATATTAAAGAATGAAATTAATTTTAGAACTTTATCATGTTCCGATTACCATAGTTTAAAGAATGGTCCACGTCAAAAAATAATATCATATTCTCTTTATGGAAAAAATCGTAAATATTACCATAATTTTGATTCTTTAGCTGAACAGATAAAAAAATTTTATGGACTTGAATGGAAAATTAGAATTTACCATGATAATTCAATAGATGAATCAATTATTTGTAAATATGAATGTAAATATCCAAATCAAATTCAGTTTTGTTCAATTAACGAAATTAAATACTTTAATTTTGCATCATATAGCGGAATTTATTGGCGCTGGATACCACTAATGGACAATTTAGTTGATTATATACAAAGTCGAGATCTGGATTCTTGGATCATTGAACGAGAGTATAAGGCGACTAGTGAATGGCTTAGTTCTAAATTTTCATTTCATGTCATAAGAGACCATCCATTTCATTTTTTTCCAATTTTGGCAGGACTTTGGTCATTTGCTATCAACCGAAATAGATCTTTGTCTTGGCAAATATTCAGCAAATTGATAAATAGCACTATAATTCGACCATATAACAATCACATCTATTTAGAAGATCAGTATTTTTTAGTTCATCATGTATGGCCTTTGGTACAGCATCAGTCTTTATTCCATGACAGCTACTTTTGTACAGAATTTGCCAATAACGGGTTAGTTAAAGCTTTTCCTACTCAAAGACCAGACACAGGATGTTTTGTTTCATGTTCAAACTGTTGTCAAGATAAGCCAAATAAAGTCGATTTAAAACTTGGTTTGAAGTCAGTTGGTCGAATGTGTCCAGTTCAATGTAGATACGACAAAAATTGGGATTATTGTTAGACAAATTATAAGATATTCAATCTTAAAAATATGTTTGAAAAGCGTCAGTTTTAATATATTTTAGATAGTAGAGATTCTATTACAAGATAAGATAAAATGTGTTTTTAGTAAAAAACTGATATGAATTTTTTTCTAGTTTTATTTTGATAAATTTTAATTATTTATAAATAAAAAAAAAATTAACAATAAAATTTTTTATTGAAAAATATTATTTACATTAGATAAAAAATTAAAATACATAATGGAAATAGTTTGAATTTATTATTCTAAACTAAGGCACCTTGACCAGATTTCTGGTTTTTTCTTGATTTTAAATTTTTAAAAAATCCTCCCTTTGTGGGCTCATTTGTTTGTTTGATGGGAAAACTTGGAGTAAGTTCATTCGCATCATCGTCATTGTTGTTATCATAATTTCCCTCAGCTGGACCATTGTTTTCATTATCATCAGTATCGTTTCTAGAATCATATGTAATCATTTCTCTATTTCGATTAAATGTTTCCCACAAATATTTAATCAATTCACTGACAACCAAACCATTTACATTGGCAGCGAGTATTTTCATGACCAGCACCACATCGGGCTTGAGGTAGCTTGTTGCAAAGTCATTTAACATCATCCTTTGCTCATGATTCTCCAATTTGTTATAAATTTGAACATGTTTTTTAACATAAAGATACCTCTGAGTTTGAAAACAATTCTTGATCAAAAAGCCAACCAAATCAATAAAAGTCAAAGCAGTCAAAACCACAAACCAAAACCAGAGTATGATGTAAATCTTTTCTACAAATATATTGATTGATAGCACACACTGAACTGTGTACAAATGATCCGAGCCAAGCTCGCGAATTTTGAAATCGCAATGAGTTACTTTGGGAAAGTAGTGGTTGCTAATCATGTCCATGCCTTTGGCCATTCGCTGGAGTATTTCGAAGCCCAACAAATGGTAATTGCTAATACCCAAAAGTCTAGTCATCAGGAACAGTTGTCCAAAAACGTTTACCAGATACATTAACTTGACAAAAACATACAAAATAATTAAATAGTTGCCAAAGCGTTTGCCAGTCCAAAAAAATAAAAAGCTCATGCATCGTCTAAATTTGTATTCTAATTTTTTTTTACTAGCTTTATAACTGTTTTTCGAATGAATGAAATTATTTATATTGCCCGAAAGAAATTCCATTAGGTTATCACGTTCGGCATATTTGTCTACCTCTTCGAATTTAATGGCCGCATCGACATAGTTCAAAATTTCAATACCGCATTTATCGTTCAAAGAACGCCACACAATACGTGGAATAATAAACAAAACAGCCTGAAGTAAAATTATCAAATGAACCCATTGATAGTATTTAAGCATTTTTTGGTGACGGTCATTGATACTGTCGGGGATGTCATGATTTTCGTCTACATAGTATGTATTTTGTAGCCAACACAGCCGATTTGTGTATGTTTCAAAAGCGCCTGTAAACTGAGCTGGGACCCTTGAGGATTTAATTAGTTTTTTAAATTTGAATTTTTTATCAGAAGCTCTAGCTAAATTTTTGCAAAAATTTTGTTTATAAATTTATTTAAATATTTGCTTAATAAATAATAACAAAAAAAAATTAACTATCTTTTGTAATAAAATAATATGGATAACTAGATTTTATTTTAATGACTAGACAAATATTTTTCTCTATTGGAAAAACTGGTTCCTTTGGTCTCTGATTAAAAAAAACAAACAAAAATATCTTACCAACAGTTGATTGGTTCACCTGCGTACTGGTTTGTGGTTACCACTGCACAAAAAAGAACTAAAATTGCCACGGTGTATCGATGATGGAGTCTGTCAATCAAAAAGTCATCGTCTCTAAGAGATCGTCTACGCGAAACAGATAAATTTCGAATTGTATCAATTAAATCCATCTTAGGATCTAAACACCAGTCTTGTTAATGATGATGAATTTAAATGGATAAAGTTTGAATGAATCAATTAATTATCATAAAAAACATTATATTCCTAAACAATAAAAAAGCACGTAAAATTAATCTTTGATATTTTGGGAGAAAAAAATAAAAATGAGCTTATATATTCAAATGCTCAAGGATTAGTAGATTTATTTCGAAGATAAAATTGATATCATTAACAAATTGTAGGTAAATATTTTTTCTAAAAAGCTTCTATATCTATTGTTGCTATATCTAGCCTAGGAGCATGGTATCAAGATTTTACTAAAACAAGGCTATCTATTTTATGTGTTCAAGTTGTAAAAATTAATTTTTCCAAAAGACTTGATTCATTAAAAAGTTATCTGATCTTTTTTATTACAAATGATTAAAATTGAAATTTAAATCTGTGTAGAAATTTTAAAATGCTCATTAAAAAATAATTGAAACTCCAATCAAACAAAAATTCTGCCAAAATAAAGGAATACTTAGAGTATAGCTTCATTGAGCTTCTAATTCTTGAAAATTTAATCAAATTTTACTATAAAGTGGTTCAAACTATTGAAATATTCTTAAAAGCTTGGCAAACAGTTTTCTAATAATTCATGATAGGATTGCTTAAGTGAGTAATAAAAGCAAAAATTTAATAAAACAAGAAAGATTTGTGAATAAAAAAAGAAAAAAAAAGACTTAGCACATAAATGAAATTGTAAATTCTTAAAGTGCCTAGTACCTAGGATTACAAAATTTAAACTTTTATCAAAAAACAAAAATTTCTCCTATAAACAATTTGAATTTTGTTTGTTATACAGAATTAAATGATGCAAAATTTACAATCAAATACTAAGATTTTTTACTGTTTGAATCCAAAAAATTTCAAATTTAAATTAAGTTTGAATGAAAGCGTAAAGCTTAAATTTACCTTTATAAAATTTTTTTTCTATAAAACCTTATTAATTCTAATTGAATGCAATTTCGAGCTATTTTAAAAATAGCTACAACTGTTAAACGAGATTTATACTACGAAAGCTGAAACCGCTCTCTCTTTCTCTGCTCTCTCTGAATTTTTTGCTCGTTTACCAACTATCTTTGAAAAAAATAACTTGACTTTCTTAAATTGTATAAAAAATTATGTTATTAAAATTAAAAAAACACATCATTATCTAAATGTGTCAGTTAATAATTGCTCGTAGAAAAAAGATAAGAATACTTTGACAAAAAATTCATTTTCAAGTAAAAAATATTTAAAATGAAATTTAATTTTTCGAATACCTTACAAAAATTATATTATGTAATTGATCATTTTTTTATTTTTTTGTTCATTATTTGCATCAACAAACACTTGACTCGCACTATCATTCCAACTCTACTACAACATATAGCCTAGTACACTAGCTATTTCCTACCACTATCATAAAAAACTTACAAATATAAAAAAAATTTATTCATTAAATTTAGGTATCTTAATTTATGACCATAATTTATGAAACAAACAAGACATAGTCTAGAGGAACGATATTTTTTGCATATTTTGATTTTTCTTAATTTTTTAGATTGATCTAGTGCTATACATGGTTGTAATGACACCAAATCTTAACCCAAGCACTTATTGCTTGCTTACCAAAGATAAATATAGTAATATGATTAGGTTGGTTTTTATTTGTTGATCAAATTTAGGTTATGAATATACAAATTTACCAAATAATATATACAATTAAATTCTATTTGAAAAGTTTTATTAAAATTTAAATGAAAAAAAACACGATACAACATAAAAAATTCCAAAAATCAAATTCAATTTCGCTGTTTTGATCGGCAATTGTTCCATTTTGCGATATCGAAAGTCTTTCTCTAGCTCAAAACCCATTTTAATAGTTAACAAAGGTAATAAAAATGAATGGGTCTTTGTTTTTAATGCCATTATGAGAAGTATAAAATATGGTACAAATATGAGTAAGACATATAGTAAATACGAGGCCGTAAAGCCGAGAAATATCGCTATAGTAAAAATTCCTGATTTTTTATCACTTTCCAAATCCCGGCTGTTGTTGCTATGAAGAATGGCCTCTGTGTTGAGGGCGAGTGGTAATGCGTATAGTAAAGGCTTGAAATAAAGATTAAATGTCGAGTGGTTCTCCATTGATGTACCAACTTGGGATATGTAGCAGTAAAGCACTGTCAAAGGTCCAAATGTAATTATGATGATCAAATCGCCCAGTGCCATGTATTTGAAACCGATCCCGCCCGTGTACAAAAAAGAGAGTGACATGCCGCCAAAAAAGATAAATGCTAGCACTTCTTCCTTAGCTGACGAGATAAATAACAGGGCAAAAAATGATAAAGAGCCAAAAAAATAAAGAAAAACACCCAAATTTGTGATTTCTTCTGGTCGAAGGAGCTTGTCGACAAGAATCCGGTCTGAGTTTGTGGTGTCGTTATCTATTCCGTATTTATAATCATAATAAGTGTTGACCAAATTACCAGCTGCGTGAACACAAAGAGCTGAACTCAATGTTAAAATGAGAATAGCGAGACTAAATTGGTTTGAACTATTGAATGCCAAAGCGTTGCCTAAGAGCACTGGTGTTAGACTTGCACTAAAAGACCATGGTCGTAATGCAATTAAATATGATCTTATTTTGTTTGTATTCATATTGAACTGTTATTTGGTGAAAATTTTTATTCTTTTTGTGATTAAATAATCATCTCTGGTATAAATTAAGATAATTTTTTTAGATTTTTTGCCCGTTAATTTTAGTATGGGAAATTTTTGAGTATAGAGTTAAGAAATGAATATATTTGAATTTTTATAAAATAGCTTGTGTAAATTATGCTAAATTATTGTATTTTTATTTCTGAAAATCAAAAATAAAGACTAATATGTCGGAGCTATTTTGTTAAATAGAACTATTGATTTAAATTCTGTTTAATAAAATAAGTTAGACAAGATAAATTTTAAAAAAGTTTTTTTAGCACCAATCATTTATTTTTTATCAAATAATTTAAAGATAATAAAAGTTTTAGATTTTACAAAAATAAAAAAAAAAGATATTTTGCAGCTCAAATAATTTTGTTTGTAAAAATTCTTTTAATTCTATGATTATATAGCCCACTCTATTACTATGATTATCAAAAGTGTTATTTTATTTTAGATAAATCAAAAAAATATTTTTTAATCTAACTGGTCGAAAAACATACAAGTTTTAAAAACTTATTGTTGATAAATTTTTCATATTCATTTCATAAAAAATAAAAGTTTCTTAAAAAATCATCTTGTTTATTTACTATTTAAATTAAACTAGACAAATTTTTGAGACAATGAACAAGTTAGGTTTTTGTCAAACGAATCTAAAATTGAAATATTTAAAATCAAGTTTTATTAATTAGATATACAAAATTTTGAAATACTCGAATCCCTAAGGGATTTCAATGTCGCAGAAAGTTAACTAAAAGAGTTTCGACTAATTTTAAATTGCTTACATTTTATTTAGTAAAAACAAATATAAACATAAGAATAACAAAATTATACTATCCGTAAAAATATGCTTAAATAGTGTTTTTTATTAATTATTATTAATGATGTTTACTCTATTATT
Organism: Brachionus rotundiformis; assembly: GCA_016802295.1. NCBI lineage: Eukaryota > Metazoa > Rotifera > Eurotatoria > Ploima > Brachionidae > Brachionus > Brachionus rotundiformis. The sequence continues at coordinate 1,002,800 of JAESIW010000065.1, forward strand.
TTGATTATTTATTCATGTGAATAAAAAATAAAATCAGTAAAATAAATTGAAAATAATCTTCATCCAAAATTTAAGTTTTAATTATAATTGATGCTAAACGAAATATTAAAATTCTTGAAAATTTCATGATACAAAAAAATACTATCCATAAAATCGTATTAAATAAATAATGAGTGACTAGTGCTTGTTCATCCTAAACTGTTTGAATATGTTCTTATGTAATATCTAAAAAACCATTTTAAAAATAAGTTTATATAAACTTAACTCTCTTTTAGGTGAAATTATAAGTATAATAATTTATTAAGTGTCATTTAAGTTACTTTTAATGTCGTAATATATTAATAAGTATATAACCATATTTTACTTTTTTGCATGGATTTTTATCAAAATTCTTATCAGAAAAACCAAAATTTAGTGTCAATTTTTTACAATTTATTTTAATTTTGATATCTATGATTCAAAAAATAATAAAAAATAAAGTAAAAAATATCACTGACTAATTTTTGAAAATAAATGAATTGTTAATCATATTTATAAAAACTTTACATTTTTAATATATAAAATTTTTATATTAATTAAATAAATGATATGTTAATCAATCTACAATAACAATTGAAAAAATCATGCTTTATGTTTCAATATTCGGCTTGATATTTTATTAAAAAGCTTTGAGAAGAATCTAAATTTTTTTGTAATATTTCAAACAATTTGGTAAATAATCAAAACTCTGATCAAGATTTGATAAAAAATTGCAAAATTTATCTATTTAAATATCATTTAGATGTTATATAATTACAAGACAGTATGGCCGAGTGGTCTAAGGCGCCAGACTCAAGTTTGAAACATAACTTACAATGTGTGTTCTGGTCAGTGTATACTGGCGTGGGTTCAAATCCCACTGCTGTCAAATTTTTGTTTACTAATTTTTCTATTATATTACTTTAAATAAGTAAAGTTTGATTTATTTTCTAATCAATCAATTTCTAAATAAGAGAATAATTTAAATCCTATCAAAATTATATTCAAATTCAATAAATATTTAAATTTTACAGTATTTTTTTAGACTAAAAAAATTTAATTCAAAAATTAAATATCAAAGAATTTTAAAAATAAATTAAAAATTTTATTTAAAAATTAAAATTGTAACATTTAAACAATTAATAAGCTTGAATAGCTAAATTTTAGCCAATTTTCAACATTGATATTTACAAACTATTTTCTAAATATTTTCAAATATATTTCCCTAAAAATGTATCTGAGCTCATTACGAAAACGTCTAGCTGTCAAACAAAATAGGATAAAATTAGTTGAATGATTCAAGTCTATTAAAAACATGACAAAACGAAGCAATAATCTATTTTTTAAAAAGTTTGACTTGAATCCAAGTTTTCTTAATAGTTCAAAAATAGAATAAGGTAATGTTAATACAATAAAGGAAATAGATATTGTCAATAACATGATAGTTATTTGTTTTTCTCTTAATTGTTGTGAATAAATTATAGATAGAGCTTGTTTTGAGTCCAATCGCTCTTTTAAAGATCCATCTGTTGTATTAATAGAGCTGAATGAATTTTTATTTTCTTTTATAAGAATTTTAAACTCATTCGTTTTTATTGATCTACTATTTTCCATTGATTTCAAAGAGTCGGAATTGGTGTTACCAGGTCTAAACTTGACAAATAAGTGGTTGGTAATATTTTTTCGCACATTTGATGCTTTAGACAAGGCTTTTATGATGATGTAACTGAATATAAATCCAAAAATTGAAGGGATCCAAGACCCTAGAGCAGATCTGAACCAAGGAAATACATATGTGTAATATTTAAAGCATGTTCCATTCAAGTCTCCTTTGATTCTGCAATAATAAGGTTGAGCTTTAGAATATTCAATGCAAAAGGAAACAGTGCTGCTTATGAGAGTGAATATCAGGATCAGCATTGAGATGATTCTTTTAGAACGTTTCCGTGAAAATATACGGCTGACCCTAAGTGGAACAAGTACTGCTGCGGTTCGTTCTGCGGATGTCACTAAAATCAACCAAACACTTATGAAAGAGGCCGCTTGAGGAATAACTTGGATGAATATACAGAAATTGTAGATGGAAACTCGGTATAATTTGATCATATTAGCCAAAAACTTGAAAAAAAGAACCAGAAAATCACAAACTGCTATATATGTAATGTATAAAGAAGCATTTGAGCCGCGCATTCTCTTCCTTGTCATTACCATAATGGTGAGAAAATTTGTTACTGCGCCAAATATGACCAAAATAAGTAAAGAAAATTCGCCAAAATCCCATTCACGGTATTTAGTCACTGGGATATATTGTTTAGTTGTTTGATTCATGATAGGAATGAATTCATCTTTACGTTTGCAACCATGCAACTAGATAATTGATTTGTTTAGATTTATCTTATTATTTAATTTAATATATCTAAATTATAGCTTTTTTAATTTTAACAATTTAAAATTTTAATTATTTTTAAGATACTAAATTATCATTCGAGTTGCACTATTTTGGACACCTCAAGGAAAGATAAATGCTGGAATACCAAAGATGACATGGAGGAGAGCAGTTTAAAAAGATGAAACTCAAATGGGCAGATATTGTCGCCAAGGGTAGGACCGAATGGAGAGGGCGTGTGGATGTCTTATGCTACACTGGGAGTAGAAGATATAAGAAGAAGAAATTATCATTCAGTATTTTTTTTTCAATTTAAATATTTAAATTTTTGGTAGGGACAAATAAAAGATAAACTTAAATGGAAAAAAATGTACCCACTTAATTTAACAAATTCAGGAAAATAATTAAAACGTTTGTTTTCTATTTTTTAATATATGAGAAAATATAAAAACTATTAAATTTTTTTTTCAAAACGATATATTTATATATATCGGTTGAATTTTAAGAAATTATTTACTTTTATTATTAATAAATGATACCATTAAAACTCTAAATTCTTCCAACTTATTGCGAAATATAAATTTTTTTCAGTAAAATAAAAAATATCCGTCTTTTAAATAATCTTCTTAGTATAAAGCATTTCAAATTATGGATCAATGATAGTCTTTGATTATTATTAAAATAATCCAATATTCTATTAGGTTTAAGAGAGTTTTAATTAAATAAATAAATATTTCCGATTACTTCAGTAGTCTAAATATGACATTTTTTAATTCAATTAAGTATTTGCCGTAAGAAACAAAATAATAGTTCCAAACTTCACAGAATCTTACGAAGAATTGTTCTTGTATCCTTTTAAGCTTTTTTTTTGCATTTTGAAATAATTATTTTATCAATTTTGATTTGTTTAGCTAAAATGTAAAACTATTAATTAATTAATAGATTACATAAAATAATCAATCATCCAATTATACAAATCGGTCTATTTTAAAAATTAAGACTGATTAAAAATTAACGTTTTGTATCGATATAATTTTCGAATTCATTTTTGCATTTAATTATTAATTTAAATATTCGAAAAAAAAATTTATTATTCTTTTTTAAAACTTAATTTTAACTGATTAGAATCTTGATAATAATTATAGCTAGCTTTCAATTTCTTTATTGAAGAACTTATAAAAATTATATCTGTGATATCGAAAAATCAAAAATTTAAATACATTAATTAAAATGTATTCTTTCTTATTTCGTTTTATTATTTTACAATGCTTTTAAAATCTTAAATTTTAAATTTTATTTAAATTTAAAATATAAGTATATTATATCCATTTCAATCTAAAACTAAGATAAAATTTAATTCTTTTAGGAACATTATATTTTAAATGTAAATGCTTTTCAGTCCCAAATAAATTATAGGTATTAAAAGGTTCTTAATTTTTCATAGTTGATGAATTGAAAATCGTGAAAATGCAACAAAACTGAAAAATAATATTAATCTAAAATCTGATCATATAATACTAGAATAATTTCTTAATTTAAATATTAAATGAAATTGTAAAAAAAAAACTCTAAAAAATTCATTTGAAATTAAATCATATAAAAAATACTCTGTTACACTAATTATTTATACATTTTGATACTACATAAAACTTGTAAAAATTATATTTATGATATCGCAAAATCAAAAAATTTAAATACTAATAGACATTAATTAAAATTTATCAAATAATTAAGTTGTCTTAATTTTTTATTCCTACAAGACTAAGTAATTTAACACATTTCAGTCACATCAAAAAATTATTATTTAAAATTAAAGGATCCCACAAAATTTTCATTTATATTAATTTTATTCAGAACTAAAACTTTTTATGTGTAAAGAATATTTATTAAAATTAATTGATAAAAATTGTGCTTAATGCCTCGTAATCTAAAATTTATTTTACTTTCTACATAGTCAATTCTGGATGCAAATTCACTTCTTAATTAAAATAACTTTGATTAGTTTTGTTAAGAAAATATCAGATTATTATTCTAGGTGTCTATTCAAAAAATCAAAAAGATTTATCTATTTATTTTATCATATACAAAATTCTAAACTCATTCTATATTCAATTTTTTTTTCTTTTTTACTTTTTTTAAATTATTTTACACATACATTATAGTCACGTAATACTTAAATTTTTTAATCATATTTTAAATAATTTTTTTCTATTTCTTTTGATATTTTAATTTGAAATATTTGTAATTAATCAGCCGAGCTTTCTAGTGTTAATACAATTTTGAAAATTCCAGTCGAACCGCCGAATGCGTAAATTAGCTTTCTCTTTCAATATTATGTTTAAAAATAAAATGATTTTAAATAATTTTATATTTGTAGTTAAAATAATTATCATTATATTCTTTAAAATTCTATTTTTGAGCCTTCATATTTGACGTGTTTTATACATTTAAGTTCCTTTGTATTTTTCATCATTGTTAATAACCCACGTAATGACTAGATGTTTCCTCTTAACCTTTTCTGCTTAAATATTTATAAATTTAACTATATTTATTAGCTGTATTGATACAACTCGAAATAATAATGGAATAAATTTTCTGTTCTTAATTAAATTATATTTGAATTTAAGCTTGGCAAGAATTACTTCCCGCACAAAGTCAAGAACAAATAAATAATAATAAACTCGTTATTTTAATCAATCTTTCAGCTTAGCATTGTCTCAACGAAAAATCTCAGTAATTTTCGTCATTTAAAACAGAGAACACTATCTTTCAGTATTTGATTTAGTTAACAGGAAAATTCTTGATTTTTTAATTTAGTTAATTAATATCATTTACATAAGTCTTTTGATTAAATTTTTTTATCAATAATAGTTTTTTTTTCTCCTTATATGCTCCTTGTGGAACAAAGGGTCATTGCTTTTGCTTTCCACTCAAGTCGATCCTTTGCCTTCATCATTGCTTTTCCCCATGCCATATCATTTCGGTGAGCTCTTTTGTTATGGTTGTCCTCTATGTTATTGCTGGTCGTCCTACTTTTCTCGTCCTTGTGGCGTCCATTGAAGAGCTCTGTTTGTCATACGTATTCTTTTCATTCTAAGTACATGTCCAAGCTATCGCAGTCTTTTGTTCTTGATACATTGGCTTATAGGCCCTGAATTCGTTCTTCTGAATAGCTCATCGATCATCAATATTTCAGGGCAGTGTTTCCAAAGAATCCTTTTGAGCTTACCTGTGTGATAGGTGTTGAGACTTTTTCTATCTAACTCAGACTCTCCCTAACATTCACTTCCGTACATCAGTGTAGCTTTTACTGCTATATTGTATATCTTGATTTTTGTTTCGTTACTTTAGCATTTTGAGTCTGGTAAATGCTTATTTCTCTTTTGCAATTCTAATTATAATGTCTCTATGCGTTCCCATTGATTTACTTACGATGCTTACACATTTAATTCTTGTGCTATCTATGGTGACCGAGGTATCCAATTTGGTGTTTATGCATATGATTTTTGTTTTGGTCCTTCAAGCTTTGTTGCTAATTCCCACTTTAAACCCCGTTTGGACTGAGGTAGTTTTCCTCATGACATAATCCATAACAATTAGGAACAGGATTGGAGAGCACATCGTTGCCTAACTCCTTTACACACACTGAACCTTTGGATAATTATTAATAATAATTAATTTCCAACAATTTTGTTTGTGTAAAATTGTATAATTTATTAATATTGATCACGGGACACCTTTTATATTTAAGTTGATGATTCGAAAAGAAAGCTTTTAAACAGAACTTGGAACAATTATAAAAATATATTGCTTCAGTTAATAAAAAAAAAACAAAAATCATTAAAAATTATAGAAGATTTTATTTCTAACTTAAAAGTAATTTAAATTTTTCCTTTCCAAAGAGTGGTTCATTTTCAATTCCAATTAATTGGAAATAAATAGACCTGAACATTTAAATAATTAAATAAATAACAATCGAAAATTACCAATCTCTTTGTATAAATTATTCCAGGATTTATTATGAAATATTAATGATGCTTTTTTATTGATTATAATAAGCAAACAATTTTCAAGATTCGAATGAAATTTATGTAACAACTCCAGGTAATGTATAGCTTAACCTATCTTTTTGGTGGAAAAAAATTTTGAATATTTTTGGAAAAACAGCCTTGAATATAAAAAAAGCCTGAATTACACAATGGTTTATTTTTAAATACTAAAAATAATATATATAAAAAATTTTTTTTTAAATAATTATTTATTTTTGAGCGTTATTCCGCAATTTAAAAACAGAAAACTTTTATTTTATTTTTAAAGCTTGAATAAACTTTAATAATGAACTCATAATTTAATTTATTTCATGTATTTTCCATCAATTTTCATATTATTGAATACTAAACTAAGAAAATTTGAAATTAGTTCAAAGTTTATAAGCTGCTTTAGCTTATTAATTTAAATCTTTTTTTTTTTATTCTTTAAAATAAATTATCAATAAAAAGTCGCATAGCTCTCCGATGGATTTTAAGCACATTTAAGAAAAACTCAAATAATTTTTTCTGTAATTCGATTATTTAAAAAAATTATTTGATATATGATATGATAGAGTGTGGCAACACTTTTAAGTTTATTTATGCCTATCTTGATTCATAAAATGTTGAATATAATTTCTACTAAAACAAAATTTGACACAAACTAATATGTGGTAAGATTAATTTTAAAATTTTGTATAACGTGGTTTAACTAATTAGCAAAGAATCTTTTTGTTTATGACATTTTTCAAAATTCCCTAATGACTTTTGTATCTAGCTGTACTTTGTTATAAATTAGTAGGAAAAAAAATGAATGAATTTTTGTTTAAAATACTTAAACAATAAATTAAATATTTAATAATTTATTGAAATCTAAATTAGTACAGTGTCTTAAATGATTTATTTAATTTTTTTCAAAATAGTTTATTTGACTTGATTAATTTGAAAAAATTTATTAAATATTTCGATTTTAAATAAAAATTGTATAAAAAAAAGTAATAATTTTTTTCTATTTTTGAACTCTACCAGTCATTTGGGTCTTCGTCGCTATTATCTTCATTACCTCTAATGATTGTTTTTGGTTTGGTATGTATATGTTTTTTTTTGGAATTTTGTGGTGGATTTATCAAGTCACCATTGTATTCAATGATACCCGATCTAGCTATGCGCCACTCTAAAATTTCAGTATCAAAATCGTCTGTATTACCTAAATCGGTGAATCCAACAATATAATCAATAGGCTTGTTATCTTTAATTAGGGCGATTGTGGGCATTATTTTAATTTTGAGTCTTTCAATCAGGAAGTGAACTTTTTCAGCATTTATCTTAACAAATTTGCACTCAATATGTTGACGAGCTATTTGATCGAGATGTTTGTCAACAATTTTGCATCTAAATGTACTTTCACGATAAAAATGACACACCACATGTTGGGACTTTTTGCAAGCATCGAAAAACTCCCGCTCGTCAGCCAGCTCGGAATAGCTTCCGTGTCCATTTTGTTGCCATTCAATTTTTTGTTTTTGAGAATTTTTCATCGCTTCCAAACGCCTCTTACGAATATTCTCCAATTCATCGTCATCGAGATTATCCAAACGCTCTATTTCAGCATCGATTTGCTTCTCAACTATCTGTACTGCTTGCAATAATTGATTTTCCATTATTTTAACCTTTTTCTTTTCAATTAATAAAAAACTAAAACTTTTAAATTCGAATCAAAAGTTGGTATCATAGTTACTAATAACATGCAAATGATGCATGCACAGACATTAATTTAATTAAAATTTTCCATTTTTTTCTTTATTAAATAAAATTAAATTTACATTTTTTTGGTTTTTTATATATTATAACCGTAAAAATAGCAAACTTTAATTTCAATCAAAAATTATCCTATTTTTGAGTAATTTTTTAATAAAAAAATTTTTAATATAATTTAATATAATTTTTTCAATTGATTCTTTTTTTATTAATATTAATTAATCAGTGAATAATTATTAAATGCTTGAATATGAGGATTGATGTTATTCATTTGAAGATACGAATCTGATTTATTTTCACTGCCATCTTTATCATATGTATTAATTTACTTTTAAAATATTAACACAATAAGTTTTTGAAATGTTAGTTGAAAATTTTAAATTAATTTGATTTTTATTTGTAAATTATATAAAATTAATTTGAGAAATTTAATTATAAGATTAAAGCTTTTTGTGATTATTTTAAAAACAAAAAATTAATCAATTATTTGTGATGAAATATTAATTAAAGTTTTGCTTTTATTAAAACTTAAAATTAAAGATTTTTAAAGATAAATTAATCATTTAATTGAATTTCGTACTGAAAGTGTGAAAAATAAATCATTCGATTGACAAGCAGTTTTTATTATCAATTTCGCATAAATTTTACACACTCTTTGGGGCCATTTACCATTTCAGTTTTTAGATTTTCTAGATCTAAAATCATTCTAGATTTATCTGCCAGCAGGAAGCTTTCTTTTACCTTTTAATTCATTTGTTATTCATATCGAATCTGGTTATAGAATTGGTAATTGGTAACCAAGAAAACGGAAAATTGATGTAACCCAGATTTATGAATGAATATTTAATCAGATGGAAGCCTTAACATCCATATGGACTAACAAATACACTATTTGGTATGATTTTTCGAGTTCTATAAAGATACAAATTCAATAATCAGATTAGGTTTTCACTATTTTTACTGATAAAATAGCGAAAATTGTTTGTCAAGCTCTGAATCTGATCCCATCTGAAGTTTGCAGTGTCAGTATGGAATCTAGCTATAGAATTGTATCAATCATATCAAACAGACCATCCATGTCTATTTGTGGCTTTAAAAATCTATGATTTTGCAAAATAATAATTGATTAGGAACAAAAGATTTACAAACAGACTAACAGAATCAAGTCTGCAAACGTTCGGACAAAGTGAATCGGAAATTTTTTATAAAATTTTGATCAGCCATTTGATCAATAATTTAGGAAAAACATTTAGTACTTGGCACTAATTTATAATAGATTTATGTAATTGAGTAAATTAGCCACTTCTTCTATTATATTTTTCCCAGGTCGAAAATCTTATTTAAGATCATAAGATTGAATAAGACAAAAAATCTATGCAAGATATTTTACCGTTCCTAAAAATGATCTTTGTTTGTCTTATTTAATAAGATATTTTAAAACAATTTTTAAGGTTCTTGATTAGAATCTTAACGAATCTAGATGGAAAATTTCTTATAATGTCTTAACTTGATCTTAATTAAGATTCTTAAGTCGATTCTTGTAAAATCATTGCCTAAAAGTTATTAAAAGTTCTTATAAGATCTCATTTTTAAGTATTTCATAGTCAATTTTCAAGAAAATTTTTTAAGATCTTATTTACTAATCATAAATAATCTCTTGCTATTAAGATAATATTAAGATCTGGTAAGTTATAGGAAGAAAATATCTTAAGAGTCTTAATAAAAAATAAAATAAGAAGAAAATAAGATTTTTAATGGAATTTTTATTTCAATATGTTTTTAATAAAATGACTTTAAATATTTAATCGTGTTAATCTATATTTAGAAAGTCAATTAAATAAAAAACATTGTCACTTTCTTCATAAATAATACAAAATTATTATTTTGATTTAAATTCACTCTTAATAAATTGTGAGTCAAGACCTCTTGTTCCACTTAAGCTTTTTCTAAAATATCCAAGACTACTTTCAAGACTAAACATTAATTTGCTCAATATTGATCCATGTAATTTTAAATAATCTAAACTGATTATTTGGATTTTTTTATTTGTTTTATTATTTCTTTTGATTCTCAGTTTTTTATTCTATTTTATCTATTTTTATTATTATTTCTATTAAATTAACTTTTAAAAAATATTCAAAACTTTTAATTATAAATCCTAAATAAGTGCCAATCAAAATTAAAATCCTAAATTAATGTTGAAATCACTTGTTTGGTTTCTTTAAGAGAAAAAAAGATATTCTAAGATAATAAGTTTTTATTTAAATACAATTAAATTACAATTAAATATCTTATATGGATCTTTTACGAAAAAAAAGTCCTAATTTTACTTACTTTTTCCTAGAAATCTCTTATAAGATCCGATACCGAACCATGCAAAGTTCTGTTACAGAAAGTATAAGATCTTGTTTTAAGTTCTTACTCAGAATAAGGTAAGTTTCTTGATCTGATCTTAAGTAATATCTTATCAAGATTTAGATTATGGGTTGTTCCAAATAAAAATTTTTATATAAGTTAAGATAAATATTTTATTTCAAAATTATTTTATTAAATTTTAGATATGTGTTATATTTTAGTAAATTTTTTTTATTTTTTTTTAAATTAAAAAAAAATTCCATAAATAAATAAATATCGAACTAGATATTCATGCAATTATTTTTTTCCTTGTAAATTAAAAAAAGATTAATTTGAAAAACTATAAATCGAATCGTTTTAAATAACACTAATCAAAACAATATTTTTTAAAATACTCAACAAAAAGGTAATTTTAGAATCACGGTATTTTTAATACTTCATCTTTAAACATTTAAGTATGATTGAACTCTTATCTACGACGAGATTTGATGACCAAAGTCATAAAGGCCAATAGCCTCCATCCAATGGTTAGTATAATTAAACAAACTATATTAACTTTAAAATTTTTTGGATCAAGCTTATAAAAATCCAACACTTCATTTCCCTTTTCAAATCTCCTTAAACAATCAGGATCTTCTGGATAATCACATTCGATTGACTCAATACCTTCGAATTGATTTACCAAAAGATTTTCTGTCCCATAGCTAAACCAAGACAAATATCTTAAGAGAAGGAAATATGTTGGAACATCTCTAAGGAAAAAAAATAATTAAAATATTTTCTAAATGTTAAAATTACTCTGAATTTAGTAGAACTCCGCTGAATATCATGAAGGGAGCCAGAATTGGTCCAGTCAGTGCCAACGCAGTATTGGTGTTGGGTGAAACAGCAGACAAAAATGTACCAAATGAAACAGCACATTGAGCTACTAGTATAATTATACTAATACAAATTATAAATCTGTTGCCTTCGCTACTCAAATCACTCATCCAGTAAATAATTGTCACAAATATAATAGGAATGACTACAAAAATTGGCAAATCAATCAGGGTCCTAGACATGTAGTAGCTAATCACCCGATACATTCTGTTTTGGTGTTCTCTTATAAATATTGGAATCTCTGCCGGAAATGTCTATTTAAAAAAAATAATAAAAGACTTAAAGTTTATTTAATTTTATAATTTTTACGTTGATGACTGATATAATGCTTCCGAAACTGTTGTTTGACTCACATAAAAAAAGTAAACTTGTTATATTTTGAATTCCTTTTTGATTTATTTTTAATTTAAAATAAATAATGCCAAAAAGAAGAGCAACAAACTTATTTTTTAATTAATTAAAAATATTTTAAAACTTTGAATCTTACTATCGATTGAATCAATTGAACACGTAAAGCCATTGGTGATCTAATATTAACTATTATGTTTCGCCACAATAGCCAATACATTTGTGTAAAAAAACCTGTTCTGTATCTAATTTTTTTGGAAAATTTAAGCAAAAAAATTAAGAGTATTTTACCTCAGCGTATTAGTTCGTATTTTAAATAAAAATCTGGGCTTGTGAAAAAATTAAAAAAGATGAATTTGAGAATAAACTAAATTATTTTGAAGTTTTATTAAAATCATTTTCAATCTAATATTTAATTATAAAATCATTAAAGCAATTCAAAATTTATCATTGCCGATTATAAATAAATACTTACCTTCTTATAATTAAGATATTGAAAAATATTTTAATGTTTACAAAATAATGCTGAACAGATAAAATAGTTAACTTTACAAACAGATAAAAATAAAAATGGTCCCTTAATTTTCATTTTTTAAAATATTTAATTTGATTTAATAAAAAAAATTGTTCTAAAATTAAGCTTAAGTAAATAATCCCAAATTTTTTAAAATAAAATACGATTTTAATATTATTTAAATAAAGAAAACCTACTCGTTAGTCGCTTTAAAGCTTATTTGATTTTGTGATGATTTTTTATCACATGATTTTTTGATTTCTGCTTTTAAACTTTCACTATAATCTGAATGTTCAAATCCATCACAAATTTTCTTGAAAAAAAATTAATTTAAAAAGCAAAAATATTTTTTGTACTTTACTTTGATTCTACTAATACTATTTTCTTTGTCAGATGGAACATTAGCAAGGGTTTTTATATAAAAGTCAGCTGGATTGTAATTTACGGGTACCTTATATCCTTGAGATTCAAAAAACTGGCTACAATTATTAATGGAACCATTGTATGCCAGATGGCCTTCTGAAAGCAAACATAATCTATCAAACATTTCGAATATTTCGCTGGATGGCTGATGAATTGTGCAGATGATGGTGCGCCCTTGTTTTGCCAAGCTTTTCATGCATTCCATTACTGAAAGAGCAATAAATGAGTCAAGACCACTGGTAGGCTCATCACAGAAAAGAATTAGTGGATCAGTGAGAATTTCACAGGCAAACGCCAAGCGACGCTTTTCACCTCCGCTTATTCCCTTTTTGCCTTGAATGTCAACAGGAATGTTTTGACACTTTTTTAAGTTTAACTTAGGGAAAATGTTATTACTTTAGGTAAAAAAATTATTTTAAGTCTACATCTTGCATAACTTCTTCGACTCGTTGCAATCGTTTTTCTTTGCCAAACGATTTATCCATTCGCAGCATTGCCTGAAAAAGAAGGGTCTCTTTTACCGTCAAAGATTCGATAAACAAGTCATCTTGCTGAACATAACCACTTATGGATGACAATTCATTCTGCGATTTGACCAATTGGCCATTTACTTTTATTTCTCCGTAAATATTTAATGATTCATTATTACGAAAATTTAGTGCATTTAATAAACTGGTTTTACCAGCACCACTAGCACCCATAATGGCGAGAATCTCATTAGACTCGGCAATACCACTAACTAATAAAATATTTAATTTATTTAACTTTTAAGCGACAAAATAGCTTTAATAGCTAGTACCATTGTTTATTATTGTTTTTGTAGATTGGAAGTTTTTCTCTTTTTTTTTAAACAAATTTGAAATTTTCAAATTATCTTTTTTGCTTGAAACAACTGTCAAATTTTCCCAAGTTAGAGTAACAGTTTGATTGTTTTGCTCGATGGTCTTCTCAGTTTCATTTAAATTTGAATTCTTCGATAAATTAAAATAATTTCATTTAAATCAAATAATGGTCAAACATTTACCATCAACTCTAATGACTGTTCATTCATTTCAAAACCTAAGACTATTCTAAATATTATTAGAGCTGGTTAATGCAGTACTTTTGTTAATTATTTTGTATTTTAGTGAATATTTGACTGAATTAAATTATAATTCGATAAAAATTTTCATAAAAATTTTATAATTTATGATTTGGAATATTTATGAATCTATAAATTATTGCTAATAGTTTAATCAGCAGAAAAACTTATTTTTTAAACAATGTATTGTTTAGAAAAAAATCGATTTGTTTGTGATACGAATTATTAAATTGTGTATAAAAAATTTAAAAAATTTTATCAAATAATGATTGAGTAACACTTTCGTCAAACTTCTATTTTTTTTAACTAAAAATTGTTCGCATCAAGATTAAACAAATTTTTCATTAAAAAAGAACTATTGTTAACACTGTGCTTATAGTTTAACTTTTCGGAGAAAAGAATATCGACTATTTTAATTCTTAAGGTGTAATTAAAGTCAATTAATAAATTATATATCAAACTGAAAAACTTAGTTCACAACTTAGTAATATTTTAATAAGTTTTTTTTCTTTAATCGTGCAAATTTATTCTAGGTTGATCTTGAATGAAATATTGATCGTAATTGTAACTAACTAATTGATATAGAAATGACAAAACTTTAAATAAAAAACCTATTTTTATCATAATTATTCCTAAAATTTTATCGAGATTTTAATTTTAAAATTTTAATAGTTATCATTTGAAACTAACTTTAGAACCAAAGTAACAGAGTACATGGAAAAGTATTGAATTTAGCTGAATTTTTAGTAGTTAAAATAGGTTGATACCTTACGCATGATAACATTACTAAATTACTTTGCTAGTACAAACTCTTTATTCTAAGATAAAAAGACTAAGTTTTTGAATCCATTAGTTTGAATTTTTTTTAAAAACAATTGTATAATTTATTTAAATTATTTAAGCTAAACCCCATTCTACTTTTGAATAGATCCTTTCGAAAATATGAACACATTTTTTAAATCTTTCTTTTATGTTTGTCTTTTTTCTGTTGTTTTGAGAAAATGAGAGCAAATAAGCTTAATCATAAACTAAAACTAAATTCTCGTTTTTTTAAAATTATATATTTTAAAATTTTAATTTGATAAATAATTTTTATCGAACAAAAAAGGAGCTGATTTCTAAATTTTTAGTGATTAATAGCTTAATTTTTTATAAATTTTTTAAAAAAATCTCACTTTTAATGATTGCAGGATTTATAGAATTATCTTAATGTCATATTTTATTTCATTCCAATAATAATAAAAGTAAATTAGAATAATCTTGATAATTAATATACTAATTTAAAAGTATTAGTAATAAGTTGCAGTAATTATTACTGATACTTTTAAATTAGTATAGTCCAGGCTAGTCCAAGCAAAGTTCTGATGAACTATAGCAGTTGATTCATTGCGTTTCACCACCTAAACGTTTAGACTAGTTTCATCTAAGATTTTACTGTCAGGTGTTGTATTTAAGCTGTATTTTAAACGTTTTCTGAAATTCACAATCTCTTTATTGTTCACATTTGGATTAGATACTTCTTGTTTTTAGACTTGGTAATTTCAGTCTAGATAGCGGTTGTGGATACTTTAAATCTGCAAGTTTAGATGCTACATAAATTAACTTGTCATATAATATTATTTGATATCGTTTTTTTAAACTTTCCTCATATCAGTTGATATCAACCAATATCAGCTAATATTAGGTGAATTCAAATGTGAATTTCTTTATGTAAAAATATTACAGCTAATAGCTGATATCAGATATCATATAATACCATCTGACCAGATGGTATAATTTCCGTGACTGTAACCAAAAATAGTCGTGACTAATTAATATACTTATCCAACAATTATTTATTAATTTATCTTATTTAAATTATTTTAAATAATCCATTTAAAGTTTAAGCCTTTGTGTAGCACAATAACATACTATAATTTACTTTTTGCTAAAAATAAAATTTAAATCTCGTAATTGAATCATGACTCTTTACCCACAAAGGTAAAAATATTTTTAATAGTTTAATCTGTTTAAAAAATATATTCTAATGAATTTAATTATTTGTCTATTAAACAGTTAAAATGAACTGACATTTTTGTATATAAATAAATTTTGTAAATATTATTAAATTAAATGTTAAAAATACTAAAACACTCAATTGAAACTATGCAAAGGATAATAAAATAATTAATTTCTTGTCTTTTGTCTTTTTTCATAATTGAAAATTCACCTGATGAAAAAAAAATCTTGATTAAAATTTTAAGTACAATTTAGCTAAGTTTTTATTTTAATAAAATAAAATAAAATTTTGCTTGTAGCTTTGGGAATAAATTTAAGACGTCAGTGTGAAAAAATAAACAAACTAAAGGCTGTTAACGTGCTCATTTCTATTCATAATACATTATTAGCATTCTTACAGATTATTTTCAATAGTAAAAAAACTATAAAATTTACACTAAAATAGAATTCAATTATAATTTAAAAGAAATTAATTGAGTCATCATTCACGTAATTAAAAAATAAAGTTTTCACATCATAACTTATTTTCAAAAAGTTGTATCTATACTAATAGCATAATATTCTGTTTTATCTAGCTTTGTTTAGCAAAAAAAGTATTATATAAAATCAATATAATTTTTATAGAAATAAAATACATTCCAATGAATAAAAAAAAATTTTTTTTTATTGTCTATCTATTAGAATAAATATTATATTGATTTTTTTGCCATTATCATTACATTTCCTGGTTTTAGAATGAAATTCGAATTAGATCCGAAAATTAATTTATTAAGATTTTAAAGTTAGTAAATTTTAATCCGAAAAATCAGTCATTAACGTCAATCTAATTGTAAATTTAATTCATAAAATTAACTAATTATTTCATCAAGTATAAATAAATTTAAAATTTAAAATTCAAAATTTTTTTATTTAGATTTTATTTGAAAATTTATCATATAAAAAAGATTCAATTAATTATTTTAATTACATTATATTCAAATGAGTATCAAATTTAAAATATTTACACTAATATTTCCTATCTTGGAAGTTGACATTTTTCGCTAATTTCTCTCTAAAACTATTATAAGTAGGCAGTTTGTCTACCTGTTGACTATTAGTAAATATTTCGTTATATTTAGGAGGCTCTTCTTTTTTATTAGCTTGATAATTTTCGTCAAAATCGACATATACAAATGATAAATTTGGATTTTCGAAAGCGTTGGTGGTTTCGGTGTGTACTTGAGAACCGGAAGTAGATTGGCGAATAAATCTTGACTTACAACAGTAAGTTAAACTTATTAAAGTAAAAATAATCATGACAATAGACAAACACGGCATTCCAATAGATAACATTAAGGTATAAATATTTATAGATACATCAAAATTGGTTTTGGATAAATCATGATCATTTAATATCGGTGTAACTTGTGGCTTGCATTTACACAAGCAAATTTCTGAACAATTTGTACATGTACTGTTTTGTTTTTCGCAGCACGTGCAGTTTGAAGAAATGGCCAATTTTTTATTTTCCTGTTCCAAAGCCTTTGCTTCACTGTTTTCCATTTCACTATTTAGAGCTTGGCTATTTAAAAAGCTAAATATCAAATTTATTATTTGACCCATTCCGTTCTGGTCCGAGTTTTGAAAATTGTCCCGAGTTGCCACTCTATCCGACTCATTTGATTTAAATTTAATTATTTCGATAATTGAAGTCGAGTCGGCAGCGGCATAATTCAATTGCCAGACTAAAATATTTACTAAAATTACCAAGTTCATTTCGATTTGACAATAATTTATTTTATTGTGCTTAAAATAGGTTCATATTTTTAACAAACCAAAAATAAGAATCAAACTATCTAAAAAAAGGTCATACTTTATTGCGACAATTTATTTAAATGATATTTAAACTTAGATACTTAAAATATCTTTTTTATTTTATTATTTTAAAGTGATATTTATCTTGGTCATATAAAATACTACCTTAAAATTTTGAACAATAATTTAATTATCAAATTAGGGAGTGATTTTGGGATTTTGAAATTTTTGAAAACAATGAAATAATATTAGATCATTAAAATTTTAACTTTTGAAAAATTTAAAACTCTTTTGACAAAAAATATTTTAACTAATCTGGTTTCTTTTAAATGTGTAAAATTAGATATTTCTATATAGGGAAAGATTTAATCGATTTTAAACAGACAATTTATTAAAATGGCTAATATATTTAAAATTTATCATTCATCGTGAAAAATGATAATGATCGAAAAATCAAATTTAACAAAAAAATTAAAGAAACTAAGCGAAAAAAGAGAAAATTTTGACAAAAAATTCAAGAAAGTTATAGTAAAAATCCTTGAAAGATAATTTCTTTTATCTAGAATCAAATTTTTTCAGAACTAAATGAAAATTCTCCGTAATCTTACAGTTTTATTGAATATATTAAATCTAACTCTGATAAGATATAATTTTTAAAACTTTATTTTGCTTTAATCAAATTACAATACTAAAAAAACTAAAAAGATTTAATATTTGCTCGAGGATTTTATTCTAATTCAACTAAGAAATATCCTTGGCTTGTAAAAAATTAAGCCATATGCAGTTTTTAATCAAAAAAATATAAAAATTAATCAATTTCTTTGGAAAAGTATAATTAAATTTCAAAAGTGGCTTTCAAATAAAACAAGCTACAATTGCTATTTTCATACTGACTTAGTCTAGGTTTTAGTTCAGATCAAAAAATTATATTTGAAAACTTTATCAAAATCTATGCTAATTTTTAATTAAACCCAAAAAAAAGCTATACGGTTTTGGGAATGACTTAAAATAAAAATTAATAATTGTTTATTTTTGTAATTAAAAAAAAATATTTTCGCTATTTCGGATCAAAGTTTAGAATACTAGAGTCGTTTTTTTATTAATTTAAAAAACTCTGTTGCAAACTTATGCAACAAAGTATTAGCTTAAACTTCTCTATCTTACATAACTAGTTTTTGTGACAAAATTAGAATATTTTTGAGATGTATGGATTAGACTGTGTGTGATATTTTCTAGAACTAGTCTAAGCTTGTGAATGTGATATTGTTGCCAGAATATTAACCATTTATGAGGATAATTATTGTTTTTTTGCTTCATCTTAAACTTAAATTTGCACAAACTTGGTTTTAATTGTTGAAATTTATAAATTCTAGTTGACAAATTAGACCAAATTATATCGCTTTACATTAATATATAAAATATCTAAATTTTTATGCATCTTTAAATACTACAAGCACAAATTTTAATTTAAAATTACAATGGAACAGAACAAATAGACCGACAAGCGTTTGTTTGAGTAGACACATATAAAGATTTAAATTTGAATTTTTATCATTTTAATTATTTTTTTTAATTTGCCTCATAAAAATCTAATCACATACTTCTATATTTGTATTGAAAATAAATTCAAAATAAAGAAAAACATTTAAATGTTGGATATCAAAAGCGGTTTTATGTTTTTTTAAATTGTTTTAAAATCTCATTATAATTCTAAATACACTTGAATTAATCATTTCAAAATTACATGTATCATATTTTTTAATCGCTTAATTCTTAAGAAAAATAGAAACAATGTTATTTTAAATATTTTAAATAAAAATATACTATCCAAATATTCAAAAAAAACTGATATATAAATCATCTAAAATCCTGTCTAAAATAAAAGGTTTACCTTTTTTATAAAAAAATATATCCAAAGATATATGACACATTAAAAATGACAGCCTTTAGCTCTATATCTAATTGATAACCTAGACTTTCATCAACGATTGCTTAAAAAACCTTAAAAATTAAAAAGCCTTAGTTTAAAACTAAATAAAATCTAATTTTCTATAAAGTCTCAATAAGTTAATCATTTTAAAAAGGTGTCGAGACGGTCGCATAATGAGAATCAACTAAGAATTTTGAAGCGAATTGAAAGTATATGTGACAAATGGTCTTAATTTTACAATGCTTTAAATTTAGTCTATCTAAAAAAACTGATTAAAAAGTGTATAATTTGTTAAGAGTCATCAAAGAAATAAAGATTGGTCTCAAAAAGTTCATTTATGCGCATAGCAACTGAGCAGATCTATTAATTTAATTTAGAATTTTAATCTTTGAACATGGCTGATTTGAATTAACATCCGAAAATATTCAAAAAGGAATAAAAATAATTTTTAATTCTAAAATCTATTTTCACAATAAATCATTAAAATAAATACTAGACTGGTCAAATCTTTTTTTAAATTATTCAAATTAACTAAAGTTCACAGTGTCTTGATTTTAAAGCTGAATTTCGAAAAAAAATAATGGGTCATTTAAAGAGAAATCTTAATAAAAAACTTAAACCAGTTTATTTTTTGATTAATTTAATTTTATTAATTCTGCCGATAATAAACGAAAGAACATAAAATATTTTTAAGCAAATCTCATAAGAATGATGCTTTTATAAACCTTTTAAATAAATAAATTTTTGATTTTTTTAAATATCGATTATTAAAACAATCAAGAAAAAAATTGAGAAAAAAATGGAGAAATTTTTTTTTGAATTTTAAAACATACATTTACATACTTATATTATGGAATATAAAACAAGTTCTATATGAACAACTCTATTTGAATTGGTTTGTTGTCATTCTAGTCGCATGAGGCGAAGTTTTCAAGAGATTTTTGATTTAAATTTCAATTTAGACTAGCTAAACAAATCTTATATTACAAAATTTTCAATATTAATAAATACTATTGTTATAATTTTTTAAACTTTTTTTTTATAAATATTTAAAATTTGCTTTTTGAGTGTTATTTTTTTAAATAAAATATTAAATTAGGTTCTAGATTTTTTTTAATTATGAGAGAAAATTCAGCCAAACTAGGAATTCTAGATTCAGCTCATTGGGACGGACTAGTGAGCAAACTTTTTAAAAAAAAAATTTTTTGCTAAAATTTGCGTGACAATAAATTTTTGGTTAATTATTTTAGGTAAATGAGCTTGATAAATTTTACTAAACAATAAGTTATGTTTGATTTAATTTTGTTATCTTGACTACACGTCTAAATTTAATGCTTAAATATGAATACTTAAAATTTTGCAATATATTATTTTGACCTAATTGAAGCTAAATTTTAGAATAAATTTTGAATTTGAATTAAATTATGAAAAATTAATTTAGTAATTTTAATTCATGGTCATTTTGCTAACTATGTCACCAATTGAACTAAACTTTTAACTTTCGTCTCGGTTGCTTAGTTCTAAATTTAAGCATTTATATTTTTTGTTTAGATTGTTTTTGCTAGGAAAATGTCACACTATAAATCAATTGATTTTTCCTATCTTGAATGGCTATTTTATACATTGTGCTCGGTTATATTTTTTCTATTTTATAATTTAATATGTGCATTTTCACTTCGAAAATTTGAATTCCTAAGAACCCATTGGAACTTTTGGAGATTTAAGAACACGTTTATTTCGTGGAGCCATGCAGTTCTTGCTTCAATTCTATTTATTATCAAGTGATTAATTTTTTTGGTCTCTAAGTGTCACAATTTGCATAATCAAATATTTTTTTCAAGTGTTTATCAAATGCCAGATCTTCTGGATGATATGATTAACGTTAGCAGCAAATTTTCCTATGTTGCCATTTGTGTTTCAAAAGGTAAATTCTATAAACTTAATTTGGCTCATAATTTTGGAATAATGTAAAAGCTTTCTAAAAATTATTTTCCATTTTTCTAATTTTCATAGGTAACCATGAAAAAAATATATATTTTTTTTGATTTAGTAAAAAATTTACCCTCTAGACTCTCAACTCAGAGGGTTCTCGAAAAAAAAGAACTAAGTTAATTATTTGTTTGATTTAAATAGCTCTATTAAACTTATTTTATTAAATAAAAAATAATAGATTTTTATTAATTGTGTGATTAACATTGGTATATTTTAATGAACATGAATTTGTCAGAGGCAAATCAAGTTTTGGTGTGTATTTTTAAATTTTAATTAGTAAAAAAATTATTGAAATAATTTTCTGATCGAATTTATGATAAGTTAGTTCTAAAGAAATAGCAACAAAAAAAACAATTATTCCCACACATTTAAATTTAATATCATGACTAAAAATTATTTTAAGGATACTTTATTTATGATGCTATTGATATAATATATTCAAACAAAAAATTATCGACTCAATCCAAAGAAGTGCTCTTACATCATGGCCTGGTATGTTTTTAACATTATTAATTGCCGAATTTTATTTTAGTTCTTTTCTCCTTCGAACAATTTTCCATGGTAACCAAATTATTAAATTCAAGCCATTTTAGTTCCACTTTAATTTATTGTTTTACCTAATTATTAAAGAAATTTTTGAAGCAAATTTTTGATTTTAATTTTAATTTTTATAAACATTAAGATCATTTTCATATTTTCAATTACATTATCCCTGAATCGATATGTTGGTTATACAACTGCTGCCATATCAATCGAATTTAACACTGTGTTTCTGCACCTGAGATTTATGTCTGTTTTTTGCAACATAGATAAGAGTTCTTTAAAATTTAGACTTCTGAGCATACTAAACTTGGTCACTTTTGTTATTTTCCGATTATTTACTCTTTGCTGGATGACCAGATGGATAATACTGAATCGTTCACTAATACCACCCGTATGGTTTAGTATAGGATCATTAGGCCTGGTTGTAATGATGATTATTAACATATTTCTACTTAAACGTTTAATCCAAAGCGATTTTAGTAAAGAGAAAACGAACACGAATGGCACTGAGTCATCAATTAGAAAGTCAAATTAGCATTTGACGTCAAATTTAATCCACAATTTACATCAAATTTTCAAATTTTTATGGAATAAAATAATTTGATAAAAATTTAATTTTTTCTTAACAAAAAATCATTTAATTCTAAATTTTAAAGTGACTTTGTCTTGTTTTATGAGAACATAATGGTTCAATTATTTAATTAGAATTTAATTTATTTAGATTAAAAAATAAATAAAAGTTTATTTTTACAAAGCCTTCAAAAATTTAAAATGTCTTCGTCAGAGAGCGAAATTTGTCAATTTTACAAAGATAAATCCATTTTCATAACTGGTGCTACTGGTTTTTTGGGAAAAGCTTTAGTAGAAAAATTGCTTCGCAGTTGTCATGAATTGAATACCATTTACATACTTATACGTCATAAAAAAGGTAAAACTCCAAGTCAACGCTTAGATGAATTTCTAAACTGTAGAGTAATAAAAATAATCAAGTGTTTTAATTAATTTAATTGATTAATATTTGAAAATAGGTGTTTGAAAAAGTAAATGAAGACTTTCCAGATTATCGAAAAAAATTGGTAGCGATAGAGGGCGATTTGGTCGAACCAAACTTGGGAATATCTGAACAGGATCGAGATATTCTAAAAAAAAATGTGAACGTGGTTTTCCATTCTGCAGCCACAGTTCGATTTGACGAACCCTTAAAGTATTTTCTCTTGAATTTAAAATTACCTAAAAGAAAAACTAATTATTTAAAAATTAGGGTAGCCATAAATATGAATATTTTTGGCACCAAAAAGGTCATTGATCTTTGTAGAGAAATGGAACATTTAAAAGTAATTGGAATATTTTGAATGATTGGAATTAAAAATTTCATATAAGGTATTTGTTCATGTGAGCACGGCCTATGCCAATTGTGACCGTTCTCGAGTTACAGAAGATGTCTATCCGCCACCAGTTCAGCCGGAAAAAATTCTAGAAGCAGCCGACTGGATGGACGACAGTTTAATGAACTTGATAACTCCATCAGTTATCAAAAACAAGCCCAATACATACACGTACACTAAAGCAATAGCTGAATCATTGGTCATTAAGGAATGCAAAGAAATACCATGTTGTATAGTTCGACCTTCGATTATTGGATGTTCTTGGAAAGAGCCGATGCCAGGATGGATCGATAGCTTTAATGGCCCGACTGCATTGTTTCCGGCTACTGGTACTGGTGTTCTCAGAACCATGCTTGGTCACTTGGACGCTGTAGCTGATCTGATTCCTGTTGATGTTGTAGTCAATAATCTTCTTGCCTCGGGATGGTTTAGAGGAACTGAAAAAACAAAGAAAATAATTGTTTTTCACTGCACTTCTGGAAAAAGAAACAAGTTAACATGGGGAATGATGGAAGACTATGGCGTAAATTGTTTTTTTAAAACACCTTATGAAAAAGTATTTATTCTACCAAATCCGCATTTTACTCAGCACAAGTAATTAGAAAAAATATTAATTAAATTCAAATATTAAAATTAAATATAAAAATAATTTTTAAAGAAGTGTAAAATATTTACGCACTTTATTTGAGCAATTGATTCCAGCATATGTGATGGATTTTTTGCTGAAAATTCTAAAACGAAAACCAATGTAAATTTATAGTTTACAAAATAATTAAATTTAGAAAATAATAATTGGTTTAGTTTTGTGAAAATTCAACAAAAAATAAAAAAAGCCGTAACAATTTTAGAGTACTTTACCACACGACAATGGGAATTTACCAACGACAATTATGTTATGCTTATTAATCAACTCAATGAAGCAGACAAAAAGGTAAAAATTAATACAATTAGGAATATTATTAATTAAATTTTTATCAATAAAGCTGTTTAATTTTGACGTTAAAGACCTAAACTGGAAAAATTATGTGGAAACATATTGCTTGGGAACAAAAATTTTCCTTATGAATGAAGATCTTTCAAAAATCGGTGCATGCAGAAAAAAAATTCAAAAGTATCTTAAAATATTTTAAAAAATGTGTATTTATAAACTCTGTATTTTCTTTTAGAATGAAGCGAATTCAAAATTTGGCTATATTTTCAGTATATGCTATTGTGTTCAGATTTATTCTGCTTCGTTCAGCACATTTTAAAGCATTTATTCAATTTTTATTTGAAATGGCGATCAAATTTCGCGATTATCTTATAAAATCGATTCAATTTTAGAGACAAAAAACTTATGAGCCTTAAATGACAATTGAATGACATTCAATCCATTGATTTTGACTTATTCAACAAGCATTATTGCTATCATTTTTAAAGCTTAATTTAACTGAATAATTTTTATCTGTTTAGTTTTTATTCAAATTTTATTTTTGATTAAATTTTTGTAATTCATAAAAAATCAAAAATACCAAGCCTTAATTTATTATTTTTTTCATTTTTAAACTTCCCAAAAAATTAATATGTTATTGTTAAATAAAGGTAAAAGATGGAGCTCATTTAAACCAATTCTCTCCTATTTGAAATCAAATCTAAATGATGTACATAAAAATTTTAATTTGCAATCCCAAAGTTTAATATTTGTAAAGAAAATTATCTGTTTTAATAAAAACGTGATCTAACTCTAAAACTACCTTAACTTATAGAAAAAATAAATCTGACATTTTTTAAAGAATTTTTTGCACTATGAAAAGAATGAAATAAAAAAATTCTGTTGAACTAAAATAAAATTATAAATTATGATTCAAATAAATGATAAACTTAAATTGATAGACTATGATACGATCCAGTTTTAATTCAATTTTTTTTTAATTTTTGATTTTAGATTTAAAAAAATGTCCCATTCAGCCGAGTTCCAGACTAGTGAAATAATTAGTTTCTACAAGAACAAGTCAATATTTATAACCGGTGCGACTGGATTTCTCGGCAAGGTTCTAATCGAAAAATTACTAAGATCCTGCTATGATTTGAAAAAAATCTATATCCTTGTTAGACATAAAAAAGGTAATACTCCAACACAGCGTTTAAATGAGCTGTTTAATTGCAGGGTAAATTTTATCATTTATAAAATTTTAAAAATAGATTTAATTAACTTTTATAAGCTCTTTGAAACTTTAAGTCAATATTATCCAGACTTTAGAGATAAAGTTGAGGCTATTGAGGGTGATTTGTGTGAACCTAGTATGGGCATTTCAATTGAAGACCAGAACAAACTTGTTGAAAATGTCAACATCGTTTTTCATTCAGCTGCAACAGTAAGATTTGATGAACCTCTAAAGTAATTGAATTTATCAAAAAAAATTAATAAAAATAATTAATTAATTTTAAAAAAAATTATTTTAGAGTTGCAGTAAATATGAATATAATTGGTACAAAGAAAGTGATTGATTTGTCCAAACGAATGAAAAATCTTGAAGCTCTAGTCCATGTAAGTACCGCTTATGCTAATTGTGATCGACAGCATATTAGTGAAGTGGTGTATAATCCACCTGTGCAACCAGAGAAATTGATTGAAGCTGTTGACTGGATTGAGGAAGATCTGGTCAAACTTTTGACTCCTAAAGTCATCAAACACAGACCAAATACGTACACATACACTAAAGCAATAGCTGAGTCTCTGGTTATTCAGGAGTGTAAAGACAAAATGCCGTGCACAATTGTAAGACCCTCGATAGTAGGTGCTTCTTGGAGAGAACCTTTTCCTGGTTGGATTGACAATTTTAATGGACCAACAGCATTATTTGCAGCAATTGGCAAAGGAATTTTGAGAACAATGATTGGTAATGGAAATTCGACTGCAGATATTATACCAGTCGATATTCCTGTTAATATGATGATTGTTGCCGGATGGTTTACTGGCGCTAAAAAGGCTAAAGATATTAAAATTTACAACTGCACGACTGGTCAAATAAATCGATTGACTTGGGGTATGGTTGAGCGCTTTTGTGAAGAAAGCTTACTCAAGAATCCATTGGAAAACATTTTCCTAGTTCCCCGTCCAAAATTTACCAACTTCAAGTAAAAATAAAGAAGATAATTTACATAGTGTATTTAATTTAATTTTCATTTAGAATGGTAAAGATTTTTAGACACTTTTTCGAAGAAATGATACCTTCTTATATAATGGATTTATACTTGAGAATTATACACAAAAAGCCAATGTAATTTTCATTCAGTTCGAATCAAACTTTTTTAATTTACAAAATTTTAGTTTTGTTCGACTTCAATCGAGAATAAAAAAAGCTGTGGAAACTTTGGAGTTTTTTACCTCTACTGAATGGGAATTTACGAATGATAACATTTTTTTTGTAACAAATGAAATGAATGAAGTGGATAAAAGAGTAAAATGATGAATAATTCTAAGCTTTTCAATTTAGTTTGATTAAGATTTTTAATATTGATGTGAAAGATTTGCATTGGAGAAGCTACATTGAACAATATTGCTTAGGTACCAAGAAATACTTGCTTAAAGAGGATATGAGCAAAGTAAACAAATGTCGAAAAGAACTTAAAAAGTAAAATTAAATTAAAAAATTCTTTTTAATCTTTTTAATTATTTAAAGTTTGATTCGTCTGAGAAATATTGCGTTTTCGTTGATAATTGGCACAATAATCAAAATGGTTTTATTGAGATCAGTATCATTAAAAAATATTAGTCAATTTTTATTCAGATTTGTTCTAAGCATTGCTTCTAAAATTTCAAAAATGCTCAGAATCGGATAGAATAATTTTAATTTAAATATTTTTACTTTTAAATTAGCGATTAATATTTTAATAAATAAAATTAAAGATCGTATGAATTTTAAAAATTAGAAATTAATTAATAAAAATAAGTATAATCTTTGATTGTTGTTTTTATTTTTTCAATATGTCCCAAGATAAATATTTAAATTTTAAATAAAAAGTGATAAGTCCTTATGATCATTTAAATTTTTTAAGTAAATTTTAAGATTAGAGATAATTAAAGTAAGATAATTTTTGATAGATTTTTTTCGGATTTTTTTTTTAAATTGCCAAACGACTTTTATGGTAAGAGTAATTATTTATGTAAATTAGAAACATAAAAATCACAATTTATTTTCCTGATAGAAATTAAATTTAACAAACATTTAATCCGATAAGGTTTTTAACTGTTAAAAGAAACACGAAAAAGTAAATTTTTGCTATTTCAAAATGGAAAAATGACCAAAAGAATATTTTTATGACTTTTTACAAGATTTATATTTGGTTAATAATAATAAAATAATTTAACACTTTTTATCTTTAAACAATCAATTTTTAGTAATACTAGACTCTCTGTGTCCGGCCCAAGGCCCTCCCTATCTCTAGTCTAATTTACAGAAAAAAATTTTTCTAAGGATTTTTTTTTCTTTAAATAGAGAAGAGTTAATGGTAAACATTTTAGATTTTTTAACAATGGTTTGAATCTTATTTAAAAGATTTTAAAAATGATTTTTATAACTAAAAAAATTTCTTTTTTGACGGGAAAAGTTTTTAAATAGAAAAACTGTTTTCCCTTTTTTAATGAGCATCCTAAAAATTGCTTGGCAATTTTACCAATACCCATATTGCCATATATTTTTTTTCAAAGTGAAGATTTATATTTGGTTAATAATAATAAAATAATTTAACACTTTTTATCTTTAAACAATTAATATTTAGTAATATAATTATCCATTGATATTATTTTCGTCCTTTTTAATTCAAATTAATAAGGCAATAATTATTAATAATGTTTATATAAAAAACGAATTAAAAAATGCTGAATCATCAAAAATATTATTTATTTATTTCTTTTCTAAAAAAAAATATTAAAATATTTTTATATTAGGCTAGAAGGAGTCTGAGTCTGTCTAAATTTGACTAAATAATTTTTTATAACTATAATTATTCAGATTTGTGATTTGTTAATAAGTCACCGTTTTAAGTGAAAGTCACAAAAATTTGAACAAAAAAAATCCTGAAAAAAAAATTAATTTAAAGTTGGATTTATTTTAATGGTAGAAAATTAAATGACCATTTAAATTTGAAAAAAATTCAAAAATGTGTGTATTTAAGTTTTGATTTATAGAAAATTATTTTTGAAAAAATCTAAAAATTTAGACAAAAAATTTCTTAAAATCTTTTTAAACCAATTCCAATCAGGAATGGAAAGCATAGATCAGAAACGAAAAATGTTTATACCTTCTCATCTATCTTTATTTAGTATCATATTCTTATCTCTATCTTGAAATTATTTTTTAATAAACTTTTTTAATTGATAATTCAATTTCTCTGCATATATAAGTTTAATTTTAATGAATTATACTAAGATTTTGAAGATAAATTTGAATTTAAAACAATAAGTAATTAAGCTAGATTTTTTATAAAATTTAATCAAAATTTATTCATTTAGTGGTTAAAAAGCTTTTTCAAAAAATTGTTAAAATAGCGTTCTTACTTACGAATTTAAATTCTTTTATTTAAGTTCATTTTACTAAATTACCTTACCAGGTATACTTCTTAATTAAATAAACAAAAACAATTTATTTATTATATTTATTTTTTTAGTCAATAAATCTTAATTTCACTGTTTCATTTCCATAATGGCATTTTTAAGTTTTATAAAATCTTCAATAGAGTTATAAACAAAACAGGATATTCTGCAAAAAAGTCTATTCTGGATGTAGACTATACATGTAATCAGCTCATATTTCTTAAAAATATCTTTCATTATGTTTGAGCAAATAACCTGAGCGTCTTCCAAATCCTTAACTTGATAAGCCTTTAGTTCAGGAAGTTCAATCAATTTCATAAAAGGAGCTTCCAATTCAAGCGGAATTTCAAGCTTTTTTGTGCACCAGCTTTCAGTCAATATTTTAACAGCTTGGTCTAATATTTCCGTATTATACTTTCCGATAATTTCAAGACCCCCTAATTTTTTTTCATAAAAATTAATACATTTGTCAATTAAGAACCAAGAAGTTTTATCCACAGTACCACGTTCGAAAAAATTGTACGAAATATCTTTTTTGTATCCATGTGATATGTAGCATGGTTGCAAAATTTTGCCGAATTTTTTTTTGTCTTTAATGTACATAAATGAACAACCTCTTGGTGAAAGAAACCATTTATGTAAATTAGAAACATAAAAATCACAATTATATTCTTCCAAGTTAAGCTTTATTTGCCCGATAGAATGAGCTCCATCAATTAGAATAATTGCTTCATCATTCCATTTGCGAATCAGTGTATTTATCTCCGAAATAGGAAATTTCATCGCCGTAGCCGATGATATATGATCAATAATTGCTAATTTGATTTTTAAATTCCTCTTATTGATCAAGCGACAAGTCTCGTCAAATGTATCTATTATATTCTGAACATTTTTTATGGGAAATTTTATTGGAACCTTGATTACCTCAATCTTTTCCATCATTTTGTGCGATGATGCATATTCTATTGTGTTTAAAATGGCAGGATAGGTGTATTCTGTGGCTAAGATCACGTCCTGAGACGATTTTACATCGATCGCTTTAACTATTGAATTAATTGATTCCGTAGCATTTACGCACAGAACCAAGTTTTCCGACTCTACTCCTAGATATTTTGCCAAGCATTCTATGTTTTTTGTCCATAACTCAAAGCTGGTCAACCGAAACCATTTGTCTGGACAAGATTCCATTTGATATTGAAGATTTATTTTTTCATGTAGAATTTCTTTGGGAACGCTTCCATAAGAACCATGATTTGTAAATGTTATTTCTGAATTTAAATGAAAAAGTTCTGCTTTAGCTTTGGGACCAAAATTTTCATATGACATTTTTAGATAAAGTATTCGTAAGCTAAAAAAATTAACATAAAAGTAATTTAGAAAACTATTTTTAATAAAAAAGACACTAAAAATCACAATAAGTTTTTACTATAATTTTTGATAAAATTTTAATATTTCTTATTTGCTTAAATTTGTTATTAAAATACTTTGACTAAAAATTGCATGAAATTTTAACCATTTATCTAAAATGGAAATACTTGCCGAAAAACTACACCATTTTAAAGACTATTTATCTCATTGTATACAGGAAATTAATTTGAAAGAACATGGTGAAAATTTGACCAATCTTTATATGAACCATACAAACCAAATAAGTAAACCAATATCTAATATTAAAGAAAAGTACATTTAAAATCTTTTGTTTAGACGAAAATGTGAAAGATTGGCCGTTTATGGATTCAATTGATACAACAGCTTGTATCTCGGCATTTTATTTAGCAATTGTTCTGTTTCTAAACTTTTTTATGAAGTTTTTCTATGAAATAAAGCTTAAATTTGTTGTGTTATGCTTTAATATGTTTATGATCGGGCTAAATTTTTATGTCTTTAGCGCCATTTTGGTCACAAAATACCAAGCCAAGGATTATGGTTTATGCTCTACAATTCACAGATATAATGAAGAGTCTTTTTATAAAGTAATATTTGATTAATACTCAAAGCTAGCTTGAGAATTTTTTTTATTATTACTTAAGCAGTTTTTAATTTGTTTATTATTAAAATTTTATTAAGTTGAAAATTTAAAGATGAACCAAATAATATGGTGGTTCTATATTACCAAAGGTTTCGAATTACTTAAAACAGTATTCTTTTTGCTGAGAAGAAAATTTGACAAGATAAATCTTCTGCACATTTTTAATCATTCAACCATGTTTCCAGTCTGGTGGATAGCTACTGCTTATTTTTCCAATGGTGCAATAGCAAACGCTGCTCTGATGAATTCAATGTTGCATATTGTTATGCACTTTTACTTTGTGGTTTCATCGTTTGGACCTTCGTTTCAAAAATTTATCTGGTGGAAAAGATACATTGTTCAATTTCAAATGGTAGTTAAAAAATCAAAGGCTTGAAAGAACTTCAGAAGTTGATTGAATTTTTTTAATCGTCAAGCCTTTGAAAGATAATTTAAAATCAATTTTCTAATTTATTCTGCCATTTAGCTTCAATTTTGTGTCCTCATACTCTATTTTTCGTTCTTGCTAAGAACTAAGTGCGAGAACCCTTTGAGTGAAAACATGATATGGTAATTGATTATAATGAATAAAATTAATAATGAATAATTATTTTTTTAAGGTATATTATTTATTATTCATTGATTCATGTTGCTTTGATATATAGCTTTTATACTCGATCTTACTACAAAATAATGAATGCCAACTTAGAAGGGTCCAAAAAAATAGAACAATATAGAAGACTAAATAATGATTTTGAATCAGAAAATGATTTTAAAGTTAACGCAACAAGAAGAAGGCCACTTCATAATTAAGCCATTTTAGGAAATCATTATCATCTATTTTAATTTTAATTTTTTAAATGAATAAAATTTTCAAAATATCGTGCCCAATTTTTGAATTTAATTTATCTTAAAAATCTGTTACTTTTAAAATGCTAAAGCTTTATTTAATGAGCAAAGGAAATTAAATTTTTACCACTCACGTTTTTCAAAAATTTGATCCAAGTCTATAAATAACAAGATTTATTCCCTGCTGGAAACAAAAATTTGAATCTATGCAATGAAAATTTACAGATTTTAATTTTATATAAAATAATTGATGAAGAAGTAATCTTACGAAAAATTTTTAAGTGAAAAAAAAATTTTTTTATATGTATAATAATTTACCTAATTATTTAAAAAAGAACACCCAATTTCAAGGTTAAACTTGGTCTTATTTTAGATTGTTGTATAATATAATTTCTAAATATCATAATAAGAAAACGCTAAATTATATAATTTTTTTTTAAACGCAAATTAAAAAAAACATTAATTTTGAATCTTCTAATTACACCAAAAGCAAATTAAAGTTCTTTTTATTAAACTAGAATCAATTTTTTAATAGCATAACTAAAAAATACAGTAAAACTTAAATTCAAATTCAAGAAACTGTTTAATTATTTAATCGTCTTTATACGATAATTTCTAAGGAGGATCTTTGAATATTTATAAGAGCCATAAAAACTTGTTTCAATTCTAGATTTTCTAACAATACAAAAAAGAAAAGCTTTAGAACAATATGAAATTTTTAGGTTTGGTTTTTGTTAGCTTAATAGCTTTGGCAAACAGCTGCCGTCCATTTAATGAATATGTAAAACTTATCCTAAATAAATAAAATTTTTAATTAATTTGTTCTTTTGAAGTTTCCGGAACAAGCTAAAGCTTTGGCCATAGTAAAAGGTGTACATGAAGAAGGGCAAATAACTGGAACAGTTCTATTTGAACAAGATGTAAGAATAAATTAAGGTTTCAAATATTTGATTAATTAAAAAATTAAGAGCATCACTAGTCCAATTAGAATATCAGTAAACATTTCAGGAGTTCCCACCAAATTGGGTCCAAAACATGGCTTTCATGTTCATCAAAAAACAATCACCGCAATAAGCGAAGTTACATCTGAAAGTAAACATGCAAAAATTCTAAATTAATTAAATAATGTTTTTTTTCCAAATTAAGTATGTGGTTCGACTGGTGGTCACTTCAACCCTTTTAAAAAGACACATGGTGATATTTCAGCTGAAATTAGACATGTTGGTGACTATGGCAATGTAATGAGTGACGCAAACGGTAATATAATCACAAACTTTACTGATAGTGTTAGTTCATTATATGGAGTTAATGGAATCATCGGCAGAACATTGGTTTTGCATCAATTAGAAGATGATTTGGGCCTAAAGAATAATTCAGGAAGCTTGGCAACTGGTAATGCTGGTGGTCGTATTGCATGTGGAATTATCGGTATTATACCATAAAATCAAATTACTTTTTCTACTAGAATTCTTTTTTGCTAAATTTATTTTTAATTCGAAATCAACCAATTTTTAAATTAAATAATTTTTAAAATAAAAATTTCTATAAATGTATTTATTCATTTATCTTTACAGTCTTTAAAACGAGAGATTAATAAAATGTTTTAAAATTTATTAATGTATAAAAAATAAATTATTTTAGGAAAATTTATGGTCTAAATGGTTTTACAGCAAATTTAATTTCGACACAAGCGAAAGGTCCGTTACCATCTTGAGTTTGAATTTTAACATCAAAATCACCACTGGCCAAAAATGAAAAGATAGTAGAATCAGCAGTAGGTACATCAAAGTGTTCTTGTATATCAATTACACCAGGTCTTTAAAATGAGAATATTAAAAAATTATTTTTTGACCAAATTTAAATAATTACATGATTTTAAATGGACAAGTACAATCTATTCCATATTGAGCAACAGTCTTTTGATTCAATAGATATTTAAATAAGAAAAAAATTATAATTTTAAATTACCGGTGGGCAAGTGCTTGGTGTGAAAGATGGCAATAAAGTTTCAACAATTTTACACAAGTCATCATAGGTACAGCTGCCAACATAGACACCAGCGGCCAAATAGCTAAAAATTGGTTGAAAATTGAACTTTTAAACTAATCTGAATTGAATAAAATTTTATCTTTACCATCTTATTGGAAGCTTTAGACCAGAAACAGTTCTGCTAATTGTCAATGTTGTCTTCAAGCCTCCACTCATATCTCTTTTAAAATTTGACAAGAAAGTTAAGTCAATAGATCCCGGTTGAACAATCGGCATTGGAGTGACGTCAACTTCATAAAGATCTACAGCTGGCGAGCCGCAATTGCTCCATTGGAATTTAGTCAATGTTTGACCGTAAATAAAAACTGGCAATAAGGCAATTAATAGCAAAAATTTCATTTTGATCTTGATTTTGATATTATTTTGGAAAATGTTGCCTTTTTTATAGTTATATCATAGAATCATTCGATTTTTAAAACCAACTTGGGAAAATTGTCAAATGGTAGGAAAATTTGATAAAATTTTGGGAGTATGTACTGATACATTTGTAAATAATCACTTTTTTCAGATGCAAATCAATCAAATTAGTTTATAATTTTAACTAAAGAATAAAAAGATAGATATTTATACATAATCATATCATAGTTTAGTTTTTTAAAAAACAGAATATATTTTTTACATTGTTTTTCATTAAGTTTGTTTAAAAATGTGTGTTAATTAAAATGTAAGTCAAAAAACAAGAGAATATATATATAAATTCAATTTGAATACAACTAAATCTTAATATTGTAATAAGCTCTGCACAACAATAAAGGATCAAAAGAGATGAAAAATCTAATCTAATTGAATGCAAAAAACACTAAATGCTTTAGTTTGATGATGCAAAATCTTTACAAAATATCACTAATTTGAAAAATACAGAAATAAAATTTGGAAAAATTGTTTGACACCTAAACAAATTCGATTTTAGTTTTGAATTCACATAAGTTTACTTTTTTTGAATATCTTAACACTAGAAAGCCCGACCAAAAAATGACAAAAATTTAAAAACTAATTTTTAAAAAAATTATTATAGAATAGCAACATTTTTTTTTGATATTCAATAAAGTCTCCATAAATCTATAAAATAAAATACTGAATATTAAATTCTGTTTCTGCATTCAAGAGATATTGAGATTTGAAATTTAAAAAAATGGGTCTAAAAAACCCGTCGGGTCTTCTAGTGTTAAATGATCAAATGATCTGATAAACTGAAAATTTAAATTATATAATACTGATCTAACCATTTTATTCAAATTTGCCTATCAGTATATAAATAAATGTTTGAAGTTTTTTCGACCATAACTAAAAAAATAATATGAAGCATTCTTTAACTTAATTTTAATAATCATTCTCAAAAGTAATAATTAAAAAAAGTGTTTATCAGTCGTATTTTCACCATCTTTAAACATTACAAAGTGTTACGTATAAATCTGCATCAATAACAACATAATTTCTCATTTTAGCAGCAACAATGCAGACAAATGATAAAAATGAAGCAAAAGCTTTCAATATTTACTATAAAAATATTCTTAAAATAATGCAATAAATTTTACCATTTTTGCCAAACTTTAATCAAATATTAATTTTTGAGCATGATCATAAAGCTTCAATTTGCCGATATTATTTGGTTATTTTATTTCGTTCTCTTCCAACTCTTTTCCTAGTTCTGATTGACTAACGTGAAGTAAACAATTGCCAGCTTTCAAGGTATACAGTCGAGAATAATAACAAGACTTGAAAACTCAGACTTTGGAGATTATATGATGCAAATAACCAACAAAGAAAAGCATTACAAGATTAGATTTAGCGAACAACGCTTAAAAAGTCGTACTCGAATAAGTTGAAAATAAAGTGAAAGTCATGGTTTTGTGAATTTCAAAAACGAACAGAACAAAAATTGTTCCTATATTGATAAATTAAAATTTTCTAAAATAAAATATATTTAAAAAAATACTGCAACATAGGGCAACATACTTTGTTACATTTTTTTTATCCTAATTCTTCTGATGTAGATACAAGACAAATAGTAAAGCATCAATAAGACCTAAATTAATTATTGATTAGTTTTTGAAATTCACAATACCGAAAGTCATATGCGTAATTACCAAGTTGGATACTCCCGATTATAACCGAACTAAAATAAAAGATGCCTTTGGTAGACTCCGACCAGCATGGAAATCATCAAGCTTATATTAGGGTATGTTTGGATCTAATAAAATTTGAATATCTAGATGGTTAAGGAGGATTCTCCGTGTACATAGACCTTATACTTTGTCAAATGGTGAACCAATAAGTCAGTGTATTAAGAATAAAATATAGATTGGAATGAAAAGAACAGACATTAAGGGTAACATAATAATAATCGTAAATATTATAACAATCTTTTTTAATTAACTTATTTAATTAAATTTTCAAAAGTCAATAATTAAAATAATTGTAAAACTCTAATAAAATTATTGATACTAACTAAATTATTATTTTATTTTTTCTAATCAATAAATAACTACTAATGATATAAAAACTGGTCTTGAACAATTTAATTTTCAAGTTTGTGCTAAAATTATTTTTTTATTAAGTTTTAATTTATTTAGTCTTAGACCAAACTTTTTCATGCGAAATCAAAGAGTTTTTTTTTTCAAATTCAAAACTAATAAATTTTGAAAAAAAAATTTTTTTACTTAAAAAATTTTTAAATCAATTATCTTTATTTATAAATACCATTTTGCTTTAGAATGGTTTAACAGCAAATTTTATTTCAATGCATGCATATGGACCATTGTTATTGGCTTCAATTTTAATTTCAAAATCTCCACTAGCTAAAAATGAAAAAATTGTTGCATCTGCTGCTGGAACTTCAACATGTTCAGCAATATCTATCAAATAATTTGTTCTATAAAATAATATGTTTTAATATACAGATAATTTGAAATTCTAATTTTACCGAATATTAAAAGGACATTTGCAATCAATGCCGTACTCAGCTACACTCTAAATTAAAAATGACACAATTATTAATTTAAATTTAAAAATTCAATTACGGGTGGACATGTTTCAGGCTTAAAACTTGGGAAAAGGGCTGCGACAATTTTACAAATATCATCATAATCACAACTTCCAACATAAACCCCAGCTGCTAAATAACTAAAATAAAAATATTTTGTAACATACTTTTCATCATCAAAATAATTATATCTATTCACCATCTAATTGGAAGCTTTAAGCCAGATACAGTTCTGGAAATAGTCAATTTGGTTGCCAGATTACCAATCATTGCTCTTTTAAATTCTGCAACAAAAGTCAAATCAATGCTTCCTGGTTGAACTATTGGAATAGGCGTTACATCAACTTCATAAAAATTTACAGCTGGAGAACCACAATTATTCCACTGAAATTTGCTCAGTGTTTGGCATTTGATAAATGCAGGTAGAATTGCTATAAAATACAGAATATTCATTTTATTTTTTATTGTGTTCTTTCTGCTTATGTGTCTTTTATACTTTTAAAAAATGGTACGATACCAAACTTTGAGAGAAAATACAACTGGATTGAAGAAAAATCAGACGATTTTTATTGATTAATATGATTAATATCAACCACTACAAATTGTCAATTTTTAACAATATTAATTTAATTTATACAAAATCATTTATTTTTTTTTCAAAATTTTTATATTTTTTTTATTATTGTATTTTTAATTTTAATTAATTTGAATAAATGATGCTTCGATCAGGCCATCGTAATTTTTTTCTCCTAATTTTGTTGGTTATGGGCTCTAGCCTTTTGATTAGACTTTAGTATATATATTTTTATTGATTAATAAAATTAAAAAAATTAAAATAAATCTAAAAATGGAATAAATAAAAATCTATTTGAACTTGAATCCTTTGGCTTCTAAATCTTTCTTTGCTTGAGTTATTTCCTTGAAAATCGAAAATTAAACTAATTGAGTCAAATGACCGAATTTACCTCGCTCAATTCTTTGGCTGCATCATCGCAGTTGTTAAATGTAGCTACTCTATAGCCTATGATTAACAAAGAAACAACCTTAAAATGGTGCGATCATAATTTAAATAAAAAGTCGTATGATGTTAGCTTACACCAAAAATAGCAACAAAACCAACTGGAATCTAAAACAAATTTACAATTTTATCTAAATTTAAATTAGAATTTTTTTCTCACTAGATAAATCCAAATTATGTTTTCATCTGTGACTCTAATGGGAGATAAATCTTTCAGTATTGCCAACCAAATAGACAGAAATATGGTGAGGCCGAATAGCCATTGGGCTAATTTAGTCATCTTTTAAAAACTCTTGTTAAAATATTATCATGTTTTTTCAGATTAGAGATTTTAACATCTCTTAAATTTTTTTATTTAATTTTTCAATAAAATAATTTTTTTTTAAACTTTATTTAATCAAGTTCTTCATTTTGAATTTCAATATTCTAAATAAAAAAGATTAATAGCAAATAATCAAATTTTCCTTACATTTTGTATCAGAGATGGTAGATTTCTTATATCATGTAGATTAAGCTCGTGTAAATCTAAAGCATCTATAGGCTGACTGTACATTGAATATGTGCTTGCCTGAACTCCGATATTTTTGTCGACAAGTCTTAATTCTAAATTTCTTAACTTATAATCTGTTGAATTCAAAAACAAATTTTCATTCTTGAGTTCTTCCCAGCTGAACAATAAAGAGTCGGTTTTAGAACAAAATGGATTAAAATCGAGAAGTTTTATAGTTTTCTTTAATTATTATAAAATATAATAATCTTCAAACTAATTTTATCAAATTAACCTTTCCCAAGCAAACATCAAACACAAACGAATCATCAAAAAACTTCCCTTGTATTTTTTCCACAAAAAAAATTTCTATTCTGTCCATTATTTCACTTTTACTATCAACCAATATTTGGTAAAATGACCTACAATCTCTTTGACAAATACCAATTAGAATATTTTTATTCACGAAGCATCTGAATTCCATGTTAGGATTTATATTAACCCATTCTCGCATTATCAGTTTATATTCAAAAGACTCGATTCTATGCTTCATTTCTTCTTTATCTTCACATTCAGAAAATGCTTCATTTAAGTCATGACTAATAAAATCAGAGGATTTCAAAAGAATATAAATATCACTGAGACAACTACATGAAAGTTTATTAAGCGCCCAAAAGGCATCTTTTGGTGAGCTCCAATTTAATTTAATAAATACTTTGTTTGAAAATATTTTTAATTTCTCCTTAAGTGTCTCATCGAATTGGCTAAAATCTGGATAATTTTTTTGTTCTTGTTCTTCTTGGTCCCAAGAATCGTTTGAATCATCATAATTGCGTTTGCGTTCTTCGTTGCGAAATTTATACTCTGAGTCCATCTCATCTTGACAACTGATTTAAATTTATTTAAAATTAATAATTTTATTTTTGGTAATTTTAAATAGTTTCAAATCTGTAATCTGCAAGTTGTAAGATATTGCTAGGAATAAAATGTACCTTTTGGGTAAAATTATGGTTGAACCAGTTCTTAAATAATCCAAAACATTTTTAGGTATTGGAATAATTTCACTTTTAATGGTAATGCTTTCAAATAAATGATACCAATTATCAAATGAACAATTAAATAATTGCTCAACTTTCATCTAATTTCAACAAATTTAAGTAGTCCTGTTCTAGACATTTTAGCATTATTACATGCTCGAATAAGGAGGACAAAAAAATCTTTGTTTTGTTTCTAATTTTATTCATAAAGTTTTTTACAAAATTGAATTGAATTTTGATGGAACAACAAATTAGATAAATGATAAAACAAGAATTTTCTATAAAAATTAAATTCAACCATTTATTTATTGTTGTTGATGCGCCGACACTTGAAAACAATTTAAACTAAATGAAATAAATTTTTTAATTTAATTTTACTTTGTTCGTTGAGGACCATTTGTCCAGAAATACGAGACATTGCCATTGAAACACCTTCAATCATTCCGAGAATTAATCCTCCGACGACAGCAGCACCAAACATGGCAGCTGGTCCCTCTTGAAATTCCACAGTTTTTAAAAATCCATATTTTTAAATAAACTAAAACTTACGTCTAATTTGAAGAAGACCGCCGGTTATGAATCCACTGGCAATCGAATTCCATGGATCTTCTTTTTGTCTAATATAAGCTAGAGTACAATCACAAACACTGAACATGCCACCCCAAGCAGCAAAATTAGCTCCAGTCACGGTCGCTTTCTGTCGGATCATAGTGACACCACTGTTTAATCTACGTGAGTAGCCGGATGGTGCATTTCGTAAGCCTTTGATACCGTGAAAAA
The DNA here is from genome assembly GCA_016802295.1 of Brachionus rotundiformis. Taxonomy (NCBI): domain Eukaryota; kingdom Metazoa; phylum Rotifera; class Eurotatoria; order Ploima; family Brachionidae; genus Brachionus; species Brachionus rotundiformis. The sequence continues at coordinate 1,043,018 of JAESIW010000065.1, forward strand.
TGGAGCCTCCAATTGCTCCCATGGCAAAGGCTGCACCACAGTCTTCGACTATTCTCCATGGACTTCAAAATTTTAGTATAAAAAATTTGTTTCTAAAAAATAAAAAACAAAATTACCATGGTTCTCTATTATCCATTTTTATGAAGTACTCAAATAATTCTAAAATTTAATAAATGTGTATTAATATGGAACAGGTAAAATGTGTAAATTTTTATTAAAATCAAAAATTTATTCTCAAAATAACTAAAATAAAATTAAAAGAATTTTAAAATTTTTAATATTTTTAAAGGAAGAAAGATTATTTTGATTTAAGATTGTAAAAAGATTGAAACCAGCTTTATTCCAATTTAGTAATAATAATACTTTTAAGTTTTCTAATTAACTAATGAGAATTTTATATAAAATATAAGACACTAAGACACTAATCGCAATATTTCAAATTTTAGAATGTAAAAAGTACCAGTCTTGATCATAATTTTCATTTATAAAAATTACTTAACATTTTTTCAATTTTTACTAAATAAGAATTGTTTATTTGTTTCATGTGCTAATTTTAATATATTATAATTTTTAATCGATTTAAATAAAGTATATTAGCTATTATATCTAGTTAAATATTTAAAAATAGATATACAAAGTTTCAAGTCTTTAATTTAAAAAAAAATTTATTTTAATCATTCAAATCATTAATATTAAAAAAGACTGGATTTTTTTACGTAAGCACTTAGAGTCTGCCTTCATTTCTTGAAACTGCATAATTCTCAAAAATATCAATAATGCAGATTCATGGTTCAAATGGTTTACATTAAATATTATATATTTAATTAAAAAATAACAGAATAACTATTATTTTGGTCATACTCATAAGGAGATTCTTATATAAGATCTTAGAAAATCTTCCAAGACTCATCTTCGGCATGACTATTAAAATTAGTTAATATTATTAAAATATTTAGTAAAAAAATTATTCATCTTGTAATTTTATTTAAAAAAAAATATTTGAAATTATCAGATCTATTCAAAGAATTTAATTATTTGTTGAATAGATTTATTTTTGGTTTCTGGAACCAAGAAATAGGTTAAAAAAGCAAAGATAATCAAAAGACCTCCATAAATGATAAAACTATATCCTTTGATCGCATTCTTGAAAATAAAAAATTAGTTAACTAATGGTAAAATTTTTCAGGTTAAAAATTACATCAATTGTTGGAAATGAAAAAGTGACCAAAAAATTAAAAAACCAATTTAAGAAAACTGCTATTGACACAGCTTTTCCTCTTGATTCGGTATCAAACAATTCGGCCGTGACCAACAGTGGAATAGGACCTTAAGAGTATCCGAAATTTTAACATAAAAGGAAAAATCGTAGTCATACCTGGTCCCAATGAGTAAAATATTATATATACAACAGCAGCTACCACTGCTAAAATCTTAAACCATTCAACACTTTCCTATTTTATTTTTTATTTAATTTACAAAACGATGCTAAAATTAGTTTTAAATTACTGAAAAAATTCTCGTAATTGCCAAAACAAAACAGCTTAATGCCATACCGGACATACCCCATAGTAAAAGAAATCTTCTGCCTTTCCAATCAATAAAGAACATACAAACAGCATGCATGATTGTTTCGACTAAGGCGATTAAAATCGAAGCATACAAAGCCCATGTAGTTTCCTCTAAGCCTATTTTGATAAAAATTTCTGCGGAATAAAATATCACCTTATAAATTAATTATCAATGATTATTTTTATCATTAAATCTAAAAATCTTACGACTATGATTCCAGAAAATTGTTGACTTGCTTGTAACCTTGAAAAATACTTATAAATTTTTTAAATTGAAAAAAATCTAAATTATCATTTACATTATACTGACAATTAAAGCTTTTCTTAAAGAAGGCTTTTTGAATAAATCAACATAAGAAACTTCTTTTTGCTTTATTTTTGCTTCCTTTTCTTGTTCTAACTCTTCCATTTCTTGTTCAATTAACTGTTGATTTTGATTTCCTCTTAGTTTCTCCAAAACTAAGATTCAATTTCAATTTTTCAAATATAAAAAAATAATGATTATATTTTAAAATTTTTTAATTACCTTTTTTTGCTCCTATTGGATTATTTTTGGTAATATATAGATATTTGGGACTTTCTTCGCAAAAAGGTAGTCCTACAAAATGAACGATAGCTGGTAAAATTATAAGTCCTAATAGATAAGGCCAAAGTCTATCTGTTCCCAGTAATATTGGTAGACCGGCTATGTTAGTCACTAAATTTCCAACACACATTGCCAATGCATTTATGGTGCCTGTAAAACCTCGTAGATTTATTGGTGGAATTTCACTCAAATAGAGAGGACAAACACCACAAAAAAATCCACTTGAATTAACAGTAGATTAATAATTTTAGGTATCTTAATGTAAAAAAATACCTGATAAAGCCAGTCAAAACTCTCCCTATAATTAAAGTTTCGTAGGACTTAATTGGTTTAGATATAACAAAGAGAACTGCATTAACCAAAACAAGAATGTTTATCAAAAGCATGCTTCGTATACTTTTCAAAACATTTAATTTTTGAATAATTAATAAATACAAAAAAAATTACTGCCCAAATTTTTCCACTGAAATACCAGTAATCAACCCACCAAAAGCGCCTCCTAAAGGCATCAAGCCATTTGCTAGAGACCACAAATTTGTTAAGGTTTCTTCTGTGATTGTTTCATTATATCTATTTAAATAAGTATTGGCAAAAAATCGCTTAAGAGCTTGGGATGGAGTGTTGAATTCTCCAATATTCCAACCAGTAGCATATGTACCACCGATTACTGTAATTACAATATAGGATACTAAAAGACCAGTAAATTTCTTAATGATTTTAGATTAAATTAATTTATTAAATTATCATATTTCTGATTAAATTACGCCTTTGAGTCTAGTTTGGGTATTTGGTTCCTTAAGATCCTCGATTTCTATTTTATTTGTCATTTTTAGAAAAAAATTTTCTTTGAAGGTTATAATATTTTAAAATTAAAAGTTTATGTAGTATTTACATTCTTATCACGTTTTGAAAAGCATTTAAAAAATAAATAAAATAAAAAAATCAGAGTTTCTTGAAAAGCAATAAAGTTAAGTAACCAAAACTGTACTAAATAAAAATTATGCCGGCTTTTAGGTATCTTAATATAAATGATAAGATAAAGTATCATATGATAATTTATATTTTTAAACTAATAGGGTAAAAATGAAATTGCTAGTTAAAAAATTCTAATTAAAAGTAATAAAATTAAATATCACAGATATGGCAAAAAAATTGCATAATAGTTTAATTGATTATTTAGTTTTAGTTGGATGTGATAAAGATACCGGTCTTATATTCAAAGATCATGTAATTAGATCTAATTAATAAACAAGTAAACATTTAAGATCTTTAAAATTTAAAGTCGATCGAAAATGAGAATTTAGACGAAATTTTGAGTATACCACTTGAACCTGCTATTTTATCCGTAATTAGCTATGATTTGGCAACATATCCTTCCAGTCCTAGTCAAATAAATACTAAATATCCTCCATGCAAATTGACAAAGGATGTATCAGTAAAATAAATCAAAGCTTAATTATTTTGCCTTGAATTCAAAAAGTTTGATTTAGGTGAAAATAATGAAGAGATAAATAACAGACATTGTGCTTTAAAGCCAGTGGAAATACCCATTCAGGCTGATATTCTCTATAATTTAGCTCAATTTTGCTTTCCAAGTAGATAGATACATATTAATTTTAATTTAATTAATTTTTACTGTTTAAGATCAGGCTTTTGTAAGTAAGCAAATATTAGAGCCATTCGTTCATAGCTTTGTTCTTACTGACATGGAAGGAAAGAGAAAATTCTCAGTATCACTTACCTATTATAGAGAGTTTTACTGCTCAAAAAATGTAATCTAATCAACTTCGAAATAAAATTTAATAATTATACTGTTAAAGAATGAAACAAATATGTTTGAACTTTTGGAAACTTTTAGCGAAGATGAAATGGAAGAAAAGCGAAATTACTTCCAAATTTATGTTCCTACATCAATTATTTTGATGTCACAATATTCTTATTTTGATGTACTAAAAGACTGTATATCGAAGTAAACAAAAAAATTTAATTTTCCAGTTCTATGAATATTAAAATTTGAAGATTTTAAAAATAATTTTTTTTAAAGCATATTCAATTCAATTTCAACTGGTTCACAAGATCTTGGATCAACAATAGAATACTTTGCTTTTAGATTAACTCATTTTCCAGTGCCTCCTAAATCGCTAACTCGTTTTAGTTTAATAATAGTAATCCTAATTCGAAAAAAAGAGCAAACTTTACATAAATATTGAAAAATTTAGGAAACTAGTTTAAATGATCTTTTTATATTCTTAAATCCAGCTGATGAATTTGAAAATCAAGTCTTTGATTTAAGTTTGACTTTATTGTTTAATCGATTTACATTTGATGATATTTTGAATGTAATCATGGGATGCTTGAGTGAATCCAAGATGATATTCATAAGCAAAAGGGCTGGCCTCTTGACACCTATTTTAGAGGTGAATTAATTACTTAAATTTTAATAAAATAAATTCATTATTTCTAGTGTTTTATGAAATTAATACAACCATTCAAATGGCTGCTTTCATATGTTCCTCTTTTACCTGTGAGCCTACTTGGTTATATAGAAGCTCCTCATCCATTTATTATGGGATTTTGCACGGATTATCAAAGTCTGAAAAATCATTTAGAAGAAGTAATACCAACTTTAGTCACCATTAAATAGATTTGCTAATAATTTAGGACAATGATTTAATGATTATTGATATTGATGAAAAAAGAGTTCACCAAAATAGGGAATTTTTAAAATTTCCACAAGGCTTTGTCAATGATTTGAGAAAAAATTTTAGCCTAATTGATCTAAATGAAATCGAAACAAATAAAATATTAAGGTAATTTCAATTTAATATAATTAACTTTTAAAATATCTAAAAATTAAATCTAAGTCCTTCAAAATTTGATCCAAAATTTCAAAAAAAATACGAGAAAAATATTCGTGAAACATTCAACTCAAAAATTTGTGACATTTTTGTAGAATTTTATGTTGAAATATTTGGGTATTGTTGATTTAACAAAAAAATACATAATTTTATCAGTTTAATTAAAAAAAATTTAAATAAGAGATTTGAACCAGTTTGTCAAGTGGCAAACGAGAAAATTTGACAAAGATATCTATTTTGACAGTGTAAATGAAGATGATTTGGAATTTTATAAAAAAGTGATCCCAATTCTTTAAATAGACAAAATAAATTTATCTTTTTCCAAGGTCATAAATACCTCACTTTTCGAGATTTTTATTTCTAATTATATAAAAAACGTATGCGAAGATAAGCCTGATCTCTATCATCAAAAACTATTGACCAAGTCAAGTGAAATAAATTTTCTTAGTAAATTAGAGACAAAATCAAATTCAAGCACCAGCTTTATAAAACCGATTACAAAAACTCTATTTTTGTCAAATCCCGAAACTATTGTCCAAGATTTGACCAAAGAATTACAGGTTTTAATTTTATCTAACATTATTATTAAATTAAAAAAAATCTCATTTAAAAGCATGCGAATACTATTTTTCACAGAGATTCGCTACTTTTAATTCGTGGGCTTTATTATATTTCCATTAATCAGATAAAAGATGGATTCAGAGACTTGTACCAAATCGATTCAAAAAATTTATTCCCTAAAGAATTAATTACAAATAATATCTTACCAACATTGGTTAATGGACAGATCGATATTATAAAATCTCAGGATTTTTATAAATATTCAGATGAGTTTAGAAAAATTACTGACGATGACGCTGAGAAAAACTCAATGTTTGGAAATTCTTTAAATTCATTGGAATTATATGAAGATATCGAATTGTTGAGTGATTTGAGTAAATTTGTGATCGATTATTGAATTTGAAAATAATCATTTTTTTATTAGAATATGATGAATTTACCCAAAAACTAATTGTTTTAGAAATTCGTTTGGATAACGAAATTTCCAAAAGACTTTTTGATGCTTTAACTCTTGGAAATTCAAGCAAGCCTTAGTTTTTTAAAAGTTCAAAACAAAATTAATAAAATAGCTATTTAGAGCTTAATTATACCACATTTGAAATTTTTATCGATACATACAAATTAAAAGAAAATGAACTAAATAAGATAAAAAAATTTCTGCCATCAAACAAATTTCGAACAAAAGAATTTCCGCTTAAAATTTCAAATCATACTCTTGTTCCTAATTATGGAATCGGAAATTTGGTCTTGACTCAAAAATGTCTGTATCTACTGGAATTGGGAACGAATAGAAGAAAAGTAATTGCAGAAATCAAAGATATCATTTCAATTGAAAAAGCCCAGTACAGTAGTGGTTTTTTTAACTCTAAGCCAGCTCTTAAAATGAACATTTTAAATGGTTGTTTTATTAATAAATAAGAATATTGAATTAAATTTAATTAAAACAAATAGAAGTTGTTCATATTTGCCCAGATAACGAAGTTAATGTTTGGTACCTACTACTTAATGAGCTGTGTTCTTCATTCCGTATTGCTAATGAAACAAAAGATTCTTCATTAATTCAACTAGCTGCAATAAATGTAATCTTGATGGACACGGTTTTACAAAGGTATGTTAAGTCCTTACTTTTATTCTCTTTAAATCAATTTTATTCAAGTGGATTGAACTCTTTGGCTGATTATTCCAGAGATTTGGATAAATCTTTAAAACATCTAAGCTACTACACATTGCACAAATTTCATTCTACCAAGTTCAATATGTCTAAGGATGCCAAAAAATTACTTCACTTAAAAATTAATCCATCGATAAGAGAATACTCTTCTCAAAGTATCGAATCAATTATTTATGTAAATATAGATGACTTGCCAACTGTTTGGTGTGCTGTTGGAAACAGAATTAAAATTTTTGATGCAATTACTTGGAACGATGAAACAAATGAAATTAAATTAGATAACAAAATTGTATAAATGATTATTGAAACTTATTATTAAACTAAATAACCTTTTTAAACTAATTAATAAATTATCAATAGACTTGTCTGATGCACGAGCCAATAAATTCTAAAATTTGGATCAGTATATTGGGAAACTTTTTTTACATTATGGATGTTCAAACACGATCGTTTAACCAGAAAATACAAGTTCATTCAGATATCATAATTTGCATTGTTAATTTCACTTTAATCAGGTAATATGATTTAAGTTTTCTTCAATAAATTAAGCAATTAATAATGAAATGATTTTTAAGCAAAGTTTTAACAGCATCGGCAAATGGCGAAATTTTTGTTTGGGATACCAGAACTCTGGAAAAAGTTGATTCATTCAATACTTTTCAAGCAACTGGTAAACAATTAAAATTAATAGAGATAAAAGCATCACAAAAATATTTACTATCAAGTAGATCGAAAAAAAATTTATTTAACAATATAGAAATTAATTTTATTTTAGTTTATTTGAAACAAATCGATTTATTTGACGAGTTTTTTCAATTGAAAAACAGCTTAAAGTTTAATAATGGTGAAAATAATGAGCTTATTAGTTGTGCATGTTTGAATTATGACAAAGAAACCAATGAAGAATTTGTATTGTTTTAAATTAATTAATTTAACATGACAAAATGTTAAATTTGTAAAAATTTTAAGTTGTGGGTTGGCAATACTGTCAATGGTATTGTTTCAGTTTGGAGCTTGAAAAATTTTGAACTAAAAATGAGAGTAGGAGTTGATGATTGCAAAGGATATAGATCTTGTTTGAGTGCCGATGGTTTAGTAATTAAAAAAAATATTTAAGAATTCAGAAATTTTATTTTTAAATTAGATATGGGCTGGGTCTAAAGACGGAAGATTAATCATATTCAATTCAGAATCATTTGAATGCGAAAATTCATTAAAAGCTCATAATGACTCAATAAGATCCCTTTGTAGCATTGATAACAAGTAAATTTAAATTTAAGTATAAAAAAATTCATAATTAATTTTTTTTTCTCAAAAGATTTGTGATTTCCGGATCAGGTAGTCGAGATGGCTCGATAGCCATTTGGAGACCTGAACTAATAAAAAGAAAAACAATTAAAGGATCAATTAGTAAAATGTTAATCGATGATAATAATAATTAAAAAAATTTGATTTTTTTGATAAAGAAAATAAAAATTATTTTCAAATTTATTTATTCATCATCTTCTGGTAAAATGACACCTAAATTATCTTTTTTGCCACCAGGATAAACTGTATTATACAATTGCTTAATTTCTTTTTCCATCTTATCTATTTCTAAATTTTTAATTGTTAAAAAGCATCTTCCTCGATTGAGTTTATTAAATTGTTCAATGCCATTTTCTCCCAAAAAATCAGTAATACCAATTTTCTCATTTCTGCCAGTCAGCGCCACAACTAACATCGAATCATCATCTAATTTTTTATAAATTTTTGTGATATATTTTAAGACCCTAATTAATTCGTCACTGTCTATACTGTTGTTTTGTTGATTATTCTCAACATAAAATTGAGTCCATGTAAACTTGTTATTATTTACTGAGTCATTAAGCTTTTCGAAGGCTTTCTCATTGTTTTTGGCTTTGAAAAAATCAAAGTTTTTTGGGAAATTTTTCGCTGGAATTTTTCTGTCAATTAAAACACTCTTAATGGAGTTGTCAAGAAGCACTTTGAAAAAATTCTGATCAATATTAAGACCAGTTTGATAAATAAATTTGGAAATGTTTGCAACATTGCTTAAATCATTGCTGTCAAAGGCTTCAAAAGGCACAGCAACATGATCTTTATAAACATTGGTGCATCCATTTACAATCACATCACCAAATTCTAATCCTTGCCGAAGTTTAAGCAAAACAAGCTGAAGTGATGATTTAGCATCAATAACTGGGTTGTGAGCTGATTCTTGGATTAATTTTCTAAGATTTTATTAGACATTTATATCAAAATATATATTCATAATACCCTAAAAATTGAGCCGATAATTTTCTTAAAGATGGCTTTATATCTCTATTACCTGATACATTGAATATTATACTAGTATCTATTACATAAGGATGAAACATCTTTTAATATAAAGTTAATTCGGTTTTAGAAATAGTTCTTGTTCTAGTTTAAATACCTTTAGGGCATGAAGATCATTGTTTAAACTCTGGCCGCATAAAATCGCGTCCGGCGGGAGTAATTCCCGAATTTTTTTTTGTACATCAAATAGGTCTATAGTGACCCCTTTCAAATGATTTTCATTAACTCCAGTAATACTATGACAATTAAAATAAATAAACTAAAACTTTATGAAAAACAATTTTCTTTACTGAGTGATATAATTTTGAATTGGACGCCTAGGCTTAACAAATGTTTCATAAACGCATTCCATATTCTCGTTTGCCAAAGCAAGCCAAACTATTTCCATTTCACCATCAATATTATAGCACATTTCACAATCGATAGAAAACAATGGACTTGAATTGTTAACAGGAGAATAGCTTTCCTTGGAAAATACATATTCTCTAACCTTGTCAGAACAGCTTAAATCAAAGGGCAGTGGGTAATCTTCTCGTACCATTTGTACCACGTTAAGAAGCAAAGATGTTCTTGGTATTTTGTCTAAATCACTTGTTTCTGATTTAGATATTATTTTATCATTATTTTTAAGCTTTTCAAACAAAGCTTTATACTGATTTACAACTTGATTTCTTTTTTGCCTAAATTCTTCCTCTATAAAATTACACAAATAAAATTAAAATCAAATATATATATATATATAAACATGTTTACGATCTCTAATCTTCATCCATTGGGTTTGGGTTATTGGAATTGGAATGAAATCAGTTAAGAAATCGTTTCCATTAAGATTGGATGATACAAATTCAATTGTGTTTAATTCTTCATTTTGGTTCAAGAATATTTTATGTACTTTATTGAAAGCTTGTTTATTCACTTCATGATCATACTCAGAAACATTATTAATTGTAATAAGGTTTACTGACTTCATGAATGAAGGACGAAGTATTTTGCACCATCTAAATTGTCTAAGTAGATTTTTGTTCATAATTCAGATAAAATAAACCTTGGATAAAATCTAAACTGATTCCCTATTAGACCAAACAAAACAACTCTTTGAATGTCTTGAATAAAAAATTGTGGCAAAGTCCATTCCATTTTGTCATTGTTTTCGAAAGTTTTATCAAAAGACTTCAATTCATCAAGACACATAATTAATTTGGATTTTTTCTACAAAAGTAAATTAGATAATAAAAATAAGTGATACTAATCTTAAATTACCATTACGAATTTTTTTTTAAATCGAATTTTTTCAGAGAGTTGTTTTTCAAGGGCCAATCGATCAGATGTTTCAGGTGTTTGGCTTGACACTTTTGATTTTTTACATGTATTGGAACTTTCTGTTCCATCTTCTTCATAGATAAAATTTGGTCGTTTCATTTTATTTTTCAAATAAATAATTTGTAGTAAAAAAGAATTATTTAAATGAGGATTTAAGTTTCCTTACATATAATAATTTCTTTATAAAATAACGACTTTTTTTAGGTCTTAGACTAATTCAAAAATTTCAAACTTAACTTCACTTTTTTTATTTATCTACTAAATACTTAGTTTAATCTAGGACGTTTTGTTTTGATGAAAAAAATTAAAGAGTTTATATATGAGTCTTTAAGAATTTAAATCTTCTACGTTATCATGTTATTTTGATTGAATTTTGTATTCATAAACCAAATAATTTAAATTTTATTTAAATTTAGACAAAACATGGTCAAAATAAGCCTAGTTTAATATATATTCTGTTAATAAAAAAAATTACTAAATTAGCTAGTTAAAATCAAATAAATTTATTGTTCCAGTTAAAATGTATTTTTTTAAAAATTTAAGAATATATAAATATATAGCAATAAAAATATATTCTTCAAAAGATTTAAAGTGACCAACATTCTTCTCAAATTTATTCCTCCAAGCTTAAAGGCTGTTGAAATACCGTGACTGATTTATTAGAAATTCAAGTCATTTAGATATTAATCACCCAAAATGACTTTGTTCTCTATTGTAGATGAAAAATATTATCAATTCGGTAACCAAACATCAAAGAAAAACCTCTACAGCCTGATCCGAGAATTATAAACTGTAGACCCTTAGTTATTTTATACTTGTTATAAATTTAAGAACTTGGATACAAAACAAACATTTCCTTAGTTGTATGCTTAAAATTTTTTAATTAATTGTAAAACAAAGAAAATTTTAGTTTTGCAAAAATTACATTTTTAAGTTTTTCTTATTTCATATTTTTACTAATAATTAATAAATTAATTAATTAGTTTGAATTTAAAATTTATTTGAAAAAGACAAATAATTAGTTTTGTCATTATTATTTAAAACTAAATTGTGTTGAATTAAAAAGAATATAGTCAATGCCAAATATATAAAATAAAAATTAGAGATTATAACTTAGTTCAATAATTTGCATTATTTTTATCGATTTATAAAAACACAAAGCAGTATTAATTTAAATGGACATTACTTAAGGAAAAATTAAAATTTTTAGCGAAATTGGTTATGTATAAAGTGTTATTTTTAATTAATTTTCGATTAAATAGATCAAATATTCTTTTTTAAAAAACTCTAAATAAAATATAGTTCAATAATATGCTTAAATTTTAGATATTTCTTTATTAAGAATAAACAAAAAATTTAAAAAAAGTTTTAGAAAATGAAACAACTCAAAGTATTGTGTCTTGTGATAAAAATATGAGCTATGAGATATATACACTCAAGATCAAAATAATAGGCCTCAAATCGCTTAGTTACTTGATGACATTTTCAGTCTAAGTAAGATAAAGCCTTAGAAAATATAAGATAAGAACAGATAGATAAAAAATTTACATTTATTCATCTTTATATTCAAAATTTTTATCATCCAAAAATAGGTGAACATAGATAAAATTAAACGGTCGATCAATGAAAAATCAAGAGAAGATAATTAAAATAAATAGCTTTAAAAAATTAAGCAAATGAACAAAAAAGTTTTCATTATGTTTTTAAAAAAAAAAGATTCTTAGTTTATGATGATTATTGAAGTCTATTTGCAAGCACATCCGGACGTTCCTGCTTGATTTTGGTTGGCAGCTCCTACATTCACACCACTTCTGTTCTGATTTGTTCTAGACATCTGCTCACTTAGATCGGTTTTAGGTAGCTTTTTGGCAATTGATGTAAAAATGTCCATAACATTGGCAGCCGTCTTAGCCGAAGTCTCCATAAACAAAAGCGAATGCTCATCTGCATACTGCTTGGCTTCATCGTACGAAACAGCTCGTTTATTGGCTAAATCGAGCTTGTTTCCGGCCAAAGCGATAACAATGTTAGGACTAGCCTGGCGTTGGAGTTCTTTAACCCAAGTTTGGGCCTTTTGAAATGTCTCTTTGTTAGATATGTCGTATACTACGATAGCTGCTTGAGCGCCTCGGTAGTACATGGGTGCTAGGGAATGGTAGCGTTCTTGGCCAGCCGTGTCCCAGATCTCGAATTTGACTGTGGTGTCGTCTATCTGAATGGTCTGTGTTAAAAAAGCCGCTCCTATGGTACTTTCTTGGAATTCATGAAACTGGCCCTTGACAAAACGTAGCACTAAACTTGACTTGCCTACGGACGACTCGCCCAATAGGACAAGCTTAAACTGGCAAGTCTTACTAACAGTTCCGCCACCACCGCCAGAGCCTGATCTTGTTTGGGATGACATGTTAATAAATTATATAATCTATATGTGAGCAAAATTAAAGATATATGAGTAAAGTTTTTTTTCTTAGCTGGCGTTTAATGTTAAATTTGAGTGTCTCTTAAAAAATTATAAACATATTTCTTTCTTTTTTAGTCAAAAAATAGAAGAACGAAAATATGAAAAATAGCAAGGGGATTCAATCTATGTACTGAGCTCGTATGCTTATTATAATTTTCAAACATTATTCAAATAATTAATTATGATAAATGATAAGCTTCAATTTCGTATGAGCCATTAGGCATTTTTGTGAATTTACTTTTGTATGAGGATTAATAATTTGTCCAAAAGATTTATTAAAATCATTAATTGTAGATTTAGAATGAGATTGTAATATAAGAAAAATTAACCTGAGCCAATCATTTGATCATTTCGAATATTATTTGTATAAGAATAAGATTTGAACATCGTTAGTCAGTGATACCCCAAAATTTGTCTTTAGAATTAACCAGAATTATTTAAGCTAATTATTACTCAGGCGATTGATTCATAAAATATATTTATCAAATTTTTATAGTCTTATTACAAGAGCAAAAAATTTTTTACCATTTTTTTAAATATCAAAAATCTTATCTCATTCTGTAGATTTTGATATTTTATTAAAAATATTTTAAACTTAATTTCGATCTTTTTATGATAATTCAAAAAAATAAAAATGAACTAGTCGAAAAAATAATTAATTTTTTGTAAATAACATTTTTTTTGATCGATTCATTTAAATATTTATAATTTAATAATTAAATAATTCTCTAAATCTTTGGCTCAATTCTTTGACAATAAAGATAAAATAGATAAAAGACAAATTTTTTTATAAATAATTTTTCGCTTATAATTACGCAATAGAATTTATGCTTTTGATCATATGGATCTACTGTATTTATTTATCTTATACTAAATCATTAATTATATAGACGTTTTTATTAGTAAGATAGATGAACATAATTCAAAATTTTTTACTGTAATATTAGCCATTTATTTAACTTGATTACAATAAAATAAACTACATTATAGTTTTTATTTTTTTTTGAAATTGAAAAATATTTAATTGATATTTTTTCCAAATATTATTATTAAAAAAGTTTAAAGCCAAGTCATGTGTAAATATTTAACAAAATCCAAAATCTAAAATCTTTAAAAATAATTTTATGTAAAAGGTTGATTCATGTTTTAAAAATGATAATGGCTAAAAAATCATTAAAGCTTTTGACTTAAGAGATTGATTGCTAATTTAAATAAAAAAGGTTAATTTAATGTCAGCTTTAAAAAAATTGAAGAGTTAAGTTTTTATTTTAAGATTCGCATCAATTTAATTAATGCAAACTGTTTCTAAAAGCTTTATTTTATGAAAATCTAAAAATTCTTAAACCAAATAGCTATAAATTTATTAATCAATATGACATATGGAATCAAATTTTAAATGAATCGATGATCACTAACCTGTATAAATAAAAGTATAATTAAAGAGGTTGATAGAAAAAATTTACCAAAAAATGATGGGACTTTTGCCATTTCAAATGTATGGATTTAGCTATTCCATGCCAGTGGTACACTTTTTCGGACAAATGCATTCAAGCCCATATCCATGTGCGCAAGTAGGATACCCACAACGTTTTATGGGAGGTTATCCAATGGGCAGATGTGGTGGTTCAAGTCAATGTGGACCAAGAACATGTGGAGGAGGCTGCGGTCCTCGGAGATAATTTTATTTTTAAATTAAATTCTATTGAAATTTAAAATAAAAAAATTAGAAATAAGTTTTTAAAATTCGGAGATAAAAAAGCTCCAAAAAAATTGAATTATTATATTTTGGTTTACATAATAAAAGCTTAAATAGTTTTTTTTGTTATTAAATATTCAATTCAAATAAATTTAAAAAAATAAAGGATTAGATAAATTTTGGATGGGGGGCTGATTTTCAATCGATTTGATTCTTGTTGGTTAGTTCTTGTATCAAATAAAGTCTTTTAGAGTCTATTTATTACAATTATATTTTATTTAAAATCGTTTATACTTTGAAATTGTTCAATAATGATTTTTGTCATAGAAACTTTGATACTTAGGAAAAAAAATCGAATAAAATGGTTATTTAATAATATGACTCTCTTAATCATTGAAAATTTGTTACTTGATTTGAGACACTTTTTGGACGATGGACTTTCATTCATTGAATTCTATGAGGCTAGTGAAAGAGACCCGAGCATGAAATTCGAAACAGGCAATCAGGAGATGTGTAAACTAAAACAGAGTTTGGAAAAATTCACCCACTTAACTAATGAACTCAAAAAGCAACTTGGTCATTCATTTATTCATGAATTTAACTTATCAATAGAATATTCTAAGAATTTTAAACGAAAAAGAAAATATTTCTTCAATACAATGTTTAAACGCTTGCAAGCCTTTGAATGCAATATGAGAGAAATTGATAGTAAAAATGATATTATAAAAGTATATTTCAAAGCAATTCAAAAACTAATACAAAAAGTTTTTGATTTTATCAGCTATCTGGAGTCAAATCGATGGCATAGGTCTATAGCCATCGAAATTTTAGACCAAATATCATCTTTTTGTTCAAAATTGTCAAACATTTTGGCTAAATTGTTTAAATTTTTAGATTTAAGAAATCAATTGACTCAAAAAAATAAAACAAAAAATTCAACCAAAATAAAAAAGAAGGAAAAAAAAAACCTTTATAAAAAATTTAGCAATTTTATTTCATCTAGTTCAACATTAAATCATTTTTTATCTGCCAAAAACATCAATTCATCCAAATTTAGAAATTTTTGTTTGACAATTATTTTTTTAGTGGCATGTTTAGCAATTCTAACCAATTTTCTTTCCAAAGGCTCAAATATTTACACTGTTGACTTAAACAGCGCCTATAAGCTTAGCAGTCAATATAATGATTTGATAAATAAGAAACTAAATTTGTTCGGTGATGTAAGTTTAACCAAGTTTTTTAATTTATTTGGGGACACAAAGATTGATACTAGTCTTAAAGCAAACAATATATGGGATCAAATTTTTTTGCATATGAAAGAATTTTATGTAGTCTTCTTAAGTTTAACAGCTTTTCTATCTTTAGAGCTTTTTATAAAATAAAGTGGTTACATGTTTATCTTTGGATATTGAAGCAATCATCAAATAATCGAATGTCACTTCTTTATTTATTTCTTTATTTCTCATGATCACATTACTTATTTTTTATATATAAATAAAAAAAAAATTAAGAATTATTTAAATTTTTTAAAATGGAAAAATCTATACTGATCTTTGTCTTGGTGGCTGCTTTTGTATCAGCCGTTTCTTGTCAATGCAAAGCCCAATATTCAACTAAGCGCATGATTTGCTATTTTGCCAAGTAAAAGAATTTCCTTTTTTTTTATATCATTTTTACAATTTATATTTTTATTTAGCTGGGCTTCAAGTAGACCATCTCCTGCAAACATGGTCCCCGAAGATTTAGATCCATGTTTATGCACTCATGTACTTTATTCGTTTGTGCCAATGAGCAATAATGCTTTGAGCCCATCTGGTCAAGATTTGGATTATTTTAGAAGAATGTCTGCATGGAAAGCTAAAAATCCTAACATAAAAATTTTAATGTCAGTCGGTGGATGGAACGAAGGAAGTACAAATTTTAATTCAATATCTTCAAATGATGCAAATCGTCAAACATTTTGTCAATCAGTTATCAAGTATTGTAGAGAATATAACCTTGATGGTATTGATATTGATTGGTAGATTTTTTTCTTAATATTATTTGTTTTTGGTAAAAATTGTTTAAATTATATATAAAGGGAATATCCTCAATCGTACCAAAAAGATAGTTATACAGCTTTTATAAAGGTATTATTTAGATTTTCTAATATTTACTTAATAAGAATTAAATAAGAAATGTCATGACATGTTTGTTGTTGAGTCTGGTAGCAGCAGTAAATCAAAACTTCTTTTATCAGCAGCAACAGCACCTGATTCTGGAAGAATGGCAGCTTATGATCTACCGAAATTGGCATCTTATTTTGATTTTGTAAATCCAATGACATATGATGCTCATGGCTCGTGGGACGGAAACACTGCTCATCATTCTCCACTTCTTGGATCTGATGGAGCTGTGAGTAGAAAAATAAAATTTAATTATAAATTTAATAGATGGTTAAATTTTTTTAGGCAGCTGCCCTTGAAAGATATATAAATGCAGGCTTTCCTGCTAGCAAATTAAATATTGGTCTAGCAGCCTATGGAAGAACACAATCAGTTAGTGGATCATACACAAGGGAATCAGGAATTTTGTCATATTACGAAATATGCCAATCTAAAACTAACTATGTTTATGATAATAACGTAAAAGCACCAAGCGCTACAATCAATGGGCAAACATGTTATTATGAAGATACAGTTAGCGTTTCTGAGAAAGTAATAGAGAATTTAAAAATTTGTCTTTATCTAGAAATTTTTACAAGGTTTCATGGGCTTTGAGCCATGGCGTCGGAGGTGCATTCATATGGGACGCAAGTTTGGATGATTTTTCAGGCAATTTTTGTTCTGAAGGAAAATCTCCTTTAATTACAACAGCAATAAATAAATTAACTGCTTCAGATTCTGTTATACTAACAACTACTGAATCAACTACAATCAGTACAAATTGTCAATACAATCCAGGTGAATTTTGCACAGGCTTGAATGGTATTTTCGAACATCCCAGAGATTGCTCAAAATATATTATGTGCGACGATTGCGGTGAAACTATTATCACATGTCCTCCTGGACAAATGTTTAATGCTGATATTTTATTCTGTGATATTGAAAGCAATGTAGATTGTTCAAATAGGTTGTCAACAACTTCAACCACAACAGCTAGTTCAACAACATCAAAATTATCTATTTGTGATGGTACAGACAAAATAAAACCACATCCAAATGATTGCAATAAATTCGTTATTTGTGATGGAGAAAATGAAATCATTGAGTCTTGTGGAGTAAATGAATACTTCAACCCAGATTTGATGTTTTGTGACTCAGCACAATTTGTTACTTGTGAAAATGGAGTTGTTCAACAGACTTCAACATCAACTACCACTACAACTACAACTACTACTACCACTACAACAACTACAACTACAACTACAACTACTACTACTACTACTACTACTACTACTACTACCACTACAACAACTTTACCTTCACTAGAATTTTGTAAACAGGGATCAACTGATATCCTAAGCCATCCATCAGATTGTTCAAAATATGTAGAATGTAAAATGGATACAGAAGTAATACATAGCTGTGCTTCAGGTGAATACTTCAACCCAGATTTGATGTTTTGTGATTCAGCACAATTTGTTACTTGTGAAAATGGAGTTGTTCAACAGATAACTTCAACAGTTTCTCAAATTTCATATTGTAATTCTCAAACAGGAATAATTCCTCATCCAACTGATTGCTCAAAGTATATTGATTGTCAAGTTGATCAAGAAATTATTTCTCAGTGTCCATCTGGAAGTTTTTATAATCTTGAATATGAATCATGTGATCCATTTTATATTTGTCCATCTAATTCTCTTATAGAATGTGAAATTCCTTCATTTAAAGCTCATGAAACTAACTGCACTTTATTTTATGAATGTGGAATCGATCAAAAGTATCATTTAAATCAATGTCAATTTGGCTTGAAATTTAATGCGCCTGAAAGTGTATGCGATTGGCCTCAAAATGTTGAATGTTCAAATAAAAAATGATCTTAAAATCTTAAAAATAAACAAAATTCTTTCAAATTTATTTTTCTATTTACAGAATGATCAATAATTATTAATTTATTTAAACCTCCTTCAAAAATAAAATCTTAAAATTACTTAAAACTAATTAAATGAACTAATTTTTATTTAAAAATGAGTTTTTCTATTCGGAATGAATCGAATAAATCCGATATTCTAAGACTAGTTTTGTTCATTTATATAATTCAAATTTTTTCAAAAACTTGTTTTGCTTATTACATATTTTATGAACATTTTAATTATCAAAATCATTAATTTTTTTAAAATGAATTTGGATAAGTTATTCAACGAAGTTGAAAATAATCTAAGTCTTGTAGAAAGTAAATTAATCCAAGCAAAAGAAATTAAATTCAAATTCCAAAACTTAGAGAATGATTTACTTACTTTTTTTTCAAATGAGAAATTTTTTGTTACGTTGATTAATTGCTCACGGAATGATTTGATGTCAAAAGTAAAATTTAATCTCAAAGAGGATTTAGATCGCATCAAAAAAAATATGAATATTTTACCATTGGTCTTCAAAATTGATCATGAAGATAATTTTTCTATTCTAGAATGTTTGTATATATACTTCAAAAATGATATTAGTATTCTAAAAAAATTTAAATATCTTAATTTCTTTAATTTCACAAGAGTAATCCAACCTCCAATTATGTACCAAAATAAAAACCATCTAACATTTAACCCGATTTCAAGTTTTCGCTATTTTATTTTTAATTCTTCCTCTAACGAGTTGAATTTATTTATGTCGGATGGCTGTTTAATTAAGAGAATCAAAATTCCAGATGACCATTACTGTAAATTTCATGTATACGAGTCTAAAATTTTTTTGGTATCATGCAATTTAAATTTTGAAAATACTTTAATTAAAGTATTTGATTTAAATTTTAATCTTTTGAAACAAAAAGAAATTGAACCTGGATTTATCTATTTTTTTAATTTGAATTTTATAAATTTTTGTATGAATAATCAACACGAACATCATATATACGACTCTGATTTGAACCAAATAATGACATTGTCTGATATTTACTGCAATCCATTCATTGATGTAGTCAATCAAAGAATCGTATTTTTGGAAAATGGTCTTAATGACTTAAATTTGAAGATAATTAACTTGAGAGATAAAAAATTGATCGCAGAAATAAGAATTAATGCTTTATCAAGTTATTTTTTTATAATCGATGAAGAGTCAAATATATATATTCGTATGAACGATCCTAGCGATAATTTAATGTACATTTATTGCTATGATTTAAATGGAAAATTTTTATTCAAAAAGTTTTTACCAAATTTAGAGCACTTTCATTCAATTAAACTTATTAATTCTAATCAAATGGCCTTGATCGATATTCAGAATAATTCTTTTGCTTTTTTTTAAAATGTTTTTATATTTTAAATAAAATTTATACAAATAATTTAGTTGACTTTTTAAGAATTAAATACAGAGAAAGTTTAAAAAAAAATCTTTTCATTTTTCTTCCATGTTTATGACTTAAAATCTGAAAAAAAAGTGTTCATTTTAAGCTAAAATCAAAGCTTTTGATTTAATTATAAATAATTTAAAAATTGCTTTTTTTAAGAAATTTTTAGTTTTTTAATTATATTTCAAAGATGAAAATAAATAATATTTATAATTGTATTCTTATCATACTGAATTACTTGAATAATTGAATTTATTATTTTTTCAATTTTTAGATTTTTCTTAATTAGATCTTAAATTTGATGAAAAAGTATAAGTAAATTAAATCAAAAAGTTTTCGGACATAAGTCCAATATGATTTCGGAAAGAAATTTTCTTGAAAGATAAATATTATGCTTTTTTTTTTGAGTAGCCACGAGACCTAAAATCTGACTAAAAAAAATAAGTTATTTTTGGCACATTTATTTATGTAAAATGTATTCCTTCCGAATTAAAATCATGGAGTAATTGAAGAAAATCATCTATATCCATTGTTCTGGCCCGTTTATCATGAAAATTATTTTTATTTAAGATTTCTTCAACTTTGGCTTTCATATCAAATGAATCTGGAATCGGCTTGTTATTAAGCGAACAATGAATTTTATAATTTTTTTCTAATAAACCTAAAATATTTGAACTCCTTGATAAAAAGATAAGTGTCTTTAATCTATGAGAATTCGAGAATTACTTGAATTCTGATCCTAGGGTCTTATTTTTACGATTGAATGCGATTCTGGTCAACCCGTCCCATTCCTTACGTAAAATTACAATGATTAAGAACATGTTTTTATTAAATTACTTGATAATTAATTGGTGGAGGAGGATTCTTTGGTTCAATACGAACCACACTAGACTCAACTTTTGGCGGAGGTCGAAAATTGTTTTTTCCTACTTTCATCAAATGGTCTACTCTTGCTAAAAGCTGTGTATTCAGTGATAAGCGGCAATAAAGTTTTTCGCCAGGTTTCGCTGTTAAACGAAGGGCAAATTCTCGTTGGAACATTAAAATTGCACATTTAAAGAATGGTCTATGCATTAACAGTTTGAAAACAAAGGGAGAACTTATCTATAATATTAAATCTATAAACAAATTTATAAATTTTTTATTTAAATTTTACTTGGTAAGGCATATTTGCCACGCATACATCAAAAAATGGAAGGTCATTTTTTAATACATCCCCGACTCTAATTTCGAGTTTATTTTGTAAATGAGTTCCTTGTACTCTTTTCTGTAATTCAGCAACCATGCGAGGATCAACTTCACAAGCTACCACTTTCTTTACTTTTTCAAGCAGTTTGATTGTCATGTTACCAGTACCTGGACCAATCTCCAAAACAGTATCTGTAGGCTGTAAAGCAGCCTATTTTAATTTTAGAAGTAATGTTTTAGAAATTTGATAAATTTGTTATAAAAATCTAAACCTACTTTTTCGATCATACTGACTATTATCAGTGGATTTTTCAGTATATGTTGACCAAAATCTTTATTAAAACGAAGACCTTGCTGGGCACCGGGAGTGCTTGAAGAAGTCTTCTTATGGTTTCGAAATTTTTTTTCTGATTTTACCTTTGGCATTTTTTATATCTAAAAAATAAAATATTATAAATTCAATTGTAAATTTATTTTCAACTAACTACAGCTGATTATATCAAATGAAATGAAAAATAGCTCTAATTTAATTTTGGAAAATTTATTTATCAAGGAGTTAAGCAAATTTTAGATGTTAAAAATGGTGTCTGAAGTCTTTCGAAGGCTTTTTGATAATCATTGAGACTGAATTCTTCACATTTTGGCGCTTTTAATTCATTTTTTTCAATAAGACTAAAAAGTTTGTCCAAAACTTTTTTGTACTCATGTGGATTACGGTCTTTCCAAGCTGTTAACCAAAAGCCTAAACATTTAAAATCTTTGAAAATAAAGTCAGCTGTATTTAAAGTTAAAGGTTGCTTTGACATGCCACCATAAGTTACCATGATTGAATCTTTGTCCAAAAGACGGATCATGTCAGTAGTTGATCTTCCACCAACACAATTTAAAGCAAACTTAGGCTTTGGAATTTCTTTCCACAGATTATGCGTCAATTCAGATTTCCTTAGTTCGTCTTCGGTAAAAATATACTTTGCTCCAATAGATTTTAAATAATTATTCAAATCTTGTTGATTTTCTCTTTTCCTTACAATATTAACTACATTTAATTTCATTAAATTACCAAGTTGAATAACAGCTTGTCCAACAGAACTATTAGCACCATTTTGAATAATAGTATCATTTTGTTCAAATTTTTTAAACAAAGTTAACATTAAATAAGCTGTACATGGATTAACTTTAATTGTGGCACATGCAAATTTGTCCAAATTAGCGGGCACTTTATAAAATATGTGTTGATCGGCTATGGCATGGGAACGCCATGTGCCCCAATTGCTCTCGATGGGAATAACCCAGTCACCTTTTCTAAACTTGCTATTCGATGAATGAACGTCTAAAACCTCAAAAAGCCCTTCATTGCCAATAATTGCAGGTAAATTCGAAGGCAATATACCATATTTTCCTTGAATTATATTAACATCAGCAGGGTTAATCGGTGAACAAATTAATTTTAGCAATAAATCATTTGGTCCCAAATTTGAAGTATCTAAAACGTTTTGCGACAATGTCAAAGCATTGTTTACATTTCCGTAGTCTTTGAGTAGAAGGTCAGTAGATTTAATTGAATAGTTTGTTTTTTTAGGTAACAAAAGCCCAAATCTAGATAATTTTAAAATCATTTTTATTAGAAAAAAACAAAATACTTTTACTCATAAAAATTTAAATCATTAATTAATGTAAAAATTGAATTCACGTTTAGAGTAATCTAAATTGTATTAAGTTTTGTCTTGATATTTTGTTAAGATTTTTCATTTCCTAATTATTATCCTCTTTTAAGTAAAATAAAAAAATTGCAAATGAACTTACTGACTTGATTTTTGGTTCTGATCAATGTTACATTTTAAAAGAGCAAGTTTTTAAATAAAATTTTTTAAAATAGTGTTAAGATTTTTTTAAAATTTTTATTTCAATTCAAATTGTGTTCATTCTAAAGCAAGTCTATTGAATTTTCTAAAGACAAAATATTAAATGGTCAATAAAATAATGTATATTCAATCAGAAAATATACTTCAGTAAAATAATTCAAAAAAATAGTAATAATTTCAAAAAAATAATTTAATATTCAGTTAATAAAATATTATTAAATCAATAAATCCATTTCAGTAAACAAATAGCTAAAAATATCTTTTTATTCAGTAAATATATTGAATTTCAGTTAACTGACTGGAAATTCCTGATTGCGTTATTCCATTGGTAGCCAATCTGGATCTGTTTAGTTACCAATGGAATTACGCAATCAGCCAATTAACTGTGCAGAAACGACAAGAATATGTTTGCATAGATGCTGCTTGGCGAAGGCGAGACAGGAACACTTTCCTCTAAGGTAAGAACCAAGTCAGTTCAGCATTTTGAGCGCTTTGGATTTCGTTTCAAAAGTGCCTTGAGGGTCGTATATTTTTCCTACATCACGCTTTTTCTTATAAACAGGTTCCTCGATTTCTTCAGCTTCAACGTCAGATCATCGCTAAGATAATCACTTATCCGCTGCTTAGATGATGTCGTAACTGAGTTGTCTTGGATTAGAACTTAATAATAAATATTATCTAAATATTCATATTTTTATCTTTCAAGAAAAATTAACTTAGTTTTATTTGAAAAAAAAACCTTTGTTATATTATTTAAAGAAAATCAATAATTTTACTAATTTCACATTTTTTTATAAAAAAAAAATAATATTTTTATTCATAAAATAATGTTAAAAAATATTTTTTTAAAAATGTTAACAAAAAAAAAGAAAATTTATATCTTTTTTAATATTAGTAAGCTTTATCATTTTAAAGTTATTATTTATTTTGGAAAATTTAATTTGAAATAATGAAAAAATTTCCCTTAAAAATAATATCCTTCAATTAGCGAAATATCATTCAAAAACTGTTTTTGTCGCATATTTTTGACTTTCCGAATCTTCATCTTCATCTTGATCATTGTACTTGTTTAACTTATTATCAGTTTTTTTTTTTTGGAGCCATATGACGAGTTTTTCTAAATTCGGCATCAAGTTTTAGTCTTTCTTGAATCATTTTCGATTGATTATCCCTGAATGTTTTGCTCAAATTTTGGTTTAGGGCAGACTTTCTATTTATTATTTCCATAAGATCACTATTTTGCTTTGGATAATTAATTTTTTTGTTATCACTTGATTTTGAATTTGAATTAGAACTGGAATTTATTTCATCACTGTTCAGTCTAAAGTCAGAGTCAACAGTTCCAATAGTTGATGGAGGCGTAAATTTTATAGCTGAACCTTTTGTTTCTTTAGGTGAAGATTGTCTTTCTTTAGCCTCCCTTATTTCTATAAAAACTGTGGCTGACCGTGGAGCGAGACTTAACTTTTTGATGATATCTTCAATAGTGGTTTCTTGGGCCAGCATAACACCCTCTTTTTTGTTTTCCAAAGGTTGGGTCTTTGGCTTAGAGGGAGGCAATGATTTTTGATTTGATGCAACTATTTGGCTAGTAGCAAAGGCTGAAGATTTTGACATGGATGGAGCATCCTTCTTTTTATCCACAATTTCTGTTTCGTTTTTAACCTGTGGTATTTTTGACTCCATTATAGAAACTTTCTTTTCTTTTTTTTCAACAGATTGACCATTTATTTCCACATCCTTTGTTTGATTACTTTCTAGTTTAGAAACATCGACGGCTTCTTTTTTAATCTCCTCAACTTTTGTTTCCTTATCAAATTTGGGTACAGCCTCAATTACCCCCAATTGCTTTGAATTAATCCTTTCCATGAAAAGATTTGTAATAATGGTTAAGCGATTTTTTGCTTCATCAGGATTAAATTTTTCTAATTTTTGGCTTTGAAGAAGTTCTTTCAATCTCTTGAAATCGCCTTTGACACGATTTTCAATCATTTGCCTTTGATCGCTTTTGGATAACTTAACCAAGTAAAAGTCGTAAACATAATCTGCTAGTATTGATACCAAAAAAGATATGACGTAGCAAAAAAGCATAATTGCCAACGATATAGGTAGGACTGGATATTGAGATGCATCACCTTGAGGCATTTTTTAATTCTCTCAGGAAAAAAGTTTAAAAATAAAGTTAATTAATATATTCTAAAGTTTCAGATAAAATTTTTAAAATTCTATAAGTCTTCTGTTTAATTGAATTTGAATCCTGACAAAGTTTTATTGCATCATTTCAAGTTAGTCAATAATTAATTAAATTGAAATTAAAATTTACATTTTTATTTTAATTTAAAATGTTTTTTCTAAATTTAATTAATTCTTAGCTCTTGTAATATTCGACCCAGTCTTTATCAGTCGGTTTTAATATAACTTCATCTTTTAAATTCACCAGCCACCCAGGCTCGAGTCCATGCCATATTTGTCGAGGATCTTTTCTTTTCATAAGCATTTCTCTAAGCGGATCTTTTTCTAAATCAGGAAGCTCGTAGCCATATTTCTGTGCTAATTTCAATCGCTCCATCCTTATTTGGTCTGGATTTGCTAAATAACCTCTATTCGCTGCTGAAGTGTAATATTCAATGGCATTTAAAGGAGGAGTACCATTTTTAGGAATTGGTTTTCCACTGGAAAAAAATTTCCTTGGATCCGACATGGCATGAACACATTCTATGTCATAGTATTTTGTGGTCACTACTCCACCGTTCCTTTCAATTGCAGCAATAGTTAATTCGGAAAGGGTCCATTGAACTTCTATGTTAATTTTTGATTTAAACAAGTCAGCACCTTCATCAGTTAGTTGGAATCCAAATTGTCTTTTCTTAGGATCTAACAACAGTAATTTAGTGTTACAAATATCGGTTAAGTCAATTGGTTCATTTGGATTCAAACGACCCAAATCAATTAAACGCTGAATTTGTAAAAGAGATATGGGGATATATTGTCGAAGGAGACTTGATAAAAAAATTTTTTATTTTTCTTTCAAACTTTTAATTGAAAATTATACTGATGACCACTGTAATAATATTCTTTCGGAATTCTCAAATAACCAGGGGTTGATTTGCCAAAACCGAGACGAGGTCTTGACATGCGTTGGGCTGCACCTTTGTGATCAGCACCAAGCTTGAATTTGGCATCTTTTCCTCTAGGCAAAGCATGCTTTTGGACTTTTAATTAGTATTCGAAAATTTAATTTATTATTTTTAATATACTCTCTCTTTCCGTTCTTTGATAACCTCGGGAAACTCTTTGATGTTATTAAGAGCAACTCGCGGCAAATTGCGAAGCATTACAAGAGCCTTTTCAACGGATGCCATTGTGATTAATTATTCTGCTTATGGTAATGTTTCTTTAATTTTTTTCTAATACTTTTTTTAAAATAATTTAAAAGACTATAAATATGGAAAATAACAAAATGAAATTTCATTTTTATATTTACTTTTTATCTATTTATTTGCATTAATCTTTAGGGCTTAGATATTTTTTAGTTAAATTAAAAAACTGATTTATAATGAAGGAATAAACATTTAATTCTTTATTTAAAATTTAAATAAAAAGCTAAAACATTCTAGAATTAAAAATTTTTATCATTAATTGCCTGCTGAACTTTGGTCAAAAATCTCATCGCTTGTTGTTGGTCATAGATATATATTCTTTTTTTTATCTGATCGCCTGAGCCGAAAAGCGACGACTCTTTTTTCTATAAAATGAATAACTAAAATTAAATAAGAAAATAAAAAATTTAAAAAACCTTTAAAACAATTTCTATTGAATTTTTGACAAGTTTTGGCTCATGTAAAAGTTCTTCGTATTCAAAATTCCATTCAATTTTCCAATTACCAAATATGGCATCACTTTTAACCAAGAATATATGTCTATTTGTAGCAATTAGAAATTCTTTATGCTCATTTGAAATTTCAATAGATGCTTTGTAAACATCATGCATAAAGGCACTTTTTTCCATGGTCTTGAATAGGGAGAAGTTAAACTTAGAAATAATAACATTTTTTTATTTTTACTTTATAAATAAAAACAGCTTGAGCCTCTTTAATTTTATAAGGACGAATAATTCGGTCGCTGTATATTGCTCTAGGTGGTCTTGACCGGTTTACTGATTCTTCCTGCACAGTTATTCTTAATTTTTTGTTTAATCAATTTTAACTAGAAATTAATTTTTTTTACTTTCGAACGCCTTCCAAAGTCTGAGAGGCAAAATCAATAACTCCAGTAGTAGGTTTAGCCACAACGCCCAGAATACCTTTTCCAACTCCTTTAATCAGTCCTAAGCCTCCTTCAGCAATTCCCTCCTTTGGTTTTTCGTATATTCCAGTAAAGCCACTTGCAAAGCCTTTGAGTAAATTTTTTCCAAAACTTTGCGCAATGTTTGAATTTGTGTCCAAGACTTTTTGTCTTGATTTCTGAAATTCTTTGTCCATTGTCAAAGTTGCTAAGCCTTTACCAAGAGTACCGGTAATTTTTGAAAACGCACCTGCCGCTCCACCAATAGTGCTTCCAGCAAAGCTTTTTAAACCAAGACCTACTCCCTCTACAAATTCACCAGGTCCTTGAACAAGTCCTAAATACGGTTCGTAAAATAGAGACTTGACTCCACCAGCAAGTCCACTAATTAATCCAAACGGATTACCAAGCACATCCAAACCAAGGAATATTATATAACTTTGTTTTATTACTTGATTTTTGTAATGGTTGACTATCTTTTCATTTAACTCTTGGGAAGTGTAAACAGTATTTGAAATTTCAAAGTAACCTAGTCTAAATGAAAATTTTTCGAATTAAGATAGAAATTTAAAATTAAATTTTTATTACTTAAATACAGCA
This sequence comes from Brachionus rotundiformis, assembly GCA_016802295.1. Taxonomy (NCBI): domain Eukaryota; kingdom Metazoa; phylum Rotifera; class Eurotatoria; order Ploima; family Brachionidae; genus Brachionus; species Brachionus rotundiformis. The sequence goes on from JAESIW010000065.1 coordinate 1,070,991, forward strand.
TCTTGAATATCTGTTAAGACGAGACCTATTGACTTAGATACTGGGTTATTAAGGAAAATATTGGTATTTTTGAAGGCATCAGTTCCAGCCAAAGAAAAACTAAAATGCATTTTTATAGGGCTAATGTGAACATAGTCATAATATATTTTGTCATTCTTGTCTTTATTTTCATTCAAGTTTTCAATTGTCTGGTACACATCGTGAAATGATTTTTTAATTTCATTCATTTCTTGGAAAAATGCGGTAGAATCCTTTACAGTTTTTTTATCAGAAGAAGATATTCCATCACTAGTCAAAAATTGCGACAGAGCATTCAATAAATTAATATCTATTTTTATTGAAAATTCTTGTATCAAAACTTGGAAATACTTCATCTCGGTAGTTTTGGTTTGTTGTGAATGATTTTGAACCATGCTTAGCTCAATTATAGGTTTAAATACTTAAATAAAAAAAATTAGGTATTGCTCAATTTGTTTTGATTGAATAAATTCACCATTTGATGTTATCATTGATTTTGGGGGTAGAACTTTGGAGAATAAAACTGGAAAAACACAATCATATAATTGATTATCTATCTATATATTTATTTATAAATTAAAATATTAAAATTTAACAAATGAAACATTACTTGTAATTTATGGATAACAAGATGAGCTGTAGTTTGAGCTAAAGAGCTGAAAAAATTGGCATAAAGACCAGGCGCATATTGTCGTTCGATTGGAATTTCTTTTTTTCCAACATATAAAACCATTCTTCCAAAATCAATCTCGTCATCTTCATCTATCTGGTAAAGCTTATAAGTTTTCTCTGCATTTAGAGAACTATGGATATTATCTTCGTTGGAAAGAAGATATTTTTGGTAAGCTTCTTCAATTTTTTCTATTCTATGAGTAGGAAATGATTTAAATATATTCTTTTTGGTTGTTCTTTCACCCCAATCAATACTCGAACTAATATAAATAATTATTAATTCAAAACTTACTCTTTTTTCTAATTTAAATTACCTTGTCAATGAGAAATAAAGTATTTCCATTTTATTTGTATCATCAATTAATGATAGGCCCAAATTAGTCAAACTTAAAACGTATTCATCTCCTTTTATCTCTTTAAAACCAACAATTTCTTCGTTTAGTTTAGTTAAGCTGTCAGTGAAAATCAGAACTTTCTGCAGACCATCCAAGAAAGAAAAATAATACCCAAATTTTCCTTCAGAAATTTCATAAGTTTTGTTGGACTCCTGCAAAAAGAAAATATTATTAGATTAAAGATAATGTATATTTTCCGGGTATTTAAATAACTCACAAGGGTGTCTAGGTTGAAGACTTGGTTATTTGTAGATCCACATGACCACAAGAGTTCTCGTTTGCCAGTCGGATTGCTCCAAGTCTTGACACAATATTGTCCTGCCATTAAAAATGTCTCATCGTCACTAAGCATTTAATATTAAAGAAATAATCTATAAAATTGAATCAAATTGGACTCACTGTTCTTCATTTTGTTTTAAAAGGACATATTGGTTGCTTAGACAATTGAAAACTATGACAGGTGCTAATCCATATTCAAATGGTTTAATTATTATGCGTATTATTTCCTCGCTTGGTACACACTTGACTACCAATGCTTGAACAATTGACTATAACAAATTAATTAATAGAATCAAAATAACTTCAAAAAAAAATACTTCTTCTCCTAAATTTAGCATGGTTGTATGTTTATTGTTGTACCAAAATGGTTTACTGAATGGAATTTTTGAGAAAACTTCATTTCTATGTTTTAAAGCTCTGAAACAAATGCATGATTTTTCTTTTGAATCAAAATTGATAGATGGCCAAAATGGAATAATTGAATTTGATTCAGCACACAGAGCCTCTGAACTTATTTCTTTATTTGATTTCACTTGGCGTACATCAAGTAATACCTTTTTTACACAGTAATTAAAAACACTAAATATTAATTTTTAAATTAAATATACATTAGTTTGATTAATAAGTAGATAGTAAGGCGTAAATTTAATTATCTTGGTCAAGCCATTTGAGCTTTTTTGTAATTTGATATCGATTCCAATTTGATAAACTTTACCATTATTGTTATTAGACTTTGAACTTATTGTTCCATTGTTACCAACAGCATCAATTGCAAATGCATTTGACCAACTAGTCGAGTTTGTCGGTTCTTTAACTCTAACCATAATTTTCTTTGGAAAAATTATAGTTAATTTTTTAAAAAATTCATCAGAAATTACTTTATTTTTTGAATTAAACATTCGTGAATTGATTTTAAAAAAGAATGGATTGTCTGTAAATGTGGGATCTATTGAATCTATTTCATTATTAAGCTCTTCAAATTTGTATTCTAAGGAAAGTTTTGTTTGATTAACAATCCAATATGGAGCAAATAGTGTCAATGATCCAGAATAATTTTCTTTGACCAGATTGGAGTAAATTGTCTAAATCAAGAATTGATAATTTTACCACCGAAAAATATTAGATTAAAATTACAATTATTTTAGAAGTGCTTGCTCTGAATTCAATTATATTTGTTTCTTCATTTAGCGGTTTATCTCTTATTTCATTGTTAAATTCAATCAAATAAGATGAAGACCATGATTGATCATGATAACTTTCCATCTTAAAATTTTTATATCTTGATTAAATTTAACTTTTACTTAAATTAATTTTTACTTTTATATAAAGAGTAGAGCCGAACTTGCCATTTATCAAATCGGCACTAGCACCTGGTTTAAGAAAATGTACCATTGACTCTTTTTTAGTTGTTTTTGTCTTTAATAAATAAAAATATTAAGCTTTTTTAAAATATATAAAAAATTATTACTTGTTGCTTATCAAAATCTTCATTGAAAATTTCATATTTTATAGAATAAGGAAGATAATTGTAGATTGTTATTGTTGGTATCAGTATTATTTTATATATATAATCTAATTTGTTTATATTATTTTGTACAACATTCACAAGTGATTTTTCAATTATTGCTTGAAAGAATACATGGTTGTCAAACTCGAAGAGCCTATGCTTTATATCAGAATACCAACTGATCGGAGATTTTTCATAATTTACTCTTTAAAAAAAGATCGGAAAGTTAAATAAATTTTAACCAGGAAATAATTTACCCAGGTATAATTGGAGCTATTTTAACGTAATCAGTGAATTTGTGACTCGTCAACTCAATCGGAAGTGTCCAATTTCCACCAGCTGGTAAAACTGTATTCTTCCATTTTGTGCTTGAAAATGAATAGTCTTTTTGGTTAAGCTCTTGCATCGGATAACTAAGAGCAACATCTAAATTGATTTGGTTGACAATCTTTGACATAAATTAATAATTTAATCAACAATAAATCTAAATATTTACCTTGACAGGAGATCTTAAATAGATTCTCTTTTTATCAAGCTTGGTTATCGTTTCACAAATAATTATTTTATCATTTAGATCATTTTTGTCCGCTTTTTTTTTGTTAAGATTAAATCCACTAAGTTCACTTTGGTCTACAGTAATGGTTATCGGTTCCCATTCACTATTTTCGATCTTAGTTTTAATTATTTATAAATTAACAATTAAAAGGTCTAAAGAAATTATACCTCTAATGAAAATTTGATAGAAGTTCGAATTTTTTCAGGTTCTTCAAGAGCTTTAGCGCTCGACTCAAAAGAGTTCATGAAATTATAATCCAAGTTGATAGGACAAACTGAGCTACTTTTAAGATAAATTTTATCTACACTCGATGTTTTATGTTTAATGGGATCGATGGAATCAATATTCTGAAAATTGAATCCCTTAATTGCTTTTAAAACAACATCAAAACCAAGATCATTTTTGATCAAGAAATCAAAAGATGGACTATCTTCGTCCAATCCACTGTCTAAGTTTTCCTCGGAAAATTGTTTGTTTTGGAGTTTTTCTAGCAAAAGCTCTTCCTCATGGTCAAAAGAAAAGTGATCAATTTCTGTTTGCTTTACTGAATCACTACTCAAGACAAAAGATCGGCTCAATGTATCCAATATTGATAACAAAGTTTTTGTCACAACAAATTGTAATGGAAAAGTTGAGTTAGCCTGAAAGGTTCTAATCGGTTTTAGATTTGTAAAATGAGGATTCTTTCCTTTTTTCGGTTTAGATCCTTCATCTGATTGAATATTAGTTATCATTTGAATCGATACTTCAAATGGTTTTAAATGATCAGGCTTATACTCTATTAACTCTATGACCGGTTCCCACACGGATAAAAATTGGTTAAAATATGCCATTTGAAAGACGATATCCAAACTCAAATTGGGCTTAAAGCAATATAGATAAAATTAAATATCATTTAATATTTTATATAATTTAAAGAAATATTTTAAATGCTTTAGATTAACAAATAGTAAAATATCTTTTCACAAAAAATTCTGGTCGATTAACTTTTAAGAGATAAATTTTTCAATTTCACTGTTTTAAGTTCTTGTTAATTTTAAAAACAAAATGCAATTTTAAATTTATCAAAAATTTTCTTAATTTTATTAAATGATAATTTTTAGAAACCAAAAATTTATCTAACCTTGTGAGTCCAATTGATGAATTCACCATTGGTAGAAATATTTAAGCAAATTAATGGCTGTTGATCATTTAAGCCTGATTCAAGTTTTATTAAAATGTTTTCAGTTCGTATGATAATCTTAAATTTATAAAAAATTATATTTATAATTTTTTTTAAAAATTACTCTATTTTTTGGCTGTCCTGTTTGATCTGAGCTAGATATTGAAAAATCTGACTGACTGCTCGCTATACTTGGACTTCCTGATAAATTTAAGCTATCATTTTTTGGCTGAGTGAACCAGAAATCTTTTGGGTGAAATGCAACAGTCTGAAACAAGCTTTCCATTTTTAATTTAGACTCTTCTCGAAATTCTATCGAATCCATTTTAAATTTCTAAGCAAAAAAATTAAAATGAGCCAAAAAAAAATTGTCTACCTTATTGACTGAATTTTGTATTGAAGTTAACATTTTGGTAAATGTAGACAGCATTTGAGGACTTAGATTAATAATAACTTTCTGCAAATCAAACATGAATAATTGGCTTTGCTTTTCTAGGTCCTCAGCTGATTTTATATCTCCTTTTTCTTCAATTACTCCGCTTAAACTAATTGAAGTAGGTGACAAAAACACATATGTTCTTCGGGTTAGTATTTTTTTCATTACATAAGACCTTAACCTAAACATTAAATCATCAATCCATAGCGATATTTTTGTTTTTTTATTCATCGAGCTATAATTAAACCGTATCAAAGCCTTAAGCAAAATATTAAATAAATTTTAATTTTTTTTAATCATTAAATTAATCATTAAAAATACATCTATAATAAAACTATTTGATTTAATAAGTTCGTTTTGATCTTCGTAGAAGATGAACTGCGGATTTTCAAAAATTATATCACAAAATAATCTTTGGTTCGTGGTAAAATTTTCCTCTTCACTTAATTCTAGGTCAATTTTATCAACAAAATTTTCATTTTTTTTTGGTATTCCCTCTACAAAGAACTCATATAAAGTTAAAAGATAGTCCACATTCAGACACACTCTCATGAAGCTGAGGTGAAGATTTATTTTTCTTTCTGGTATAAATTGTATTTGAGTTTCCTCTTCATCATCAGGTCGAATTGTTTTTTGCTCAAATTGAATCATTATCATAGGACCAAGGGTTGATTTTTTAGAGGCATATTTCTCAATAAGTCTTAAGGGTTTTTTGCCAGATTTTACTTGGGTGGTATCGTCCAGTATTATTGTGTCTAATAAAATCATAATTTTTAATGAGTCGCGTTCATTTTCAATGTCGTTGTACAAATTCATTTCCAAGTTTAGACTTTTTAGTTCCATATTGGAAAAAGCCGTTTCTTTATCATAAAGAAAGCGTTTGTTATTCTAAATAAATAACAATTAAAAAAAATTATTATAAAATTTAGAAAAATACAGTTTGATTGTGACTTTCATCATGTAAATACATTTGGATGCTTTCTATAGCCAAATTGATGGTTATCTTGGGAACATTGTTCGATTTTCGCACAGAAATTTCAGGACTTTCTGTTAATTGTTGTTTAGTTTGCGATTTAACTTCACGAACGATTGGTAGTTCTGGAATATCTAGGTCTTGAAGCTGATTTGGTTTTTCACTTAAGTTTTGTAATAATTGAATTAAAAAAGAAAAATCCGAACGAGATATAGTCGCTACTAGACCACCATATTCAGCTTTAACATTAATGGCTTCAATGCTTTGATAAATCATGGGCTGTAAATTGCGTCTAATTGTTAAACTTAATTGAGAACAATCAACTAAAACTGTTTGATTCAAAATATCTAAACCATTGTCCATTGTTATCCTTGAGACTTCCATTTTTGACAATTGAATATTCTGAATTTCTATCACTGGTGGTATTTGGCAAATATCATTTAGTTCACTTTCAACTTGATATTTTTTCAAATTAAAATAATTTTTATCTATTTCAAGTTTTGTTTTAGCGTTCAAATGTCCACAGTCTAGCATTAATGCGCTAAGTGAAAGAGAACTTTCAGGGACAATGACCAAAGGAGCTTCAATGTCTATATCTAATTTAATTCTATACAAAAAAACAAATGGTGTTATTTTTTGGTGTTGGATTTCTATTTCTTTGACTTGTGGTTTGAATTTTTGTGCTGACATTCCATCATCTTTATTAGATGTACTTTCTAATATTCTTAATAAGCCCTTTAAGATTAAGAAAATTTTATCAATAAAAATTATTTAGATGTGGAACTTGAAACAAAAATATAAAAATTAAGTCAGAACTATCACTCTATTTTATTTTTTTTATTTTAGAAATTTTCAAACTTAGAATATTTTAAGTTTATGTTTTTATGCTAAAGTAAATTGAAAAATTTAATTTTTTCAACTTTAGTTTAATTTTCACTCATCGGAAAACTTTAAGAATTTCAAAAATAATAATAAAAAAACTTACTATTAATTTATTTAAATGAGGATATAAAAATGTCATTTTTAGCTTTAAAATTCTGGCTTTTACACTCAAATCAAAATGGTCTTGATTCATATAATTCTTGAAATAGAAAATTTCCTTTTGGTACTGAGCTGCAAGATTGCTAACTTGGCTCAAAGGAGTCTTGGGTGGATTAAACATGGTCAAGTCAATACAGACTAAATTCTGACTTTCTTCTTGAGGGCAAAGTATTTTATTGTAAACAACATTTGGTTCCAAATCGGTTATATTAATTGAATTTAGACTAAAATTTATGTCATATTGTGCAGTTTTACCAATTAAATTAAGCTCTAATTTTTTTATATCTAGGTAAAAATAGTCTTGTCTACTGGTACTTAGTCTTGCCCGTAGACCCTCAAATTTAGCTTTAACTTTTGTCTCAACGAGATCAAAATCAATTAAAGCAGTTCTTTTTTTCACTCTATCTGTGCCTTTTTTCTTCATTAACTCTTTGATTCTTTCATGATGGAGCAATGGTTGGTCATCTACACGATCTTTTTTTATCTTTTTTTCAAAATTTTCTATCTCCTTTTCGAATTTTATGTATTTCGAGGATCTTAATCGATTTTGAAATTCCTCAAAACAGTTCGTCATATTCTTGATGGCAACAAGATTGACAACTAAATCTATAGCACAAAGATCCAGTTCGATATTTACGAGAACATTATGATGTAATAATTTTAAAGTTGGACTTTGTGAGTCAGTGATGATCATTCTTATATCAATTAAATTGCATTCTGGCTCTCTTTTAGATGAATTAAGCAAGTAAAGCTTTGATCCATCAGTATCATTGAAAAGACCATATTCACATTTTATCTCTTTTAAATAGACATCAATGCATGTGTCATAAGACTTTTGTAAAATCTTTGTTCCAAATGATTTGATATTAAATGATAAAAAATCGAAATTTTTTTTGTCATTTTCTTTTAGAATAAAATTAATTTCATTAATTTCAAATGAAAGTTCCAAATTTAATGCTTGTTGAAGGTTTTCTGCAGAATAATAAGACGTTTGGCTAAAGGTTACTGTATCTCTACTTGGTATTTCATCAATTTCTGCTGTCGTTAATTCTTCACTTTCTTCTATAACTTCGTCCATAAAAGATGTGTCTAAGCTTTCAATTTTGCTCAAATCTTTTTGATTTGGAAAAGGAATGCTCAAAAATAGTAAAATAATTTGTTCTATTTTTAAATCATTAAGATTCAGTTCAATTAGTGGTAAGTTGCCAAAGACCTTTAGTGCAGGCAAGGTGACGTCATCTGTAAAAACACATTGATGGATATTTAATGATAGATCAAGCGGAGTAAGAATGTATAGGCTTTGAATGAGACTAGAATCTGCTGTTTGGTTTTTTATCATTTCAACTTGTTTTATTTCATTTACCAACAATATTTGAACTTGAGTCAATTGTATTTTATATTTCCAGTATGATGCTTGGATAACGGATTCTTCATTTTTTTCCAAATTGGCTACTTTGTCAATTTGTTTATATTTTTCATTTGAATCACCTTTGTCACTACCACTTCCATCATCTGCCGAATCGTATATTTCCTCATCCAATGAAGACTCCTCTCCTGACTCTGATTTGAATGACAAGTGACCAAAGTTAAGGAAAATTAATTGACCACCACTAAAAATGATTAAAAAAGATTTATAAAAAAATTATTTTAAATTATTTGTTGAGTAAGTTCAATTGTTTAATTAAAATAAGCTACTATATTTATCTTTTTTCAAATTAACACAACATATTTTTATCGATATGATTTTTCAAATTTTAATTGAGCATTTTTTAGAGAAGAAAAAAAAAACAGTTTACCTTTCTATATTTCCTTGTTTAGGGACAATTAAATAGCTTGGATGTATGTCAATATTGACCTGCATGTGCTGTATATTTTGAAGGTTGTTTTTCATGTAAAGAATTGAGCGCTGTTTTACTTGCTTAATTGATTTTAAAGCTGCATTTTTAAGTCTTTTTTATTTCAAATTTCAAATCCTTAATTTTGTTATAAAATTATTATCATTACCTTGTTTTACTTGTTAACTCTGAAGAACGAAAAAAGTAAGCTAAATTATTTAATGTAATTGCATGGTATGTGAATCCTAATGATTTTGAAGAAAGTGATAAGCGTTTATTGCAAGACTCGTCCTTAGGGTTGAAAAAGTAGCTGAATTCCAGAAATTTTTCCTGCTTCAAGTCGGCTTCTATCAATACCGGGTATTTTTGTTCTGATACATTATTTTGATTGCTGCAATCGATTGATGATCCATTTAGAAGAATACTCTTGACACTTGAGCTTATTCCGAAACCTTTGGTAACTGGATATTGCATCAATTCAGCTTCCATATTTTCAATAATTAAATGCAGGAGGCTGTAATCTGTTATTTTTGTCGATCTTAAATTTCTTAGTTTATTTTATTGATATTAAAAAAATGTTATATATTTACTCATTTTCAGTTTTATAATCAGCATTTATCAGCTCTAATTCAAATTTTTTCAATAAAAATTTCAATTTTAATCCTACGAACTATTTATCAAACAAACAAAAAATTATTATAAATTTTAAATTTTAGTTATATTATTACATTTTCTGGGTAATCTACAACACTAGAATTTTCAGTATAACCAATTGCATCATAAAGTTTTTTCTTTTCCTCCAAAGAAAGCGAAAAGTCTTCAGTTTTATCTTTCTGATCTGTTGAACTACTTGACGATGATAACCAGCCCCACCATGAAGATTTTGATGAGGCTTCTTGTTTGGCGAGTCTAGCAATCTTGACCAAAAGTTAAATAAAATATGAAACTAAACTAATATTTGTACTTCAACATCAGCTTGCTTTCTGGCCAACATTAAATTGAAAACATCCAAAATTTCTTCACAATTCTTATTTAACTTTTATAAACTTGAGCTTTAAGAAAACCAAATAGTATACCTTTTCAATTTCTGTGTCAACTTGAGGTAACTTGGGATTTTTAGCCTTCTTCTTCAAAATATTAATATACTCTTTTCTTGTGTTACATAGTAACTTTATTTTCGACCATTTAAACTGCTCCTTCTTAGGCTTAATTACAGTCTCATTAATAGCTTTATATGCGAATTTCCATCTTAAAAATTATTGAAAATTAAGTATAAACATTCAGTGCTTTAATTTTACAGCTGCTTTGGTTTTTTTTCTATGGGATCTTTGATGCGATATTTTTGGTATTTGGCATTTAAAGTCATATAATCAATTGTTCCCAGCATATTGACAATATCAAAATACTATATAATTTTTGAATATTCATTTTTATCAATAAAAAGATTATTTACTTGGAGTCTATTAAGATTTAGACTTATTGATTCAAGTATTACTGTAAAATCAAAAAGTGGTGATGAGAATCCACTTTGTTTTGGCTTCATATTTAATATTGCTTTGGATGATAGAGAAAGTGGTTTAAGAACTTAAAATAATATATAATATCAATAAATTTAACTTTAAATTTCTATTTTTACTATATTTTGTCCCAGTGAAATTATTTATCATATTTTGCATCACTTTCTAAACAAAAATTTTATTTGAGCTTAAATCAAATTCTAAAATTTACAATTGAATAGTCTTTATTCTCTGATTTTAATAATTTATCATCGGAATTGCAGTAAATAGCATAAGAGACAAGACTAGCTATTTTGTTGACAAGAATTTTATTTTCTTTAAGATAGGTTGGTTGCCAATTTTCGTCAGTTGTCTTAAAAATTTAAAATTGAACTTTTTAATTTGAAAAAAATTAATTAAATACTTTAATTTCAATTGAGTTTAAAGTAAAACCAGCTGAAAATGGATGCTCGGGCTTGGAAAAATCATCTTCAAATCTGACGTGAATATTCTTGATTTCAAGTTCTAAGTTCCTTATGACTTGCATTTGAATTCTTTCACTAAATGTGTCCGATTTTTGATCATTATTGTCATCTTGGTCGTGTTTTGCCTTGGCTTTTACCTTTTCCAATTCGATGAGGCGTTTAACTTCGTTTAATTTTCGATCTCTTGACTCTTTTTTTTCACTTTCTTCGTCATAGGAAAATGAAGATTTTGGAGCTACCAAGATTGTTAATCCGTCAATAGACGCCTTAACACTTTCTGTATACAAAGATTTCCAGGGTATTTTAAGAGTTAATTTTTCTTCAAATTAAAATCTTATTTTTGAAATTAAAATTGTGAAAACAAAATACTTAAATGACCGAAAACGATTTTAACTGGTAGTTCAAGCTCATCAAGGGCATTTGATTTCAAGTGTAAATTCTCCAGAGTTACATTTCCTTAATAGGAAGTATATCAAAAGATAAATTGCTTTTATTAGTTTACCATTCCAAATTCCAATTTTTAAATTAGAACTATCGAAATCTGCAATGTAATTGCTTAAGTATTTGTCCAAAAAAAAGGCCACAACAGACTCGAAAACCATTTTCTTTTGACTTGATAAAAAAATTAATCTAAAATTGCGAATTAAAAAAATGAATGAATCTTAAATTATTTTGAATTTTATTAATAGATAAATAACGTGATTTTAAATCAAATATTGCTGTTAAATATTTTATTTTAATTAAGTACTTTTTTTGCATATATAGTTTAGTTGATATCGATAATGGTATTTTAATTGAATTGTTATTCCTCTAGGATCCGATATAATTTTTATTTACATACAATTGTTATTTGATATTAAATATTTTAAAATTGCATGATTAGTTATTGGTTTAAATTAGAGGACCTTTTTAAAATTTTAAATAAGAATAAAAATTATTATAAAAATTAGCATAAAAAGGATTTGGATGAGAATTTTTTTAATATGTTATTTAAAAATTATAGTTGAACAAATGTAAACATTGTTAAAATTTACAATACAAGATAAATATTAAAAGAATTGAATCGAATAAAATTGATATTGAAAGTTTAAATAATGAAAAATTGAATCAAAAAAATTTCTAGATATGATTATTTTGAAAGTACTTTTATATTTTTACAAAAAATGCTATCCATATAGTAGTTTTTATATTAAAAAATTGTTAAACATTTAAATTTTTTTCTAAAAATAGAAGGAGGATTTTTATTTAACTTATTTATAAGATTTGAATTTTTTTTGATAAGCAATGAGATTAACTGAATTTTCGTTCTCTGAAGACAAATAAAATTTCAAATTATTATAATCAAAAAAGATTGAATTTTCAATAATTTAAAATTTTAATTATCACTATAAAACATTATTTGATAGTTCAAATAGATACTTTTCGAAAAAATACTCATTTGTGAGTTACAATGAAGATAAAAATAATTAACGATAATTGATTAATCAACATAAAAAATTTCTATTTGAAGACTAAAATTTTTTTTCTAGCTTTTAAAGAGAAGAGTTAATTAAATAAAGATATATTTTTAAAAATTAAAAACTTAAAAATTTATTTTTATTGACTCTTTTGCTACTTTTAATGACCAGATACTTAAAAAATCACAACTTTTACAAAAACTAACATTTTCAATATTTAACCCAATGATACCGACCAAGCAATTTTTATGTATCACATATTGTTAACGTATAGTTATTTTATCTTTAAAAATGCAAAAATTTTAAATATTCTCTTTAAAAAATATATTTTTTGTCAAAAAACGAGAAAAAATATTTGATCTTAATTTTGGAACTAAAAATAATCTAAAATAGAGGGAAAGAGGTAAGAGATTAAGTGATTAATTTAACATTTTATAATATTTTAGCAAAAAACTTCGGTATTTTCAGACTGCATTTTTTGTTCATAATTTCTGAAATAAAATTATCAAGCTATAAATTGTTGAAATCACAGGTCATGATTAGTTTGATTTTATAAACATATAAATAATCAATTATTAAGAAGTATGACTTAATTAAAAAAGTATTTTTTAAAAATATTGTCAAAATTTAATTTTTTTAAGACTTTTATCTTTACTATCAATTTTTTGAAATTATAATAAAATCCATGCATAAACTGAAAATTTGAAATGTTTAAATATTTAATAAAAATTTTTTTCTATATTGACTAGGAAAAAAATCTTATCATTATACTAAATCTTATGACCCAATCTTTGAACTAAAATTGATTTGTTTTTGCAATAGGCGCAAAAATAAATTTAAAATATTTCAAAATTTTAGAATTTCAAATGTAAGTTTTTTTATAAAAAAAAATTAAATCAATTACGCTTTTTAATATTTTTAGTTTCCTATTGGTAAAAATGGTAGATATATTGTCCGAATCTAAGGCTCTGATAGTCTATTTTATAAATGGAGTTACAAGAAACATGAAATGAACCTTTAATCAACCAAAATCAGATATAATTAGGTAAGCTTTTGAAATTATAAGAATTTGAACCTAAAACCTAAACATAAAAATTTTAACTTTTCGTAAATAACATTCACATTTTAAAATGGACTGTAAATAAGAATGTAAAGATGTAGGGTTATATGATTCAAATAATAGGTTATGTAGATTGATTTTTTTTCCAAATCAAACAGATAATTGCAGTACAAAGATACAAGTTTTAAGTTAATACTTTTTCAAAATAAAATTTCTTTGTTTCCCGGATTAAAATTTTATTTATTTTAAAAATATCAGAAATAGACTAAGTTTGCCGGTGTAAGAAAATTTAATTATTTAATATTTATGATTATTTGTTCAATTTTTAATATTAATATCTAGAAATTTGTTTTTTTTATAACAACATGCCAAGATTCTAAATGAATCTTTTAATCATTATTTAAAGGGTGACCAATTTCGATCAATATTTTTTTATTACTTTCTACTCTTAACTTTTTCTATGCAAGTATACATTTGCTTTTTACTATATAAGACATTTTTTCTGTCACGGTTTGCATATAGTCATAATTTAGCATGAATTCTAAAATTAACAAAACCGAATGAACAAACTCACTCCCCGTGAGATAAATCATAATAATATTTACTCACTCTCTTTTCATAACGAATAAAAAAGTTAATCTAAAAGAATAAAATTTACAAAACCTTACAACTAATTTATTTAGCATGAGAATTAAAGATTGAATTAATCGCATTCAACAATGAGTAATGAAATAAATAGTTCTCAGATAGAATTAGACTTGGACGCCAATATCCAAAAAGAGCTTAACTTAATCGATAACCTGAGTCTTGATGATGTTAAAGGTTATCTAAATGAAGCAGACTCGTCTAAAATTGCGTCTAATCTGGTTCAGACAGATGACCAGGAGAAAAAAACTGATGCTAGAAAAAAATCCACGAGGAAAAAACGCTACAAATTTACGCATTTATCGCGTACCCAACGATTACGTATTCAAAATAGGCGTTTGAACCAGCAAATAGCTGACGACTCTTCTGTCCAAGTAGATGAACCGAATGAGAATTCAATCGATGAGTCCAATGAGAGCCACACAACAGAAGAGCCTGATGAAGATCTTTCTACCAATCAATATTTAATTCAAGGCAAACAAATCGAACTGAACAGGTCTGACTATAACAAGTATATAGTACATGGTAAATGGAGACCGGCAGAGTTTTTCAGACTAAAGCAATTGGGTATGGCTATCTGCTTTTCTAAATTTAAACATTACTAATGGATATTTTGTTAAGATGCCACTACCAAATGCGAGTTTTGTAGCTTCAAGTCCAAGACCCACATAGAAAATCATTCAATTTGTTTTCATTGTCGCAATTTCGCTCATGTATCGCTCATTAAACACCACATGTTTGTATGCAAAGACAATAATAGGGGACCCAATCGTAAGATCATTTTTTAATTAATTTAATCTGACCAGAACATGCTAAATCAAACTTTAAAATTGGTCGAAAGTATAAAATTACTCTGCTAATATGAATCATCTTTTTTTTGATATTTTTAAATGTAATTAATAATTAATTTATTTTAATTTTAATAAAATACACACAAATCAAATTAAGTAAACGAGAAAGATAGTTCATACTCTTTAATAGTATCAATAGTGGGTTTTTTCATGTAAAATGGATCAGGTAATAAGTAAAGATATTTTTCAGCGTTGATGATGTTTATTGTAGATATGTAGTTATCTATTTTCTAATCATAAATTATCCTTTTTATTTAAAATAACAATGGGATCGATATGGTAGCTTTCTGACAGTGTCTTAATCTCTATCGACTTTGGCAACGAAGTGTTTCGTCAACCATTTTCTTAAACGCGTTTCTTTGAACCCGCCTTGACTATTTCAGTTCCAGTTGTCTCCCATTCAGTTAAATATGAAATGCTCTGGTTCGTTGATTCTCGTCAGTTAGTTAGCCATTTTGTACTAGCACCCGCGTATACTCATCACTGGACTAAAACAGCACATCGCAAAGTTTGCTTCGATTGTGACAATTTACTTGAGTTATTAGATATCTTGAAATATTTGACTTGATCTCCTCTCTCTTTTCTCTTGCTCTGGACAGTGTGTTTAGTGTGTCCCAACCGACCTCATTTAATGGACTTTAAAATAAGCTTTAATTGTTTTATTTTCTAATAGAATAAATGTTTTTTGGTCATGGATATGCTGAAAGTATTTTCAGATTCAAGTGGTCAAAAGTACGTCTTATTTTGAAAAAATGGAAATTTTTGAATTTTAAGTGCACTTCAAAAATGATTATATATATGAAATTGATTCCATAGGTACAAAAAATATTTTCAAAACCAATTTCAGAATTAATTTTTTATTTAATTGAATAATTTGAGGAATAACCTGATTTAAATTTTGATTTATTATGTGGTCTTGATTTGAACTCGATTAACTGCTCAATGATTAATTCATGGACTGTGTTTTAAGTTATTGTTGTTTTTTCAATTCCTTGAGTTCTAATTAGACATTTCCGAAATTAGGAAAATAGTCCTATTTTTTTTAAAGAATTGAATAAAGTTAGATTATAAAATAAAAATTTTATAAAAAATTGACCAGATAATTCCCAGAGTTTAAAACTTTTTTTATTAAAAGAGCGATGTAAATTCAAACGCTTGAATAACACCACATTGCAAGCCCTAGACCCAGACAAAATATACTGCCGTTTTTGCCACTTTAGCCTCATTATAAATACTTTGCCAAGTCTGAACAGACTACAAAAGTATTTGGTACAGTTTGTAAATAACCGTGTCATATACGTAAATTCGTCATCCAAAAAGACAATGCTGTGGAAGACAAGACTAGATTTGAATAAAAATGAACCAAAACCAGCCCTTTTACCAGCAAATCCTCCGCCATCAGCTCCAAAAACAGTCGAAAAACCAGTCAGAAAATCATTGGAACCACCTAGAACAATTACAGACAAAGAGAACACGCCAGTAGATCATGTGAACGAATCGCTAGATTCCAATCATGATGAACGTCCGCTCAAAGGTCCTCGGGTAAAACATGTGTCTCGTAGTCGACCATTGTATCTACATCCAGTCGACAATAACCAAAGAAAAATAAATCGTACCAAATTTTATGAAGAGCTTAGGATTATAAATGAAGACCAGGAGCCAGTGTTTATAACATGGCAATCGTTTATAAGCGATTTAAAGAACGACTTTAATCTAAGTGCATTACCAGAAAAGTTCAAAGCTAGTTTGTATAAAACCTATGAGTTTAAGTTTTTAGAGGCCATTAGGACAAAAAATTTAAATGACACATTGATTAGCAATGAACAAAGTCCAAGAAAAAATGAAAGCTCAAACGATAAAGGCGAAGAGAAGCCATTTAGGGCAAAAATAAGAAAAACTGGTCCCAGAATTGAGGACCAAACTAGCATTCTTAAGTCAACATTTGAATGGGACGATTACTTTGAGCGCAATCATCGCATTTCATCTAATCAAAATTTTCGCCTTTCATGCCTAAACCAGAATGGCAAAGATACCTATGTACCAAAAAATATGAGTTTGGTCAAAGCAACTTCCCAGTTTGACTACGATTCGACGAGTTCAAAGCGATTTTCTAGTAAACTGAACAGCTACAAAGATCGCTTTCAATTTAATTTAGACTCTTTGAATGACAAATTAAAAGAATCGATTAACCAACTGAATACTGATTTGGTTTCTAATGACAAAAATAACAATACAACTTTAAGTTCAAACAAAAATATACTTATAAATACCAATGATTTTTTCCAAACGAATTCATCAAATACTGTCAATAACAATTCGACAACTAGCACAAGCATACCATTTCCTTTTGTCATACCTGACTATCTTGTTTGGGATAATAATGTAAGAAATTTTGAAATAAATTTATTTGTTTGTTGATTAAAAAAGTCTACTTCAAAAATTTTAGTCAAAATATTTACAATTAATTTATTATTTTTTTAATTTTTAATTTAATAATCCAAAAACTTTTAATTTTTATTGAATTTTCAATTAGAATTGAAAGCTGTTCATCTTCATTTTCTTAAATTTACAGATAAAATATTAAGGATCAGTTAATCGACATATAAGATAATTGATAATTGGAATCATATTGATCTCATAAAACATGTTCATGTAGAAAGTTCTTCAATCTTCAATTTATTTTGGTTAGGACTTGTTTAATAATGATTAAGAAAAATAAAAGCTAATTATCATTTAATGATTTTATTAGAATGTTTAAAAAATATAACATTTTCTATCTTGTTTATCAAATTAACAAAACAATCCCTTGAAAAAGTTATAATAATTTTATTAAATGTACACAGTTAAAAAAGACAGCCATTAGAAAACATGTTGACACATTAAATTTTGAATAGCTCAAATTCAAACCAACAAGCAAATAGATAAAATGAAATTTATAAATTTATAATTATTAAATTCATATTTCAAACAATTGAAAATGATTTATTTACTAGCATTTAATATAAAATAATTAAAAAAATATAATATAAATATGGGATTTTTTGAAAAGTACTTTAAAATTGCTTACTTAGGATACAAAAAATCATCACATTATTATTTAAATAAAATCAATAATTTATTCAAAATATTTTTGTCTATTTAACTTACACTTGTGGAAGTTATATATCTTATATCGATAAATTAATAATGATATTTTAGGTTATCAATAAATATAGAGACATTCCAGTGACTGGCTTATCAGTAATCTCATATTCACCCTACTCAATCAAATCACTTTGTTTTTTATGCGGTTCAACTCCGGAACATGATAACAAAGTAATACATTTTTTTACTAACTAGAAAAAAAATTAATTTGGTTAGTTTTATTATTGTACCATATGCTGTGAGCCTTATCATGAATTTTGCCTAGCCGATTATCAAAAACCAAAGCCAAACAGTATTCATCTAGATTGGCTATGTCCAGCCTGTAAATATTGTGAGATTTGCCATTTAATCACTGATGACGTAAATTGATATAAATTTAAAAAAAAATCTAAATTTATTTTAAAGCTCCAATTTTGCTACCAATGTGGTGACAGTTACCATTTTGACTGTCTCAAAAAGTCATCATACCCGCGCAAATTGACCAAGAGAAAGAAACAATGGCTCTGTTTCAAATGTTTTGAATGCAAAATTTGTCTTAGCAAGAATGTATTTTACGACAAAAAATCCTATAGCCGAATGAACAATTACGATTATAACTCGTGTTTTAAATGCTATGAAAAATATCAACTAGGTATTTATAAACATTAAAAATAAAAGAAAAAATTTTAAATTGCTTTTGAAACAGAAAAACCTTTCAAATGTTGTAATTTGATGTTTAATGAATCAATTCAGGATATGAACCAGCTTAATATATTCAAATTCATTTATCAATGTCGTACTTGCTTGAATTATTTTCACTATAAATGCCGTGGCTTATCAAGTATAATTAAATAAAAAAGATAGATTAAAGAAAAAAATTAATCTGACTTTTGTTTTTGCGCTACAGAGATGGATATTGATTTGGTACATCTAAATGGCATAAGACCTGATTGCAAGTCGTGTGAAAGCGAACCAAACTCACTTAACCAACAAATTAGCTTAATTAAAGCAAATATTTTCAATGATTTAGTTTCTTCTGTCCAGGGTAGTGTTTCGGGTGTTTGCACAGAAGATCTAGTTGAGTCTATCAACGATTTTTTTCTACAAACAAAAACTGGTTTGGAAAATGAAGATGAACAGCTAAGATTGAAATTAATCCAACAAATACAGAATAGATACAATTGGTTATTGGATTATATGAATGAAAGTGAGTTGGGAATTAGACACCAAGAGAAGGAGACTTCTAAGCCTATGCCAGACGAAGAAAAGATGGAAGTTGTAGAACAAAATGAGCTTAATGAAATTAAAACAAAAAGCGAACAAGAGATAAAAAACGAACAAAAGCTTTTAGAAGAGACTAAAAAGAATTTTATCTTTAGCGATCTTGTCAAGGCACCACATGAAGATCATACTTATTCAATAGCATCCAACTCGATAGCTTTGGCATTACAGGCTTCGGACATATTTGATGAAAATTTAACTTTGGAAAAGCTGAATTCATTTCTGGAACGAATTAAAGAATGTCAAATGAATCCCACATTACAAAAAATATTTAATACACACTTTGCACCAATAAATGCTCTCAATGCAAACTCTGGCCAAAGTGGGTCTGTTCTGAAGTCATGTAGTAAAAAAATGGACAAGTTTGACAAATTAAGCGAGCTAAAGATTGACTTGAACAATTTGGAATCTATAAAACAGTTTTCGAATGTTAAAATGAACGCTATTGATTGTAGGGAATGTATGGCATGTCGTCTCATTGGAGATGATGATATTTGTGGACGTCTAATACCATTTGATTGCTATTGGATTCATTTAAATTGTCTTCTTTGGTCAGATGACGTTTTAATTGATGATTGTATTATTGAGCAAATTTTATCTGTTTTTCAAAAGACAAAAACGGTAATTAAAAGCTTCATTTTTTAAATTTTATAAATAGTTAAAATTCTGATAAAAGATTAGATTATTTATTAATTAAATTAGAAGAGAATATTATTATTTCTAAAATAATTAACTTAAATCAATATCCTCAACATCCTATTAATTAGTTATGTATTTAACGAATTAAATTTAAAAATTTATTTTAGATATGCAGCTATTGTAAACGAGATGGAGCTACTATTACATGTGACAATAAATCGTGCTCATTGTCTTATCACTTCAATTGTGCATATGAATCTAGGTGTCTCATATGCGAAGACCTGTCTCAATCACAACAGGACAAACGCAGCAAATTCCAAGGATTTTGCATTTATTGTCCAGAGCATGCAACTCATCAAACCGAAGACGACTTTCTAAAAGAATCAAAATTCAAAAAATGTATTTTCATAGACGTACATGATGACAATTATCGCCGAAAGTATTCATTTCCCAAGTTTTCTTTAAATCCAGTGCAACAAAAGCCATATATTTTAATAGGCTCACTGCAAATAGATAATTTAGGCGATTTGGAAACTCTTTCTGACCATAAAGAATATTTGTGCCCAGTTAACTTTGAATGCTCTCGATTGTTCTGGAGTACAAATGATCTTGGCAAAAAGTGTATTTATAAATGCCGGATACGGCTGCTAAATGATTATAAAAAAGACTTAGAGAAAGAATCTAGTGATTCAGAAAAAAATTCTCTTAATACTTCAGAGCCAAGGTTTTATTTGGAAAATTTTAGTCAAGACAAAGAGAAGAACCAAAGCCACAAAATAAGCCCAGACATTGGCATTTTGAGTCAAGTAGATGGCTTAAATGATCTTAATTCAAACTCTAATAAATCAATTATCAAATTTTCAAATACTAACGGTGGTATGGCGTTTATTCGGCCTCCCCAAACTACAATACGGCTACCTGGTATGACAAATTCTGTCTTAAACCAGAACGCCGACAAGCCAAGAGTACTAAAACTCGAAGCAAACAATCTTAAATTTTCAAATTTAAAGACAACATTTGTCCGTGTTCCAAATCAATCAACACTTACCAATGATCATTTCAAAAATCCTTTGCTTAACATTAACCAGGGCAAAAATGATGCCATTCTCTCACCAAGAAGTGATCGAAGCGATTCCTCATTAAATCTAAATCATTCCTCCTATTTAGTAAATCCACTGCAATCTTCTCTAGATGACATGGGCCAAGAATCAGCCACTAACGGAGCCAATACCAGTTTATCCACTTTTAACGACAGCTATAAACTATTTGACCGAAACGACAAAATCCCCAAAGTCAAAAAAGATAAATTGACCAAAGAAAAAAAACCTAGAAAATTAAAAAGCGATTCTTTGTCTACAAAATGTACCGTAGCTGCATTACTGAACGCTTTTAACAAAGTCGAAAAACCAAGCGAAATTTTATTTAATAATTCGGACGTTTCCAATGACCATACGTCCAATAACTCTAACTCAAGCCAAATTGGTTTTGGTTCCGAATCGCAGCTATCTGTCAAAATTCCGAACGATTCTTTGACCAATTTTGACTATTTTATGAAAAAGAAAGAAAGAAAACTTCCCTCAATACCAAAAGTCAAAAACAAATTAAGAGATTATTTTAAAGATGACTATGACTTAAAACTTTCTTTCACCAACTCTCTTGCATCCTCGTCTCAGACAAATGTTTTACCCCAAATTCCACAATCAGTTAGTGCAGATACTGGAATTAACTTGGAAGATGCCATAAATAAAAGAGATATTTTTGATGTAAAGCGTATGGAGAAAAAAATTCGCAAAAAGGAAGCCAAACTGATGAAAGCAAAAGTCAAGATAATTGCCATGAACGAAAAAAAGCGAATGAAAATAGCCAAAAAAATGAGCATTCAATCAAGTCTAGTCGATGATCAATTGTTTGAACAATATACCATGTCCAATGCCAGTGGTTTAAATAATCGGTGTATTGTCAATAATTATTACAATGATCTAGACTTGGAAAATAGCTCTAATAGTAACAAGCTTGTTTTTGAGATTACGTGCGAAGATGGTCTCAAAGTCATATCTCATGATATTAATAGTGAGTTTCTAGTATTTTAATGCTTCAATTATTTTTCCTTCATTTTTCTCCTGATATTCAAAGTTATTATTATTATTAAATAGTTCAAGGCTACTCTCTGGCAGCTCAGAAAACTTGGTAGTGGTTCGGTAATGACTCTATAAGCTTTCAATTCATATTCAAAGTAATAACAAATAAACATAATTAACAATGTCTTATAAAATGTTTACCAAGTGGTTGAAAGGAAGGACTAAGTTCCTTTCCATCAACCAAGGCACTACCTAAACTTTTGTTTAAAATAAATAAATAGATTATTATGCTTCAACAAAAAAATTTTATTTTATCAAAGCATTGTTTAGTTGTTAATAATAATAAAAAAGAACCAGAAAACACCAGCAATCTGGTGATAAAAAGATTTTTTCTAAAATCAGAATAATAATGGAAAATAATCATGGATAAATGATTAAAATATTTCAAAATGATAAAGTTTATAAATTTAAAAATTATAGATTTTTTTAATTGAATTTCTTTAAATGCTAAAAGAAATGCTTAAATTAATTTTAAAGAATTTTAAATAATTATTAATAATAAGTAAATAAAGAAAGATTATTCTTGTTGTATCATAGCTATTTAAATAAGCGATTAATTTTTTCAATAAAAAATATATATTTTTTTTAAATTACAACCCTACAAATGATTGTAAATGCATAGAAAAATTAATTAAAAGAATCATTTCTGTGTAATTGAATGTGGTGACTTAGGTTTAAGAAATTTTTTTATCAGATTAATAATTTTTTAAATAGAAAATTGTTAAAAAAAATATAATAAAATTTATTAAAAATATAATAAATGAAGGATAAATAAATTTATAAAAAATTGATAATCAATAATTTATTTAATTTAAGGAGCTTGGAAGGTCATTTTGGACAAAATTAGAAAACTAAGACAAGAATATAAGCTTAAAAATATTTCTTATAAAAATTTGAACGGAGCGCGCATGTATGGTTTGGATTCACCAGCAGTCATTTACTTGTTGGAGCAGCTTGATTCAATTCAATTTTGTCCTTTTTACAAGACCAAATACATTCACAGTCAGAACTCGAACGATGTAATTATTTTGATATTGAATAAATTTGAAAGAGATAAAATGAATTCAATTTTAAGAGATGGATAATCAATTTAAATCATAGTGCCCGAACACAGAAACATGATGGAAACAAAAAATGTTTGGATCCATTCTATTGGTTGGCATCCGAGCACAGAAGCTTGAATTTTTTGAATATTAGCCAAAGATTTGACCAAAAATTTTTCCAAGCAGCCAAAGCTCTACAGTCTATGGATATTTGTGGTTCAACCAAGTATCGTCACTTGAAAGATTTTTCTAAAAGTGCCCTAGTTGTAAAGCGTTCTCCCATTCATGGACGTGGTCTGTTCACTCTAGTCGATCTAAGTCAGGGACAAATGATAATTGAATACTCCGGTGAGATAATTAGGAACGAAGTTTGTGACAAACGGGAGAAGTTTTATGAATCAAAAGGCATTGGCTGCTACATGTTTAGAATTGATGAGTTCGAAGTAATTGATGCAACAACAAAGGGAAATCAAGCTAGGTTTATAAACCACTCTTGTGATCCTAATTGCATTAGTCGAGTTTTGGTCATTGGTGGTCATAAGCACATAGTAATTTTTGCACAAAGGCCTATTAGTCGAGGAGAAGAACTAACTTATGATTATAAATTTCCAAAAGAAGACGTCAAAATTAAGTGTTTATGTAAAAGTAGCAGATGTCGAAAATACCTTAATTAATTATCTGCTCGGTTAACACTCATGGAGATTTACGGCTGCCGTTATTTATAATCAATAAAATTTAATGAAAGCAATTTTTTTGTTTTTCGGTTTAAGATGGCCAAAATTTTGTAAAAATTTTACATTTTTTTATTTTTTATCTTTTCTCTTGGTCATTTCATTTCTTGTTAATAAATTGTAATTTATAAAATTTACTTTTTTTAGAGCATTTAAACAACATGAAATCTGAAATAAAATTTAAATTAATTAAATGTTTATTTTTAATACTTTGATTTCAATACAACAATAAACAATTAACTTTATTAAATAAGTTTTTTTGGTTTAAGATAATTAATCAAAATAAAATATGAATTTCATGATTTTGAATATTAATCTTTGTTTTCTAGATTGTCTGGTCAAATAATTTCTATCCTTTGACACTGATATTTCATAATAATTCATTTGAAATCTTGAAATTGGAACGAGACTAATTCCATTATAACAAAATAAAAGTAAACCAATACTTGAAGAATTAATGAATATAATTTAAAAATTTCGCCTTCTCTTGTACCTTAACTAATGCATCCACATCCGTTTTCATTCTTGGATTTCCAACTTTTTCGGTTTCTTTACCAATTTATAGAGACATGACGAGAATGCCAGCCCGAATCATGTTTTGTGCTGATTGATTATAATGCCTTCATCGATTGATTTTTAGAATTATCTGACTTTATTTATCTATTTAAATTTTTACAATTTAGTAAGATTCATTTAAAATTTAATGAAAATTTAAAAATTTTATTTTATTTTATAAATCAATTCTTTTGTCTAGTGTTTTAATATTTCAAATTGGAGATTTATTTTAAATTAGCTTCTATTTTTATTTGATCCTCAAGTACTAAAAGGCAAACTCTATTGTGACACTTGATTGAAAACAAGTATTAAAGAGTGAGTGTAACACTTTTATAAACAAAGTATTTAAGTATTAATATGGGTGCAATACTTGATATAATCAAGTATTTAAGTCCAAGTTTGAGTTTGTAATGACACTCATAAGCAATACTTAATAAAATCAGATGTAATTGTATGCAAAATGATTAAAAACATTTTGCTCAATATTATTTGTAATAATTTCATTTTAATTTTCTATATTATTATTTATATTTTACACATTATTTTTATATTACAAAAGTCACCTTTTTTAATTTAAGATTTTTGGGTCTTGTCGCCTATGTTATCGGTAGATAACCAAATAGGTTATCGAAGTGGTCACTGCTGGAAAGGTTATCTTCTAGATAACCTATTAGTTATCGGTCAGATATGTCATGTAATATTAGCTCGTACGATTTTTCGCGATTGGTGGTACAATTATTATTATATCGCTAAACGTACTCGTCAATGTATGATTGTATCATTGAACGAGTGCATCCCTTCATTTCTTTGAATTTAGCTTTACAGCTCCTCAATAAGCTCTCAATTTTGTTTGTACAAGCGCCTTAATTTTTTATTAATATCATTAAAAAATTTTAATTTTTTTTAAAAAAATATAAAAACCTGATTCAGGGTCAACAAAATTAAATGAATGGTTTACAGTCTTATGATGAAAGTTTTTGAGTTGACTTAACTTAGAATATGAGCTCCAACAATCAGAGTATATGATTGTACCCTCACGACATTTTTCATAAATTATACCGAGTAAAGTCAAAGCCTCGCGATCAGGTACAAGCACCATGTAGCATTTACTATTATTCTCAATTCTCTCTACTAAACCAAAGACCCAAACTTGGGCTCTTTTGAGGTCTTTGCCTTTATTAAATTTAACTCTTGCATACAAACTTTCGTCAATCTCTACAATTTTTCCACTCCCACCCAATAAAAGACTTCCTTTATCTAAACCAAGACTGCACATTTGACGAAGACGGTAAAAGACCAATGACACAATCTCTCTTCCTAATTCTTCTTCTAAGTTTAGTTTAATTAAACTAAGGCTTTTTGCTATTGTCAACTGTGAGCTCCAATATTTAATTAATTCTACTAATATCTTAGGTGATTTACGGAAGAGAGAAAAAAAAAGATCCATCGTCATCGTTTTTCATTTTTTATTAAATTCAAAATTTTTTTTTAAATTTCAGATAACATATCTGACCGATAACTAATAGGTTATCTAGAAGATAACCTTTCCAGCAGTGACCACTTCGATAACCTATTTGGTTATCTACCGATAACATAAGCGACAAGACCCGATTTTTTTTTCTTTCAATATGTTTTGATCAATCAAAAAATATATAATCAAAATACACATCTAAAGTGTGTTAATCAAGTTGTGTGCTCATCAGGAATATAATTTGTGTTTGTTGTGGTAACACAATATTCCCGATTATTTTATCAATCAAATGAAATATCTATATATTTCTTAGCTTTTCAATAATTGCATGGTTAATTTAATTGAATTCATCTTCAAAATCTAAAATTTTAAATATTTAGAAATTTTGAGCAACTTTTCTTCCATAAAGTTGATGATATTTATAACTAAACACCTTTCATATAAAGATAGTAAATTATTTTAAAGAATTTCAAAAATGTAATAATAATTTTTTCCAGCATTAATTTGGTTAATATTTTGGTTTTAATTTTTGATTTAAATATTCATTATTTATTTAGTATTTTTATATTAAAAAGTACAATTTTTCAATTTAAACGATAAATATTTGGTTAAACTTGAATGAAAATCAGATGAGGAAGATTATTTCCAGGCACTTACTTCGCTTAAAATATTATTCAATATTCTTGTTTATATTCTTAATTTTGAAAACTTATCAAAGATTCATTATAGAACCTGATTCAAACATTTTTTTTGATAATTATGAATCATTTTTACAGCCAGAGCAAACAAATGAACAAAAACATTATTGTGAACTTCCTAAACAAAAGTTAGTTGGTCATAATATTTGGAATAATATTCCTCCTTGTAAAATAAATAATGAATGGGGTATTCTAAACAATTCCAAATGGCGAATTTCATCCAATTTGACAAATATTGAATGTACATATCGATCAATACATTTCGTTAATGACTTTAAAATAGTTTATTCAGAGAGAAAAATACTTAATGACGGAGATACCATTAGTGATGAGCTAATTGAAGTAAATTGTTTACACCAACCAAGACCCAAAGTTAAAAAATTTTATTCAAATATTTTTGTACAAATTACTAATAAGATAACAAAACTGACACCTCATAAATACAATACTGCTTGTAAACCTCTAAATATTTTAGTTCTAAGCTATGATTCGATTTCAAGGGTTTCTTGGTTCAAACGGTTACCCAAAACAACTAATTATTTGATTCGCAATTTAAAAGCAAATATACTTCATGGACACACGATTGTTGGCGATGGAACTATGAATAACTTAACACCTTTATATACAGGGAAATTTCCTGAAGAACTTCCGAGTGCTCACAAAAACGATCCAAAAGGGAAATTTGTGGACGAAGTGTTTCCTATGATTTGGAAAGATTTACACAAAAAAGGTTATGCTTTTATTTAAATCAACAAAATTAAAATTTTTAAAACTTCAAGGATACATGTCTTTTCATTTTGAGGATAATCCTAGTTTTAGTCCATTTTCTTTTAGACATCGTGGCTTTTATAATAATACGGCTCATCACTACATGAGAGCCTATAACCTAGTAGTAGAAAAATTTAAATATAGAAAATCAGATAACTTATGCATTGGATCTATCAAGCGTTCAAAAAAAGCTTTAAATCTCATTACGGAATTTATTGAAATGTATAAGCATAAAGCAAATTTTGTTGCTCTAATGCACTATGGTGAGAATAGTCATGGAGATAATAAGAACGCTAATTTATTAGATGATGACTTGGAGGCATTTTTAAGATATAACTATGAAAATGGTAATTTAGACAATACAGCTCTTTTTTTGTTTTCAGATCATGGTGTTAGATATGGCTCCGATCGACTAAATGATCAAGGTGATATAGAAGAACGGCTTCCTTTTTTTTCAATTTATTTACCTTATAAATTCAAACAAACAAATAGGAATAAAATTTTGAATTTGATTCGAAACTCCAATCAATTCACAACACCTTTGGACATTTACCAAACAATTAAAGATTTGGCGTGTATTAAACAGGAAAAAAATGATCATGATATACGATCAATTAGCCTTTTAGATAAAATACCAATTAACAGAACATGTGAACATGTGGGAGCACCTATGCATTATTGTACTTGTTTAAGCAATTGGAAATACTTAGAAAAAGATGATGAGTGGTCAATAAAGGCTATTGGCGATGTATTAAACGAAATTAATAAGCTATTGTTTGAAGTAAGACAATTTTGTCACAGTTTAACATTGGACAAATTAATATCAGCGAAACTTGCAAATATAACAGATAATAATAAATTATTAAGACTTCGTTTCTTGACCAAACCAAATCATGGTACATATGAAGCCACAATTGTGTATGACAAAAATCAAAATTACAATATAGAGCCTATTTCTTCAATTAGTAGACTTGATGCTTATGGAAAAGGAACAATGTGTATACCAACATTTAGCAGAAAACTTAAACTTGTTAAGGATCTAAGAAAATTTTGTTTTTGCTTATAAGCTATTTTTTTATTTAATACATTCAAAACGGTTTATCTAACATTATGATAATTTGAATATTTTGATCACACTACTCCAATTTTCCAATAGTCATCCCTGAGATAATCTACCAATTAACTGGCTTTGTTCTTCCAAAAAATAAGTAACTCAATGTCCAAAATTTTTTTGAATGAAAAATATTCAAATAAAAGAAATTCTTTGATGACCGAACTTTCTTAACTATTTGATGTAGTAGACCCTGTATCCAAAAGTTGTTGCCAAAACCCAAGAGTTTTTCGGCTAAATTTAAGATGTCCAAAAGTTATCCTTTTTAGGTCATATAGGAATAAAATTTCAATAGATAAATGTGCTCCAACCAAATTTTTAAATGAAGAGAAGATTGTATGTTCTTCATACCGTATTTTCTCGCGTAATATCCCACTGGGAACTTAAATGAGGCATGATCTAATGTCTCTAGGAAATTATATGAAACAAAGCAATTTTTGCAATAATAATAACCCCTGTACATTATATGAAACATTAAGTGACAATAAGAGAAACAAGGTAATTTTAGTCTGAAATTTGAATAACATTGAACTTTATGTTCAGGCGTACTTGAAGCTCAGTCATTTTGATTCGGTTAATCTTTTTAAATTAATATCTTATAAAAGAATTTTATTTCTTTAGTCCCATATAAACAGCAATATTTATTAGGCGTCATTGAACTTTGAAAGCATTAGTATATATAATGATAAATGAATGTGTTAAATTCTAAAATTTAATCTGTTAAGATGGGGAGAACTCGTTATGAACGATATAGCTTAGCTTTTAAGCTAAAAGTAATTAAATTTGCTGAATCTAATTCAAAAAACAAAGCTAGCAAAAATTTCAGAGTAAGCCACAAGCAAATTTGAAAATGGATAGAAAATAAGCAAAAAATTATTGATTCACCCAGTCGTGTAACTAGAGCGCGTATACAGCGTGAAGGGACTGCTGTGTATTCGGATTTGGAGAATGAGTTGAAGGCTTGGATTCTTGAACAAAGATTGTTAGGCTACATCGTGGATGGAAATTCAATTAAAAGACAAGCTTTAGACATTGTAAAGAGAGATCATTTGGATTTTCGTGCATCAAATGGCTGGTTTTCAAGGTTTTTGAGACGATCGAACTTTGTTAAATTACTACCAATGGCAGACATCTTCTAAGAAACTGTAAAGATATTGTGCTTGATTTTATTAACAAATGTAGACAAGAATTATGTTTGGTACCACGTTTATCAATTATAAATTCTGATGAAACCTTATTTATCTTGTCTTTAAATATTTTCGTGATTCGAAAATATCGTTTTTTAATTTTATTTTAAATAGATAAGTCCATTTTTTTATAATCGATGTAAAACTTTTTGTAAATAAAAAATTTTCAAATATCAATTAAAAAATTAAGAATATAATTTTTTAATAACCAAATAATAAATAAAAAAAATATCCGTTTCATTTAATGTTCGGGGTTTATTAAAGTTTTAAAAAAGCAATAATTTCATATAATTACCCATGGGTTTTAAAGACATGTCCTGCTTAATATCCCAAGGATATTACGCGAGAAAATACGGTATAAATGTTTTTTTTTTCAAATAAATATAAAGGACACCAATATTTAGAGTGAATATTTGAATAAAAACTAGTGTCGAATTCGCATTTTCTATGAGCAAAATGAAATGTCGTCACATAACTAACACTTTGTAGGCTCATGACGATTTATTCTAATCCCTGTACCGATCCTAGTGTTTCACATGGCACTATCTTTATTTATAAATATTTAGTCAGTTTATAAAATTATATAATATAAAACTTTTTCTTTATTTAAAACTAATATTTCTTTAATATTAATTTAATAATACCTTTATGGCACAGAGTGACCACTTTCTATCTAAAAGTTACTTAAATAAATTAATAAACAAATATCAAATATTTTATTTAAAAATCACTCGTTTTAAACCTGGCAAATTTATTAACAGACCAGGTCTCTTTAGAAATGAAGATATGCAAATTATTGAGAAAGTAATTTTATCTTATTCAGGCAGTATGCTATTTAGCTTGTCTTTTTTCAGAACCTATTTGATAAATAATAAAACTCAAAAAGGTTACCTACTTTCTGAGTATATTTTATTTTGTATTGAAAGCTTTCTTTTAAAGTTTCTAAAGGTACACTACAATAGTTTGATTATTTCAGAGACTACGAAATCAAAATTTAAAAATACTAAACTGCTAAAAATATAATTTTACCAATCAAATGAAAATAAACTATATTTGTCTTAGTTGTTGAATTATGTTTACTTGGTTAATTTCATTGAATTCAACTTCAAAATCTACAATTTTAAATATTTAGTAATTTTAATTATGAGCATCTTTTCTTCCAAAAAGTTGATGATACATATAACTAAACACCTTTCAAATAAAAGATAGTAAATTATTCTTAACTCTTCATATGTTAATTAGAGAAGTAAAAGAATTCCAAAAATTTAATAATCAATATTTTAGCATTTATTAGGCTTTAATTTTTGATTTAAATCCAAATCTAAACAAAATTTTTAAAATTAAAAACTACAATTTTTAATTAAATTATTGTAAAAATTTAATAAAATAATTACTAATTATTAACAAATCTATTATAATTTACTTTTTTGTAAAATATAATTTAATTTAATATTTGGTTATTCTAAGAGCTTTTAAGAATATTAAATTTTATTAAGTGAGCCAAAATAAATAAATAACCACTTAATTTAGAGTTTTATCAAAAACAATCTCATGTCTTATTTTGTTAACAATATCCTTTTTTTATTCAGATATATTAAAATTCAAATTTATTTCTGTGTATGTTTTTATTTAAGTAGATTAATTTTTTTTCCAATTTAAATTATATACTATAGTTTTCGACCATTTTAAAAAGTTTATTTTTTTTTATAAATTTTTCAAAAATGAGGAAATTCTTTAGAAATTATTTCAATGATTGCTATTAAAATAAACAACTGTCTTAAAAAGTCTCATTTTTTAAGGTTTCCAAATGAAAAAACTATTTGATAAATTATTAATCATAAAAAATTAAAATTGTTCTGTCGGATGGTTAAAAAATCTGAATAAAGTAACTCAAGGTAACAATCAGCTGTTTTTGATCAAAAGTTGATGATTTAGTTAAGTTAATCTTTAAAAAAGTTTTATAACTAAAACTTTTTGAGATAATTAAGAATAAGTTGAGATAATTAAGGTTATGGGTTAATTGCAAAATATAATTTTCATCTAGTCAAAAGTAAAAATAAATACAAGAAAATCAAGAAGATTAATTTCCTCATTCACTCGGAATGAAGTCATTTAAAGCAATTTGCGTACAAGAGAACCACTAATTATTCCAACGAGATCTAAAGCTCTTGTTTCAAAATTTTCATATTGTTGTTGCTTTACCACGATTATAATAATTGCAAAAATTCATAAATTATTATTAGTCTTTCCTCACTTTGGATGCGATCGCTCGCTTATTTCGCTTTAGTTTGCTATTAATTTTAGTTGCAACCAAAAGTTTAAGAAAAAAAACACTGGGTCCTAAAGCCCGCTTGGACATGACCCCAATTTACACACAAAAATACTCTTTTTATATTCGCCTTTATAATAAAATTAATTTCTATTTCGTAGCTGAATTAAAAATTAGATATTATTTTTATAAAATAAGGGACTTTTACGCAGCTTTATATGCTTTTGTTCTCATGTCTCTACAAAAATAGTTGTTTGAATTTTAGAGAAACGCATTTTTGTTTTATTAGAAAATTTACCAAATTGAGTCATTTTAGATTAGTTGGTAAAGTGGATAAACCAAACACGGCGCGAATAAAAGCAATATAGCATTTGCAATCATACTGGCATCAAGCTCAGATAACAGTGACATTGACGGTGGAGAGGATACTGCTCCGCCTTCAAAACGACAGTGTTTGGATCGTTTTTTTCAAAATTCAAGTAGCTCAAGCAAAAAAATGGCCATGAATTTAAGTGAAAATTCTAAAAACGGTTTTAAAATGTACGAACATGCCGAAACAAATGGCAAGCTAAATGGCAACCATGGTTCGAAAAATGTGCTTTCGGAAGAATGTCATAATTCGAACGGGACAAAAAAAACAAATTGTTTAAACAATGTTGCCAAAAGTTTCAGCCAAGGTCAAACAGATATACTGAGATTAATTGGCCAACATCTAAGATCTCTCGGGTTACACCAGACCACCGAATGTCTCATGAACGAATCTGGTTGTATGCTCGAACACCCAACTGCTTCAAACTTCCGCAATCTCATTTTGAGTGGCAAGTGGCAAGAAGTATAATTTTCAGAAAAATGATTAGACATTTTAATAAAAATAAATTTAAGGCTGAAGCTGCCTTGGAAAGCTTAAAATCTTTTATAAGCGAATCTAGTGATTTTACAGTTAGTATTTTACTTTTTTTTAAACTAATTCAAAAAAAGTTTATAAAAAGATTGATTTAAAATATGAAAAAATTTAAATCTTTAAATTGTTTAAAGATTAAATTTAAGTTAAACAAGCTCGAATCAGATACTCATTTAATAATTTTATTTTAAAAATTAAAAAAATTCAGAAAAAAAATTTTATTTTTCAAGTCTTTAATTAATTTAGTTGACTATTTTTTTCAACACAATCTTACCTAATTTTTTAAATAATTCTTAATATGATTTATAAAGAATGGTTACATAATTTTCAACTAATTTAAGGTATTAAAACAATTTAAATTAAATAATAATTTTTTTAATTAGAAAATGAAGTTTCTAATTCTGGAGCAAAAATATCTCGAGTGCCTAGAAGATAGCCAAATAATGGAAGCCTTAAAGTGCTTAAGAGACGAGCTAGCTCCTTTGAAATTCAACACAGAGCGCCTACATGAACTTAGCAGGTATTTTATTTTAAAAAATCTATATATTAATATGTACAGAGACATGTATTAATTCTGATTCAGTTTTTTAATGTGCACTGACCAAAACAACTTAAAAGCTTTAAGTAATTGGGCTGGAAAAAATGAAATATCACGAACAATATTAATGGATAAACTTCAGAGTAACTTTTTCATTTATCTTAAGATATTATCTAAAGATTTTCTAAAAAAATATAGCTTTTCTACCTCCTAATATCATGCTTCCTCCTCACAGATTGGAAACTATTTTGAATCAAGCAGTTGAATATCAATGTGAACGATGTCCATATCATAACTACAAAGACAAATTTCAAATAGACGAATGGTCTTTTTTACGCGATCACATATGTTCCAAGTAAATTAGATATTTTCCCAATTATTATTTGGTTAAATTCAAATAACATTTAATAATCTAAAAGGGATGACTTTCCATCCATATGCATTCAGGTTTACAATGAACATTGTGATGAAGTATGGTATTGTAAATTTTCCAATAATGGTAAACTACTTGCAACAGGATCAAAAGATGGGTGTCTAATAATATGGGATGTTGATCCAGAAACATACAAATTAACCATAAACAAAACTTATGATGAGCATACACATGGTGCTAGTTTTGTTGTTTGGAGCCCTGATGATCGGTATTTGATTTGTTGCGGAACTGAAGACTGTTCAGAAATGTGGATTTGGGATATTGAGAACAAAGTTCTTAAAAAACGCATTAACAGCAATCATGATGACAGCATTATTACGGCTGCTTGGATGCCTGATGGACAGTCGTTTGTTTGTGGTGGTACAAAGGGCCACTTTTACTATTGCGTAATAAACTTTTTCCAATCTTTTTCTTCAAAAATTTAATTTTCGATTTCTCTAAAAGGATATTGATGGAAATATAAAAGAAACATGGGAGGGAGTAAGAGTACGCTGCCTTGAAACGTTACCCGATGGTCAAGTGCTATGTGCCGACACACTAAAACGAATTCGATCTTACAATTTTAAAGAATTAACAGATTCAAATTTGTAATTAATTTACAAAAATTTTTTTAAATTTATAATCAGTAATTAAAATTAAACTAGGATTCAAGAAGATTTTCAAATTGTCTCTTTTACATTGAATAAGGAAGGAACACTTCTGTTAGTTAGCGCAGCAGCTCAAGGAATTCATCTCTGGGATGTAAAAGATAAAATGTTGATACGTAGATTCCAAGGCTCTGTCCAAAATACCTATATGAATTATGCAACATTTGGTGGTGCTGATGAAATATATATAGCAAGCGGAAGTGAAGATAATAAAGTCTACATATGGAATATTAAAAAAGAGCATCCAATAGCTGTTTTAGAAGGACATACTCGAAATGTTACATGTGTTACATGGAATCCAGAAATACCTGGTATGATAGTCAGCGCATCAGATGATGGTACCATCAGAGTTTGGGGGCCAAGTAATTTTTAGTTATTTAAAAGTCTATTTACATTAAACAAAAAACTAGAGAACATATTTCCCTTTGATTCGAAAAGGCTTCAATCAGAGCCAGAATCTATGAATGGATTTTCCAACACAAAAACTGACCGAAGTACACCTGTTTAGTTGTTTGACTACCATTTAGTTTTATCTTAATTTTTTTGGCTTTCAAAGCGCTTTGAAAAATGTTCATTTATTTTTCATTCGACATTAATTGTTATTTTTCTTTTTTATTTACGTTTCGGGTTTTGGGAACCTTGACAGCTTAGTTAATCATTACGATTTGTGTTACAGGTTATTTTTTTAATTTTATTTGTTTTTAATTTTATATTCAAGATAATTAAATGGATGAAGCTGTGAAGAAAAGTTTCTTAAAAGAATTTTTTTTTTAATTAAATTTAATTGAAATTTGGAAGATACTTTCATTATTTGGAAACATTTGTAAATTTAAAAAAATCATTATTTATTGTAAATAAAATATTTATAAAAATAAACTACTGAAAGAACAGTTTTATTTAATATTTTTATCAATAATTTTTATTTTTTAATATTGTTATATATACAGATGAATTTTAAAAATGAAAAACTTGATGAAACCATAAAAAGCCCTTTCACTTAGAGATCCAAAAAGAATTTCCTGGTAAAATTTAAATCTTAAAGTAATTATTATTTTTTAATTATTGCAATAGTTGTAAATTTAAATAAAAAACTTTTTGATTCTTCTTGTATTACAATATTTTAATTAATTCAGTTTTTAGAATATTTTATTTAATTTTAATTCGCATTATTGAATAAATCAAATTAAGTAGAATGATTTTTGTTTTAAACTTTATTAAAATGAAATAGTTAAAGGCCCTTAAAATATTTTGATTGACTAATACAAATCATTTAATTTAAATAAGTCGAAAAAAAATATAAAAATAAATAAAACACTCGAAATTTCTGTGTGTTTAGGAAGGGCAAAAATTAATTAATAAAAATAATTAGTCGAAAACAAATCTCGTCAATTTTTTTTTGTGTAGAACATTTGAAACATTGACGATATAAGAGACTTGGATCCAATTTTGGGATCCGAATTGAATGAATCGTCGCATGGTATTTCATCTCTTTGTGGCACAGTTTCCCAATCTTCATTTTCTTTTGGAAAAATTAAATTTTGAATTGATTCCTCCATTGAGTTATCATCATCCTTTTCAGCAAACATTTCGTTCATCATCACGATCAAATGATCTGGAAATACTACAGAATGCTTATCTCGTAGCTTAATCCGCATTTTTTGAAAATAGTCCAAAAAATGGTGCAAGTTTTCTAATGTTTGTTTGGGCAATAGATTACTTATAGGAATATGTTGGTGAATGCACATATACACAATATTGGTATTTAATTTGGCTATAGCATTTTGAAACTGGTCAATGGTCATCGATTGGTTACTAAATTTGCTATGAGGTAGATTGTATGGAAGAAGCATGTTAAAATAAAAGGCTATTAAATTTACAAATTGAACTGTATGTGTTAGGCCGGAAAGAATAGTGGTTCTATTAGAACTATCTAATTTTGTATTTTGGGGACTATTGCTGGCTATTGACGAGATTCCAATACGCGGATAAGAGTTTCTTACTTCTATTTCTTCACTTTCGTATTGTCTTTCTTCATTTTTTAACCATTCATTTATGTAGCAAATGTAGTCGCCATCTGTGGGAAGTGTTGAATTGATAATTCGATAGATTACATGATCGTTTGCAAATATCCATCTACCATTTACGTAAACTGTTTGACGAGCGTCTTTTAAAGCTGTTAAAGTACTTTTTTGTGTCATATCTTCCTCTCTTTAATAAAAAAATGCTCAATTTTTTATTAATAAAAATTTATTTACTTTTGTTTTATTTCAATGATTTCGAATATTTCTTCATTTAATTGGTTTATGCGTTTTTTCTGGTACTCTATTAGCTGAAACTTTAATCCATTAATATTTCTGTTTTTTTCCATGGTCATGTTTTCCAATTCCTTTTTTATATCTTTACATTTTTTAATTTTATCAGAAAAGCTATTTTCTTTTCTTTTTTTTAATAGGCACTTCAAGGCATCCGTTTCGCATTTACCTTAATTTTGCGATTGTTTATTTTGAAATTAATTTATCATTTAAAGTTTACAATTTTTAATATTCGATTTCTTTTTAATCAATTGTTCTGTATATAATTGTATATTTTTTCTTTTTTCGTGAATTGAAGTTATCTTGGTATCGAAATTTTATTAAATATTAAAATTAGAATTAATAAAATTAACAGTAGATAACAACGAAAAAAAATTTAGCATTTTATACCGACTTGTATCTTATAAGTATTTTAATTTAAATTTTTTTTTTTTGATTAAATTAAATATTTACTTATAATGATATTATTGTTATTTTTTTTAACTATTATAAGTAGATTAAAGACTTATTGGACAAAGTTTTAAATTGATCTAATAAGAGATTGAATAAAGTCTTGTACAAAGCAGACTATTTTATTAGAATTGTTCAAAAATTTAAAACTCTTTGAATTAATTTTAAAATGAAAGATTTAAAGCTTACCAATTCATTTTTGTAAAAGAGTACTTTGTAATTTTCTTTGAAATTTGTTATCAAATTATTATTGGCATCTTTAAGACGCTGTAAACTAGTTTTTTTTTCGTTAATTCTATTTTTATTTTAAAATTATAAATTTTCTCAGAAAGATTTAATCTTACATTTGGTAAGCGTTTTGGCTGATCAGGTAATTTAATTTTTTCGGATTGGACAATTCTTGCGGTGGTAATTCGTTAAGCTCGTCTTGATAATTCATAATATTTAATTCATAAAAATGTTGTTTCAATTCATATCTATTATGTATAAATTAAAAATTAATTTGCGTATTTAGAAAAATATTCTACGAAATAGAATAAAAGCCAATTTTATTTGAGCAATTATTAAAATAGACTAAAGCGATTTTAAAAGATAAAATCCTTTTATCTTATTGTCTTTGAAATAATTCCATTTTCTATCTAGCCTAACTTTAAAATAATTAAAAAAATGAATAATTTTTCATTTTCATATAAAATTCGCATAATTTGAATTTTTCATAAAATGAAAGAAAAACTAAATATAAATTTGCAAATTATTTTTCGTTTCAGTTTTGCTTAAATTATACGAAAATCTGACATAAATATTGACTTTGAATTTTTGCACCTTATTTTTGCTCCTTTAGCCTAATTAATAGTTTAAGAAAGAACTTATTAATTTTCTCTTGACTGAATAACATCATCAAAAATATAACTAAGAATTAATTAATTATCTTTTAGCGAGCCATTTTTTAAAAATTCAATAATTAAAGCAAATAAAATAAGCTTTGGCAATTATTTGTCCAGGAAATCAGTCTTAAAAACAACGAAACTGTTGACCTAGAGGTTATTTTTGAGATATCTTTTAGTTTTGAATAAACTATTTAATGAAAATAATCTAAAAAATTGAATAGATATTTTAAGACAAATTAAATCTCTTTTTTTAAAGAAATTAAATACATTTAATTAAAATAAATTTCTTTATATTTAAATTTGGCTGTTCAGATAAAAAATTAAATCTGTACACAAGAATTTTTTTATTAAGATATTAAAAAACAACACCAAAATATGAGTTTTTCAAACAATATACCAACCCGTAAGAAGTGGTCTGAACTTGTATCCATTGTTGAGTTTGGCCGCAAATTTCTTGGTTACTTAAATGGAGATATAGCTTCCAATGTTCAATTTAGGGAATATTTTAATCCAGAAACCGGTCAAAATGAAATTAGAGTTTATTTCCTTTCCGGTTATCAGAATCGAAATTTAACAATAAAATACATAGATGTGAGTGGTGAAATAAACACTGAAAAACTGACCGGTGTTCCCTTATTTCTGAACTCGTCTCTTGTCCATAAAGAAAAGCAATTGACTAAAGAAGAGCAGCTTCTGAGAGAACGCCAACGATGCTCTTTCAGCGGAATAACATCGTTCTCAATGGATGAAAAATCAGGTCGAATTGTTTTTGGTGAAAATTCGGAACTGTTTTGTTTTGATGATGAAATACTTTCCATAGTAAGAGAAATAAAATACTGTGAAAAATTTCTACAAAATTATTCTAATTAAGACAGAAAATTTGCCAAACCAAATTGGTACTTTTAAAGGAGCAATTGATGTTAAAATATGTCCAGTGAATAAAAATATAGTATCTTATATTCTAAATGATAATCTTTGGATAAATGATCTGAGTTGTAACAGAGAAATACAGTTAACATTTAGTTCTGATCCTAAAAAGTCTGGTGTTCCATCATTTGCAGTGCAAGAAGAATTCGACCGATATACTGGTTATTGGTGGCAACCTGTTAGAGAACAAAATAGCGATGGAAGCACAACTTATCGCATTATTTATGAAGAAACTGACGAACAAGATGTTGATTTAACTTATATTACTCCAGCGTGTGAGAACGAGTTTTATTATGACAAATACAGATATCCAAAAGCAGGAACACCTAATACCAAAATATTTCTTAAACTATTAGAAATTACATTTCCATCTGATTGCAATTCAGAGCCAATAATTGACACAAAAAAAATGCACATGTCATTTTATGAATTGTTTCCTTGGTATGAATATCTATCAAGGGCTGATTGGACTCCCAATGGAAAATTGTAATCTAAATTTTACCAAAAAATTTACCAAAAAAATGACCTTAAATTCTAAATTAGTTTTTGGACCCAAGTTTTTAATCGTTTGCAAACCAAGACAGTTACTTTAGCGATTGATTTGGATTTTTTTGTAGCAGATGTAGAGCCTGGATTGGAAATGCAGACCAGTTACATTTCAGATGCAAGAAAAGTTTTCCTAATCGATGAACAATCATCTGATGCATGGATTAATGTAAATTAAAAACTAAAACTAGTTGTTTATGATTATAGTTAATTTTTTTTAGTATCATGATAAAATGTATTTTTTGAATCAGTTCAATGATGAACAGAACCTTATTGAGTTTATATCAGCTAATGAGTCAAGCGGATTTATGCATTTATTCAGGCGAAAATTGAATCTTTTAGAAGTCGAGAAGTATTCGGACATAATTCTACGACCAAAAGTTTTGATTAATGAACCATTAACCCAAGGAGACTGGTCAATTGAATTTGAAGACAATGTTTATGTTGATTCTGAAAATAATCTTGTTTATTTTACAGCCTTCCAAGATCCTATTGAAAGCCATCTGTAACTTAATTTCTGATAAAAATATAAAAAAAAGCTTGATAAATTTTAATCAGATTTGTAGTTGATTATAATAAGCCAGGAATAGTCAAACAGTTAACTCAAAGTGGATCGTCTTATTCTATTTCAATGGACAAAGTATTTATTTTAATTTAATATCTAAATTTTAAAAATTTATCATAAAGAATTGCAAATACTTTGTCACCACATTCTCTAATTTGAGCAATCCAAACAAAACTTTGATATTTGAAATAACTGGACAAAAAAATGGAATAGCTGGAATTAGTATACGTCAGATAGCTCAGATAACTAGTACAATTAAATTTAAACTATTAATTTTCTAGTGTAAAAACTTTTCTACCAAGGCCAGGATGATTCTCGTCTTCAAATAATGCTAGATCCATTAACTGGCGAGTTAAAACCAAATTTTGCCAATATTAGCTCTTTGCTTAATTTAAATTTGGACTCGTTGGTTAAAAATTCATCCACAGACGATTTTGTCGTCATTCAGCATTTATTTAAGCCACCACAAATTTTCTCTTTTGAGACAGACGACAAATGCAGAATGTATGGAATGATTTACATGCCATACAATTATGAAGATGGAGTTAAATACAAAACTCTTTTGTATGTTTATGCTGGTCCAAGATTTCAGATAGTTACCAATGCTTATAAAGCTAACAAGTATTCTAGATTTAATATCTTGGCTTTGTTAGGTTATTGTGTAGTTGCAATTGACTCACGTGGTTCTAAAAATCGAGGAAGAAAATTCGAGAATCATATCTATAAACAAATGGTATTTTGTCACTTAAATTTTAAATAAATATTTATATAATTTATATAATCTTAAAAATTAAGGGTACAGTTGAAATAAATGACCAAGTAAAAGGCTTGGAAGCAGCTTCGAAAATCTATGATTGCATTGATATGAGCCGTGTCGGCATATTTGGCTGGTCATATGGAGGATATATGTCTCTAATGGGATTGGCTCAAAGACCTGATGTTTTCAAAGTCGCCATTTCAGGCGCCCCAGTCACTACTTGGAGACTTTATGATACTGCTTATACTGAGAGATACATGGGTTTGCCAAATGAAGAGCGAGAAGCATACGAGAATGGATCTGTGCTTAACTTGGCGAGAAAATTTCCAGAGGAAGAAAATCGATTACTAATCATTCATGGATTGATAGATGAAAATGTAAGAAGCCTTCATTTTGAGATTAGTCACTCATTTAACTTTAAACTTGTTTAGGTTCATTTTGCTCACACAAGAAAGCTAATCGATGCTTTAATCAAAGAAAATAAGCCTTACCAATTATTGGTAATTTTTTAATTTGAAATAGTATTTAATGTGGTATCTTTTACTTTAGTTTGTTTTGAAAAGATACCAAAAAATGAACTTTGTTTTTTTTTTATTTTTGTATATTTTATATTAGATATATCCCCATGAAAGGCACGGCATAAGATCCTCGGAAGGCTCAATCAATTGCGATACAAATTTTTATTCATTTTTAGAACGCTATCTATAATTTTTTCTTTAAAAAAGAAATTTAAAAAATTCAAATTTTATATTAGCGATTCAATTAATTCAATAAAATAATTTAATTTTTACAATTAAATCATTTAGCGCTTTTAATTCAATGATTAAATCAAA
Organism: Brachionus rotundiformis; assembly: GCA_016802295.1. NCBI lineage: Eukaryota > Metazoa > Rotifera > Eurotatoria > Ploima > Brachionidae > Brachionus > Brachionus rotundiformis. The sequence continues at coordinate 1,112,669 of JAESIW010000065.1, forward strand.
TTCAGAAATATTAGCCTTATCGGATCCTTTCCCAGCAAAAATTAATTCAGGGATTCATTCTGAATTAACAATTGAAAATTTAAAACATGATGAAAGTAAATCTAATAATTTATCAGAATTCACCAATGTTTCAAGTATTCATTGTTTTGATAAAAGAATAAGGAAACCATCCTTAGATCACCGACTTTGTTTCAAAAATTATATTCCTTTGAAGCTTTATGGCAATCGAACTTTATTGTCAAACTGGTATGAAGACAGAATTTGTATAGAAGATAAGCTTGAAAAAATACCTTTAGGTTCAAAAAAAGATAATGAGGTAAAAATTGAAAAAATAGATTCGAAGTGTCTTACAATGCAGATTAAAATTGACCAAAAATATTTTTATCTGTCCAGTCGATATCAACATTTTGCTGATTTGAATCTTGTTAAAAATATTAATCTGACTTTAAGAGATAAAATAAATTCGGAATCTTTTTTTAGATTTTTCCTAGTTAAAAATGGCCAAATAACAGATGATTACACAAACATAAAATATTCTGAAGATTTCTGCATTTTAACTTTTGACAAGAAGTATTGCTTGACAGCCGGAAATGACTTTTTGGATAGGGAAAAAAATACTGGTTTGATGATTGTCAATTTTACTAGCATTTCCAATCCAATAGAAAAAAAGTCTATCTGGACAATCGAACATAAAGAATCCAAAAATGACCAAAGAATTACAATTGAAAAAAATAAAATTCTTGTAGATCGAAATAGTTCCATTTTGATAAAAAATTGCTACACAAATAAGTACATATGTGTTGTGTTGAGAAATTCAAAACCCCATATTGTTCTTGATCGTCTTTATTCACGATATTATCAAAATGTTTATTGGAAGATTTGAAATTTTCTGAATAAAAACTTGATAAATTTATTATTTTAAAATAAAATTTTTAGCCTTAATAGTAAGATATTATTTTAGGAATTAAGTTTTACTGTTAAAATTCTAGATAAGTCAAATCCAAGGATTATATTTATCTTGCTTAGTATATAAAAGCCAAAATAAATTTACATGTGATATAAGAATCACAGGGTAGCGCTAAACAAATTATAAAAATTATGATATTAAATATGATAGTCGACCAAGACTTTTTTATGTACCACTTATTCAAACTTACTTGTCAGCATTATTGTCAACTTAGAGATTAAGTGAGTTTTTATTTGAAGTGGGTGCTTTATTAATTAATTAACCAGCATAAGTTTATATTAAAAAGAGATATAAATACAAATAAATAAAAATTGTTAATAAAAGCATGATTATATTTTGGTATCTATACTGTTTAAACTTGATAATTTTTCAATTAGGAGAATATATATGTGGTCTTTATGATTTTCAGACAAAAAATAATAATAATAATAATAATAAAAGCTACAGCAAACGAGCTTGCGGAGATGACTTACTCGGAAGTCATCTATGGTAGCTAATCGCGCAAAAATCGAGAGATAAATTAAGGAACTACAATTAAAGTAACTGAGACGAAACTGAGTTACAATTTATATATGCTTTACAGATATTACATAAGATTATATAGAACATTACAGGTAAATAAAGAGATAAATAGAAAATAATTTACAGAGACTATCGTTAAAAATTTAAATATATAAATAAAAAAAACTTTGTTAAAACTTGGTTTTTTCCAGAAAATAAAAACTTACAATGTGAAATTAATTCAGTTGATACGATTATTAGATTAGATTGTTATAAAAAATTAGCTTGTACCTCTAAATTGGTGCGTTTTTTTCCTTAAAACCAAAAAAAAATTTTAAAATTTAACCGTCTTTTTTTGATTTGGAGGTTAACTAAACTTAGCATTTTTATTTCCATTCAACCGATTTTAATTTTCTTATATCTAATGAAATTTACTAATTGAAAAATATTTTTTAATATCTCATTATTTACAACAAGTCAAGAAAAAAATAATTTGAGATCAATATAAATCGAGTTAAATGATTATTGTTTTCTAGAAACATTATGCAAGTTTAATTAAATCCCTACTAATTTCTTAAGCCGCTTTTCTGAGCTATTAAATTGGTTCTTGGTGTATAATAGATAATATGGTAAATTAATTGTATGATCAAATTTTAATAATCATGTTCAGAAAATTTTAACTAAAAAGTTTTTTTTTATTTTAAAATTATATGTTGAGCATACCATTTTATACCATTACCAAACATTAAATGCATAGTTGTGCATTTGTAATAGCTTTGCAGATATAAAAGAAATAATTAAACATTTAAATTTGAAAATTAAAATTTGACTTTGCAACTGATTTTATTTGATTTTTTTTAAGTTTTTATTTTTAGGGTAACTCTTGAGCAAGATCATTTTGACTTGTTCACAAATTTCAAATTGTCAATAATATAGTTTTAAGATTATTAAATCATTTTTTGTCTTTAATTTCAAATTAATTTAAATGGTAAAAATTATCAAATTAATAAGGAATAAAATCAAAAATTCATTCTTATTTTTAATTAATTTTTCTTCTTCTATCTTCTACTCCCAGTAGAGCATAAGGCGTCCACACGTCTCCTCCATTCTATCCTATCCTTAGCGACTTGTCCCCATGTGAGTTTCATCTCTCTCAGATCTCTTTAAACTGTTCTCCTCCAGGTCAACTTTGGTCTTCCAGCATTTCTCTTTCCTTGAGGTGTCCAAAATAGTGCAACTCTAGGAATTCTGTCTGTTGACATTCTAAGAACATGACCAAGCCACTTAAGTCGTCTTCTCCGTATTATGTTTCGGACTGGCTCGGACCTTGATCTGTTGTACAGCTCCTCATTTGTAATAACTAATTATTAATAAATATCTAATTAATTTTTAATATATATATAATTATATCAAAGTTTACAACTGTTGAATTTAAAAAATTTTTTAAACTCTTTTTATGTAACAATGTATATGTTTTTATTGCATCAATGTCTTAATTGATTGCAAATAAATTAAAACATACTATGTTACAAGCGTTTTTAGCAGATAAAAGTAAAGCTAATCAATCAAAAAATTTAATTATTAATTTTTTAATTGAATAAAATTTTTCAAAATTAATTATTTTGAGGCTAATTTTTATTAGTTTTAAACATTCTTATTAACAGAGCATCCATAATTTGGTATACGAATTGAAAATAAGTTTGTGAAATATCTGAATAATCATTAACAGGTAATATTAGAAACAAAACTGAATATAATGAATTATTTAATCCTCCAGGGAAATAAAGTGAAATTAGTTTTTTAACAACTTAGCTAGCTTTTCTTTTAAATTATTGTTATAGATACAAAATTAATAGTTTTTTAAAAAATGATTCCATGAACCTAAACGATTAAAATAATGCGTATTTTTTATTTAATTCTTATGTTGAGAAAGTAATTATCAAATTCGATTTTATAAGAAATCTATTTTATTTAAAGAATATTTAAAATCATTATTTTTAGCATTAAACCTCAATTTATTTTCATAGGCCTCGAAATATTTTTCTTAAACTTTTTTTTAAATGATCAGATTCAGGAAACAAATCAATATTTTTAAGGAAGATACAACTTAGGAACAAAAGTTCTTGATTGGCATCACATTATCACTAGTTTTATATAAATAGATAATCTATTTGAGAGAAAATATCTTTAAATTTTAAAAATCTAAGTGTCGCTTCAAAAGGCTTAAAAAAAGTTAGCTTAAGAATTTTAATTAATTTTGAACAGAAATTATTCTAAAGAAATTATGTGTTATCTAAATTGATATCTAGTTTTTTTTTTGCATTCTATTAGAATTTTATTTTTAGGCTCTTTTATTGAGCATATGATAAAACAAATTGATTGTTGGTAATTATAATTCTTGCTGGGAAATTTAACTGGTTAAATCGGATAAATCTAAAATTACCCCGGTTTAATTTAAATTAGTTAAGTGAAAAGTGAGTGCAAGCAAAAACAATTATCACGTATTTTAAATCTTTTGAAATCAAGTTTGCATTGAATTTCATTTGGTTATAAGGTTAATTGAGATTATTCAGATCTCGACTGGCTCTCAGGGTACAAATCATTTTATTACTTTATCATTTTTTGTTAAGAATTATTTCTTAGATCTAATTGATTTGAACTTTTTTTCTGGTTAAATGCTTCAAGTCATGATTTGATCGAGTGATTTCAAACTGTGCTTTTATTTTTAAAATTTTATATTGATAAAATATGACCTATTTAAAATTTTATATCACAATTTTTTTGACAATTCTTGAAAGTAAGTAGAAAAGTTTCATGATATATTTTATCATGTTTTTATGAATAAAATTAAAAAAGAAAATACGAAATGAGCTTTGAAGAATATATCTATTCTCATTCAAGGTGTCAAGTCTGATGATAATGAATACAAATTGATAAATGATTTGCTTAGGGGTTACAATATGTATGCACGTCCTACACCTCATTTTTCGATTCCAACGAATGTTTCTTTTGACTTATCATTATCACAACTGATAGATATGGTAAGCTTTAAGAAAGAATTAATTTTTTTAGAAGCGAAAATTTTATTTTAATTAAAAATTCCAAAATTTAAAACTAACTAAATTTAAATTGAATATCAAAAATTTCAACAAAAATTCTCTTAATTTTTATTTTAAATTTGCGTTTGTAAAGGATGAAAAAAATCAAGTAATGACAACTAATTGTTGGCTAACAATGGTAAAGTTATAGTTTGAAATTTTTAAATTGCAAGCTTTTTAATAAAGAATAGAAAAAATACAATTCTTTAATCAATTGTTAAATTTTTTCGGAAAAAATACATTTTTTTTGTTTTTGTTAAAATTTTATATCAAGGAAATTAGAAAAATAACTTGTCATGCATGAGCTTGTTATGAGTGTTCAAATAAGGAAATTTATTGAAACTTTTTTAAAATTTATTTAAAAAATAGTTTTGGATTGACAATAAATTAACATGGAATCCAGAAGAGTACGGAGGTTTGAGAGAAATTAGACTTCCACATGATAAAATTTGGAAGCCGGTAATTTGACATTGATAAAGTATAAATAAAAAATATGAGTTTAATTAAGGATATCATTTTATACAACAATGCAGATACTTTAGCTTCAATTAGTCAAATTTCTACTCAGTTAATGATTGAAAGCAATGGAAATGTGACTTGGCTAACAACAACCATTTATAAAAGCGCATGTTCTATTAATGTTCGATATTTTCCTTTTGATCAACAGAACTGTAGCCTTCCTTTTGGTTAGTATATATTTACATTCAATAAAATGTTGTCAATTTTATGATAGGATTTTAGGATTTTTATTTTTTTTTAATTTAAATTAAAGAGTTGTTATATAAAAAAATAGAGATTTTACCAATTTGCTTTTTTAAAGCAAGTTGGACTTATGATGGTTATGGGATCAATCTAATAAAAAATTCAGATTATGGAGACCTATCAAATTATATAGCGAATGGTGAATGGAATCTGGAAGAATTATCCGTCTTTCGGAACGTCAAAACATACTCATGCTGCCCCAATCCTTATCCAAACATCACTTATCATGTTATAATTAAAAGAAGGCCTCTGTTTTACGTGTTCAACATGATACTACCGAGTATGCTAATTACGATTGTTGGATTTTTGGGGTTCCTTATACCACCGGACAGTGGAGAAAAAGTCAGCATGGGGGTCACAACACTTTTAAGCATGACTGTTTTTCTAATGGTATTCATTTATATAAAAAAATTAAATTAAGATTTTAAGTTAAAAATTTTTAAAGCTTGTTGCCGAGAACATGCCCCCTAATTCGGACAGTGTGCCATTGATTGCATCCTATTACTTTGGATCTATGTTTATAATTTCATTAGCCACTGCCGGAACAGTACTGTCTCTAAATATTCATAAAAAAGGAAATGAAGGCAAGCCTGTTTCGAAGATGGTGCAGAGAATATTTTTTGACATAATTGCCAAAATATTGTTAATAAGCATTGATTTACGAATTACTAAACATAAATCTAAAATAGCGCCTTCGAGATTCAGCCGAAATTCTAACCCAGACAATTACTCGAAAAAAAAAGATCTATTTGATATTGAAAGTTTGATTTTGAGTGAAGCTAAATCAAAAGGAAATAAAATTAAAAAGTTCTATTGTGGTAATTTTGATACTGATGTATTATCTAATAGACTTCTAATTAGAGAGTCTCCTCTATTTTCAAATTCAAACAAAACAAAGTCTTTAAAAGAATGCAAATCAACTGAAGAAGAATTTTCATCCTTAAGTAGTGATCATAATAGAGAAACATCGAATGGAATAAATCTTATGCTCAAAGCCAAAGATCTTGAGCATCAAACACACTCTTTTCGTGAATTGTACCATAATCAGAAAAAATTGATGAAAATGCTTAAAGATTTTGATAGAAAAATAGAAAATTATGAATTAAGAGAAAAAATAAATGAATACAGAGAGGAAATTAGAATACAATGGACTCAGTTAGCGTATGTAATTGACGCTCTCTTGGGATATACCTTTGTTATTTCGAGTTTTGTTCTTATATTCTATTTAATTTATAAAATTCCAAATGCCCGATTTTACTAACATGTGCTAAATTTAAATTAAATTTAAATAAAAATTTAAAGAGAAAATTTTAAATATTTTTGAATTAAAATATCAATTGTAATAAAAGACTATTAAAACAATCGCTAAATGCTAATTAAAGTTAATTTATTTTTGAAAATAAATTTTTTTATTATTTATTATTAAACTAATGTGATTAACTAATCACATTCCAAATTGGAAAGATTCTAATAAATTATATTAATGTAGCTCGTACTTTTTAAACTTATTTATTTAAGTATTATTTACACCGATCTGCATGTTTTGAATTGAAAAGTTAAATTTAACTTATTTGTTTTTTCGTTTTTGCTGTATTATTATTTTCTTACGAAAAACATAATTAAATTTATAAAATAATTTAACTCCTATTGAATCTTAAATTAAATAATTAAAAAAAATACATTAAGCAATAGTGATTAAATTGATTATTTTATATTTTTGACTGATAATCATCTAAAATGTAACTTGAATTTTTAAATAGAAAAAATAAAACTATTCATTTTTATTTTTCAAAGTTTCAATGATATTCAAATTTAGTAGAATATTAAAAATAAAATATATTTTAGATAAAAATTGATAAATATTTTTAAAACGATAATTTGATATGCCTGAGTTATGATTCTAAAAGTTCAAAAATCTAATTATTTAGTCAATTTTTATTTTTTTAGACAATATTTATCACATTTTTTTGAGATATATTATTAATTAGATAAGAAATTTTATATTTACCATCTAATACTAAATTACTACTGAACATTATTTTAATAGTAGTTTTTAATCGGATATTGACAGTTAAAAAATATATATCTAATTAAAAATCATCAAATTTTAATAAAATATCTCAACAAGCGTCTGTCTGGAATTTACTCAAGGTTTCTATAAAATATTTTTTAATTTTAAAAAGCTTGTTAAGATATAGCATTCTTGAGACTTGGTTTTCTCTTTATAATATTGTATATTTTAATTTTTTATCTTTTATTCTGTTGTCTCTGATAAACTAGAAAAAAGACAAGAATACGTGATGAGCATATTTTTAATTATCGATAAATCGAACCATATTTAAAATAAATGTAATTTTATTTTTAAATTTTATTAAGTATTAATATTAGCCTACATTCCTCGAATCACTTTAATATCGATTTTTTTTAATTTTATAACAAAGTTTATTTATTTAAATAAATATTTGATCATTAAAGATAAATAATAAAGCATTATTTACATAAAATTTGCCTTAGGTTCTCGAAATAGGAGAAAACTAAATGATTATTCAAAAAGACGTATTTATTAGATCAATTTAATCTAAAATCAGTCACGTTTAAGATTAAAGCTTTGGGCTAAATTTGTTAATTTTTTACGAATTTAATTTAAATTCGGTTACAATCAAAATTCTGAACTAGAAAATAACTTTTTGAACGTTTTTATTTTCTAAATTTCATAAAAATTTATTTGCTTTTATTAGCAGAAATAGATGCGATTGTTTTTACCAAATTGAACAAACATTAGGATATACCAATAGGAAATTTAGCTTTATTTTTCAGGATTAATTTGATAAATTCCCTTATTAATGTTTGCTTTAAGTTAAAATAAATCTTTTTAATTCTACATATTTTTTTGGTTCAGCAAAATCGAAATTATCATTTATTTTATGATTTGATATTAGAGAATTTGTAATAAAAATAATCAATTGTTGACCAAATTAGAAAATTAAAATGTTTCCGTTAATAATATCAACTTAGTTATGGTACCAATTTAGCGATTTAAATATCAGATCATTTTTTTTTATATTTAAAATATGCTACATTCAAATTAAATTTAACTTGAAAATATGAACACTTTTTCTCATAGATCATTTTCTTAATCAAACTATCACCAACGATTTTACATAACAATAGATAAAAATTGATTTATTCTTTTTAGAACAGTTTATAAATTAGTTTTAATTTCTTAAATAATTGATTTTTTTCTTTTTTGTCCTAAATCTTTCGACGCCATTAAATTTTATTAAGCCTTTATTAAGTGTTCTTAATAATTTTTGCAAATAATTAAATTATGAATAAAAAGATGATTTTTTGATTATTTAAGCCTTTTTTAAAGTAATTTGTTCAATAGGCTCAAGTCAATCAGGCAAAATCTATTATCTTATCTATTATTTAGATTTTTTAATGTAGAAATTTTTTAAAATAAAATATCAATTAATTAATTCTTTTCTGGGTTTTAAATGTCGCTTTTTTACATGAACTAAATTTTTCATATTTTCTTAAACTATTTATAAAATACCTTTTAATATTTAATGAACTTTATTTTCCAAAGACACATTTTCATTAAGATAGTTTTAAAAATTCATTTTGTTAAAAGGCCGATTAAATGACCAGTTTTAAAAATATTTTATTTGAAAAACTGAAATAAATTTTTAAATTAATAAAAATTATAATTAGCCTCTTTAGGTTACCTAATAAAGAAGTGTGTTTTCCGTTTAGTTTAAATATAAAAGATGTCTTTTTTTAAGTTTTCAAAAAATAAAAGGCGTTCTGTATAATGATCCTTAAAATAATCTTTAAAGACAAAATTATCACATTTAAATATTTTTATTAAGTATAACTCAAAAAATAATAAAAATTTTTATATTGAAGGAGAGATCTTAAAATTTAATTAAAAGTTATAGAAATTAATTTAAAAATGTCTAGTTTAGTCAAAAAAATTACGAACTAGGCTGTTATATGTTAATTATAAATTTTAAAATTCTTAGATATTGTATTCAACTTTGATTTTATGATTTTATTTACTAAAAAGAAAAAAACGCTTATTTCTAAAATTATTTAGAAAACAATTAGCTAGTGAAGTACTTTCAATAAATAAATTTTAAAAGGAAAGAAATCAATATTATTAGATAATGTTTACATTTATTTTATCTCAATCAGAAAATAATAATACAATCATATCTCCTAAAAGAAAAATCAACAAAACAGCTTTCAGGAGATTCATGGATTTGATTAAATTTTAGAACTCGATAGAACGATTAAATAATACGAAATATTGTTTGCTTTTTAATAATTAAAATTTACTAATCATAAGTATAGAATTTTATCATTTAAAACCAACATATTACTGCTAGAGCTTAGAGCTGCTTAATTTGAATGAGACTTTATTCAAAAAGTGAAAATTAGAAAAAAACTTAAAGAAGTAGGTTTTTTGAAAGTTTAACTAAAAAAGCTTTCAGCATTTGTCAAATTTTATTAGATGATTTTAGTCTAGAAATTAGTAAAAACGTTTTTATCATTTTTTCGATGATACTTCTAGCTATGTTATTCATTCAAATTTAAATGTAATGAAAATGACAACTAGATATTTCATTTTCATATTTCACCATTGAGATTACAGCGGTTTTAATAAAATCGTAACGCCCTCGGTCCGGCCGGCCTTTCATCGGTAGTATAAGCGACTCTTTCCGGTCAGAGCTGCATAGGTCGAGGCGGACGGAAAGGTCGGCCGTTTTTAAAACGCGGCTTTTTCTGCGTTACGTTTTTTATTAAAACCGCTGTATAATGAATTATAAAAAATTTAAATTTTTAGTTTAAAAGTTATTTTTAAGAATTAATTTGAATTAAATCTTATTTTTGATAATTACAGTGATTTAATTAGAGTAATAGAGCCTTTTTTTAATTCAAACAGTAAATCAATTTTTGAATTGTTCCATGTTGCATAAATGATCCAAATCTATAATTGTCTTTTTTTGGAAAAATAATTATTGTAAAATAATTATAAATGCAATTTAGGAAGAATTTCAAATTTTAAAATTTTATTTAAATAAAATAATTTGAACATATTTTATATTTAATTTTTTAAGAAATTAAATTAACTGTAATAATTTTTATTTTATAAACAGCCTCACACAAATAAAAACATTTCACACATTTAGAAAAAAAATTATACATTCATTTAATAAATTAAAAATCACCTATGATATTTAAGATTAATTAAGATCCTATAGATCACAATTTTTGATAGTAGGATTTCATGATCGGCGAAGAGGTTTCTGAAGAAGAAATATTTGCTGATGCTTCGGTTCTATTGGCGCCCCCGTGAGCACTTATTTTGTTTATGCTTTTTAAGGAATTGTTTAAAGACAAACTATTACTGGAATTATTAATGGTAGCTTTTGAATTTCGTCTAGGAACTGGTGGAAGTCTATTTGTGTAAGAATCTCCTGGTTGCCTTATCAATTTTTGTTCTTCATAATTTTTAGGGATGCTTTTATTCGACATTTTACCACTTGAAATGGTATTATTTTTGTTGTTTACTTGAAAGGTACTCAATTGATTTAGATTTGTCTCAGATTTCATCATTTGATTAAGTGGAGTGAATCCGTATATCTCATCTGATTTTATTAAATTATTTAAATTTTTGTATTCATTTTTTGGTGATGTGAATAGGGCAATTCTGCTTGAAAATCCATTGTGCAAATTCTTGCCATTGCTGGAACAATCGTTTAAGTCTATCAAAGCTTGTTTGTTTTTGATTGAAGATAAAGTGCCCGATGGAACATAAGGCTGGTTGAAAGACATGTTCAGATTTGTTCCAGCAAGCAAATTGACATTCTCTCGATTTTCATTTTCAGATTTTGTTAAATCTTTAGCAACATCAATCACTTCATTTGAGGATGATATTTCCTCATCACTAGTGGCTGTCTCACTGAGTTTAGTTGATTCTTGATTTGGTTCAAAGCGACGGAAAAATCCACACTTAAAAATTTTTTATTTAATAAAAAATTAAGCTAACTTTTATTAAATACTTACACACCAAAGAATAATAGTCAACAAAATGAGAAGTATTATTCCTGTTAATATGGATAATATAATTATTCGTATATCTATTTGTTTAAGCATTTGTTTCCGCTCACTGGGATATGCTATTGTCTCTATCTATGATTAATATAAATCAATTAAAAAAGTCTTAAGAGGATAAAATCTGAGCAAGCTAGAAAACTATCTCATTATATAAAATTGTTTTTAATTTGTTAAGTAATTTTTAATTTATTTATCATTTAAAATCAATTTGTATTTATTTAACATATTGAGCCATTTTTTTCAATTATTTTATCTTTTTATAATTGTTATACAATCAAAAACACAATTTTTAATTAAATAAAAGGGTTTTTAAAATTAATTCAAGTCTAATTAAACGTTAGGCTGAGGATTGTATATAATATAAGTGTTTACCGGAACATGAAATTGGAAGTCAATTAAAACCGAATGGGATAAATTTAAATATAAAATTTTGGCTAAGTCTAATTCCTGTTTTAATGAATTTAAGTACGCTTTACGAATATAATAACTCTCAAGACTAGAATTTGTCAGCCGAAGAATTCCTTTTGGAGGGTTTAAATATCAAAAAGATATGTTATATGTTAAATTCATTGATATTTAAATTTATATCTTCAGGTAAATGTGACGCGATCGCCCGATGATTTTGCATGCCTTTTTCAAAATGTCAAATACAAACTACATTCATTTTTAATAAATTGAATTTTAAGTATCACATGGAATTATCAAGAGAGTTTGTAAACATAATCTATATTTTAATAAAAAAGTTCTCAACTTCATAAAACTTCTGTTTCTGTCGGATGAATGACTTTTTAATATAAAATGAATTTTTATAAGGTAGTACAGTGATTTGACTAAACAAAATCTAACGCTTCATTAAAGGACTTAATTCAGGAATTTTACTATGATTTAAGGATAAGGCTTTCATGTTTTGTCTTAATAAATTTAAAGGAGACATTTTTGTCCACATGGTTAAGTTTTAATGCTGAAAAAGGTAAACTGACAACTAAATCACGCACCATATTGTTTAATGATTGAGAAAATTTTGATATGATTTTATTAATGAGATTTTTTAATGAAAAATTTTCGTGGAAAATTATCTTAAATTTTATAAGGTAACATCTTTGTGAATAGATTCGAAAGAAAAAATAATTTAAAAGAATTTTGATAATTAGTCTGTTGGATTAAAAATATTCTTGCTAAGTAACTCCGGCATCTAATGGTAATTAGATGGAAATTACAAGAACAATTATCACTTATGAAATTTATTTTTTTTAAAATAAGCTATTTTATATGACTGAAAAATGCTTATATAATAAAATATTTAAAGTGTTTTTTTGATATCATATAATAGTTTTTTAAATGATGATCTCGTTTTCTTTAATCTAAAATACTGGAGGATTTAATATGAAACAAATAAAAATTTTACGAGGATTTTAGCTTTATTGTCTTAAATCTAAAATAAATAATAAAGAATAATTTCGGAATAAAAATCTAATTAAAAATTTAAGTCAGACTGTTTAATCAATTCAATTAATTTGGGGACTTTTTAAAAATATCATTAGCCTTTTATTGATTAACAAAATTCCACTCATTTCTAATTTATAACATAGTTTTAATTTTGCTACTAGCGAAATAGAGATAATTATCTTTCAAGTTATCATGATATAATTAATCGATTTTTTCGTTCCGATGAAAATTTTAGTAGATATATATTTTTAATAATTAGATTTTATTTAATTGGAAACGTTTGGAAATTATCGAATAACTTGATGACAATTAATTTAAAACTAAATTTGATTTAACTTGTTTTTTTAATTAAAGATTATTCATTAATTGTAGCCATGAAAAAATGTTATGTTATATATTTATTTATTTTGGCTATATACCTTTTTAAGTCGATGATAATTCTACAATCTGATTTTTAAATTTTATCTAAGTATTTATTTAGAATAAAAATGGACTTATCATAATTAAACTTAATATTCTATGCTTCTAAAATGATCGGCTCTTTCAATCAGATCAATCATGATTATTTGGAAATCGAAGCCCATTATGAAAACCTTTCCAATTCAAATTTAAGCTCTTTCACCAGATTAATCAATAATATAAACACAAACGAAAATTCAGGCCTTACTTATGAGCCATGGTTGACAGTTTTGATCGCTATAGTTGCTGGTATTATGTCATCAATAACAATTATAGGCAATGTATTTGTAATTACAGCTTTTATTATTGACAAAAATCTAAGAAAATATTCAAATTATTTTATCCTAAATCTATCTATAGCCGATTTACTAATTGGTATACTGATTCCTCCGTATGCACCGTTCATGCTTAATAATCGTTCATGGAAATTTGGCAAAGTAGCTTGCACAATATGGCTTGTATTTGACTATGTTGTTGGTAGTGCATCTGTCTTGTGCATTGTTGTTATTAGTCTTGATCGTTATCTTCTAGTCAGCCGAGGACTCAAGTATGTCTCTAGCCAGCGCGTATCCAAAGCTTTATTCATTATAATTACAGTGTGGTCCATAGCTTTTTTTAACTATGCTCCAGCAATAATTTTTTGGGAAATAATTTCGAAAGAACAAACTGTCAAAGAGGGAGAATGCCAAGTGGCTTTTCATGATAATTTAGTATACTTAACAGCCACAGCTTGTGTTGAATTTTTTGCTCCACTTATAAGTATTTGCGGCTTGAACCTGGCTGTTTATTTAAATATAAGAAAAAGGTCGCGAGGCTTAATAAGAACTGAAAATCCACTTCAGAATATGGACAAAAGTATTACCAACAGTAGGAAAAAAATAGATGTAATTGAGCATTTAGAAATTAAAAAAAATGAGAAATCTGATTTAGATTTAGCGAAAAAAAAAATAATAAAGTCTGTATCTTCATCTGGTTCCTGTAGTTCAGATGATCTTCCAAAGACTAAAAAAAACAAGAATGAGGCAACATTTTTACTAAACGATAATGAAGAAAAAATTCAAAGAAAAAACTCCAGATCACTGGTTTCTTTAGCTCTTGAATCAAACCATGCTGCATGTACTAGTATCCTTGTCGGAACAAAAAGTACCACAAGTCCTTACAGTCCATATTTAAAGCCTAAAAAAAATCAATCGAGTAGGAACTTGACCAAGGACAAAAAAGCGGCCCGTTCTCTTTTTATTTTAGTTTTTGCATTCGTTTTTTGCTGGGTAAATTTAAATATTTTTTTTCCAAATTAATCTTAAACCATTTTTTAAATTTAACTTAGGCACCTTATACATTTTTGACATTAATAAAAGCTGTTTGGTCAAATGCCATCAACGAACATTTGTACGAGTTCGCTTTCTGGCTTCTTTGGTTCAATTCAACGCTTAATCCCATCCTATATCCATTTTTACATGTAAAATTTCGAAAGGCATTTTTTAAAATTATCAAATGCATTTTTTGTTGCTTTGAGTTTAAGAAAAAAAACCAAATACTCTAGTCATATACTTATTAAAAAAAAACAGGATAATTTTACAAAATTATTTAAACTTTAATAAATTTAAATTATTTAATAAAATTTAATATTTTTTAATTGGAACATTAATCAATTATTTCATTTTATCAAATTGTTTTACAATTATTTCCCATAGGAATTATTTTTAATTAATTACAACATATTTGATTTAATTATTTAAAAAATCTAAGAACATATGCATCATATTGAAACTCTTTAGCTGAGTATACCATTTTAGATAATTTTAAACATAGATAAAATACAATGAAAGAGAATAAAATGAAAAATTTTCAATCAAAATTTAAAATTAGATCATTTATAATACATAAAGTATTAAATTACTAAAATCGAGGCTTTCTAATTATTTTTAATAATAATATTTCACGAGATAAAAGGAATTTTCTTAATTAATATTAGGCACAATATGCTTAATTATTTTCGACTTTTTTTATACGCTTGCTCATTAAAAAAAGGTTGAAAAATAAACTTACTTTAATTGAACTTTGATATTGATTTAAATTAATATTTAAATTATTATATGGGATTTGAGTAACAATTGACATTGCACTTGTTTTTATATTATATATTTCTGGATTCTTTTAAAGAGACCAATTAGCTAATAAGCAAAAAAATAGTCAAGTTTACCTTTGCTAAAGCTTTAGCCCATAGTCTAAACCGTAAACGTATTAAAGCGGATTCGTCTGCTTTTAAATCATTAACTCTACAATGAATTGATGAGCAATATCTACTGTACAATTCAGTGTTTATCATTTTTAATTTGAATCCTTTATGATTTTTAGAACTTTGATGATTGGTATTCACAATGCCTGAGGCACAGTCAACCATTTCAATATTGCTGTCATAAAATCTATTCCGATATGGATTTAAATAAAACTCAGATGGTAAAAAGCTTAAAATATTGACCGTAAAGTCATTTTTATCAGAAAAAATGCTTCTTTTGACTTTTCTAGGCTCAAAATAATATTTGTCTGGATTTTTAATCTTATCATCGCTTAGTTTCTATTTAAAATAAAAATTTAATTTTGAATAATTGGTGAATATAAATTTTACCGTAAGATTAAGTGGATTTGTCAAATAATTTGCTGAATTACATTGAATAGAGCCTTCTGTGTATGGCATATCCATCAAATACAAAAAATTTTCACTTTTAGTACCAATTTTAATCTGGTTTTGCCAAGTGATTATTATTTCGCTCATTGAAAATTGACTAGGACCTTTATTTAGTATTTTATACTCATGCATTACTTCTGGACCAATGTCAAATTCAGTTTCAAAAGTGTCCTTGTTTGCTTTTAGACTCATCTTCGAATCATATATAACCTGTTCTTGATACTGTTTGCCAATTAGAGCTAATTTTGGTACAGCGTCCAGGACAACGTAAACGTAATGTTCATTATCAAAAGTTGTTATCAGATCTTCTTTATTTGAACTTTTGGAATATTAAAATAAGAAATATAAGACTAATTAAATTGGATAAGTTTGTTTTACTACCTTGATACTGTAATATTAAATTTTAGAACTTCTTCGTTAAGAATTAAATTTTGAGGAGCGACTCTGATTGTAAACATTTTCTTTAAAATTAAGAGAAAAATTTTAAAGATAATTAATTAACACTAATGCTGATTTAGTTACCGATGAACCTGAAATCATTGGATTACCAATATCACATATAATTTTTGTCCTATTCGATATTTTATTTTGATAACAAGGC